>JAVJIF010031887.1:0-321950 GCA_038442645.1 Agave tequilana | reverse complement strand
GTCTGGCGGGTCGCGACCCGTTTGCCACCTCTACTCCATCATAAGGCTTGTAAGTACTGAACCATTACCTTTTTGGGCACATGTGATATGTGCACCCTGAGTCAAATAACTAAGCATCTGAATATTTATCTTTTCCTGACTCAGCTGTCAAGATATCACATAAATCCTCATCTGTTTCTTCGATAACCCCGGCTTGATCTGACTTTCCATTGGTACTAGTCCCATCAGAATCTTTACCGCATTTCCTCTTCTGCATCTCCTTATAATTTCATACAATTTTTCTTGATGTGCCCTGATTTCTTGCAAAAGTAGCAAGAGAAACTGTTAGCCTCTAGATCCTTTTTGGGTCCCCTGTCTCTTGATCTTTTCTTCTGACCCTTGACAAACAATCTGGAGGCCTCCTCCGTAGAATCTTTCTTCTTCATCAGCTCATTGTTCTGGAGCATCTGCCTGACATCTTCTGACTCTAAGGGAGGTCTTCTTACCATATATGATGGTGGTAGCCAAGTGGTCATAACTTGATGGAAGAGAAAGAGAGTAACATAAGAGCTTTGTCTTCTTCTAGCTTAACCTCTAGAGCTAACAAGTCGCTTAAAATTCTATTAAAAGCATTGAGTGTAGAATAAAAGTACCTTCATCTGAAGATTGTATAACTGCTTCTTCATGAAGAGCTTGTTCGAAAACTCTTCGTCATATACAGGCTCTCCAACCTACACTAAAGACCAGCAGTTGTCTCCTCGTCCATCACGTTGTAGAGGATCTCATCTGATAGGCACAATATGATTGTCGCCTTTGCGCGAAAGTCGATGTCGTTCTACTCATCATCCTCCATCTTCGATGGCTTCTGCTCAATACCAAGCAGGGCCTCGTGTGTGCCCTCCTTCACGAGCAACGATGTTACTCGCATCTTTCACAACAGGAAGTTGGACTCCCGTTGAATTTCTTCACCTCGATCTTTGGTTGTCGTGGTCGTCTTGCTAGCCATCGCTCTGATACCAATTGTTGATGATCTATCATCGATCAAACAATAGAGGAACACTAAGTCGAAGACTCGGCAGCGGAAGCGGAAACGTAGAAGATTTACCACTTGCAAGTAATCACCACACAACCAAGGAACACAAGATTGTGATTCGGGAATGTGCCTACATCAATGGGGAAGAGGGGAAATATTTATTGAAGAAAATACAAGAGTTACAATGAGATTCTCTCTCATAACTCTCAATGGTGGAATTCTAGAATTTCTCTTGAATTCTTGACACACCTTCATAAGGTCACCCCTGAGGGGTTTATATAGGCACCTGGGATGATTCTAGTCCAACATGAACTCAAATCAGCACCTCCTTAGAGAAATAGGAAACCCGTATCCAAAGCAAAATAGGAGATAGATCTGTATTAGGAAACTGCCAAAAACTCAAATTCTTCTCAAATGAATATGAGGCACTTCAAATACTAACAAAACCGACTACCCCCGATAGAAGAACAACTAGTGAACCCGCAAAGGTCAACCCACGGACCTAATGCTATAGATATCAAGGGTATGGACACCTTGTCAGTCAATGCCCGAGTTAAATCAAGACCCTCTTAGTGAAAGTTCCCATTGAAAATGTACAAGAAGAGATTGATGTAGAAGTGGTTGTGCACCAACAAGATGATGACTTGGATGCCTTGCCGAGAGCATGAGTTCATGGCTGCATTAGAACTGTGGGAGTGACGAACCTAACTCCTAGTGTAGACCGATGATGCAGGATAAGACGCATATCAAGACCCATCAAAGGCCCAGGTAGAAGAAGCCCCGGTTGACCGGGCAATTCAGGCAAACAGCACAAAAAGGAAGCTGGCCGATCAACAACCTGGTTGACCGACCCAAAGAAGACAAGCCAGAGCTTGTCCTCCGGTCGACCGCCCTGTCGATCAGATAAGAAGCAAACTGCAAACAGAGGGATATCGGTCGACCGACACAAACAGAGACTCGAGAAATTACAGTTGGGCCGACCGCCCGGTCGACCGATCGGAGCGTATCAGCAGTACCTAACATGTTTAGGATTCTGTTTAGTTTCTAATTAATTTTTTGTTTCTTTATCTAGATCTTTATTTTGAATTTAGTTTTAATAGATAGAATAGGACTTATTGTAAGCCTATAAATGGGGGCCTTTCGTATTCTTTATTCTGGGATCGAATATTGATTAATAAAATTGAGATTCTTCTCCAAATTGCTCACGGATTCGAGTTGTTCTCTTTGGCTCGTGGATTCTGGTCGTCTCGCTCATGGATTCGAGTGGTTATCCCTACCTGAAGATTCTCTTCAGGGTTCATCAGTGCTTGCTAGAATGAAATCTAGATCGTGTCTTTCGTCTTCTTCGCTTCCCTTTGCGTCAAGTGGTATTAGAGCTTTGATAAACGCTCTGACGATGGTCGAAAACAACAACGAGCAAGTGAATTTGTCCTTAAGGATGGATACTTTTGAGGGAAGCTCAACACTCTTGAATCAACCATGGATATTGTGGTCTAGGAACTCAAGAAGATTTTCCTCAAACTTTATGATCGCAGCCTAGCACTCTGCTAGATCGTCCAACAACCAAAGCGGGTTAGATCGTCCAACAACCAACTCTCCGTTGCCATCTCCACCTTCATCAGGTAATCCTTATCCACTACCATCACCTCTCTCAAACAATCCTCATCCTCAATCCTCGCCACTAAACCAACAACCTCCGCTACTGTCACTCTCACATCAACCACCATCATATCCACTTTATCCAAATCAACCTCCCCCATACCACCCATATCAATACCCAACACCACCAAATTACTCTCTACGACATCCCCAAATTGACTTCTCCGGCGAGGAGTTCGACAACCCTGCTTATCACTATGACGATTTTGGAGATGATGGCCCCGCCTAAGGAAGGTGTCGGAGGTTCGCTAATCCTAATCTAAATAAGGGAGGTGAATTTCCTAACCTTAACAGGGGTCTAGAGCCTCTTACCCTAATCATGGTAGGGAAGGACGATACCTAAATTGTCAATAATATCGGATGAAGGTTAACATCCCCTCTTTTAGCGGGAATCTAGATATTGAATCTTTTCTAGATTGGATCTATGAGGTGGATTAATTCTTTGATATGGCTATGTTCCCATGGAGAAACAAGTCAAATTTGTGGCTTATAAGCTCAAGGGAGGAGCAAACGCATGTTGGGACCAACTGCAAGTCTCGAGAAGGCGTCAAGGAAAGCAACCTATGATGATATGGAGGCGCATGAAGCAACTCCTACACAGTACTTTACTTACATTGATTATCAACAGATCCTTTACAACCAATTTGAGCAATGCAGGCAAGGTAGAGGATTGTATCAGCATACACAGAGGAGTTCTATCGCCTCACATCGCGATTTATCTCTGACGAGGAGTAGCAGACTGTGAAGTATATCCACGAGTTAAACTATCCATCCAGGAATGTGTGGCCATCCAAGACGTGTTCCCTGTCAATGAAACTCAAAACAAGGCCATGAAGATAAAGAGGTGACAAAGAAAAGCTCCACCTTTCAGGCTTCCTTTATCAATCAAAGAGTCCGTAGGAGATGACGGTGTTTCGCCAAACTCCACAACGGTAGGTCAACCAGTGATACAGCCAACGGCTAAAGCCTCTACATCGACGCCAATAACCCCGCGATCGCAAAGAGCAAGAAAGTTGCCATGAGGCCGATACCACCGCCTCCAGAGTCTACGAAGAGGAAATTGTCCTCGTTTATATCCTTATGCCATCAGCTTGATAGGAACTTGAGTGCAAGTTCTTTTAAAGAGGGAGGGACTGATGCAGGAGAGCTGAGATTCAGATCAAGACCAATCTTAACCGAGCAATTCAGGCAAACAACACAGAAAGGAACACCCAGTTGGCCGGTTGACAGTCCAGTCGACCGACCCTAGGAAGACAAGCCAGAGCCTATCCTCCGGTCGACCGCCCAGTCGACCAGATCAGAAGCTGACTGCAAACATAGGGTGCACCAGTCGACTGCCCAGTCGACCGACACAAATAGAGACTCGAGGACTTGCAGTCAGCCGATCGCCTGGTTGACCGACCTGAGCGTATTAGCAATATCTAAAGATGTTAGGATTATGATTAGTTTCTAATTAATTTTTTGTTTCTTTATTTTGATCTTTCTTTATTTTGAATTTAGTTTTCATAGAATAGGAGTTATTGTAAGCCTATAATAGGCCTTTTGTATTCTCTATTTTGGGATCTAATATTGATTAATAAAATTGAGATTTTCCTCCGAACTGCTCGTGGATTCGAGTTATTCTCTTTGGCTCTCATGGATTCGGGTCGTCTTCCTCTTGGATTCAAGTGATTATCCCTACCTGAAGATTCTCTTCACGGTTCGTCAATGAGATCTGGCCCGCATCGCTTGTCTTCTTCGCTTCCCCGTTTGCGTCAACTGAGCCCAATTAGGAGTAGTTAGGCGCAACTTAGCACAACCTGAGCAACTCAATGACCAGAGAAGAACTGTCATATTTCAAACCTGTATAAAAATTGAGAACAAGGAAGGTGATATGGATAATGGCAGTTGCATCAACGCCGTGGCATTGAAATTAATCACCACCTTAGGGGTGAAATCGGTGAAGTATCCAAATCTCTACAAGGTTACATAGATCGACCTACATCCATAAAAGTTCAGGAGAGATGTCAAATTCTCATTCAGTTTGCATACAGATAACGTGTGGTGTGACATACTCCTTATGGATGTTGGTCATATTATTTTGCGACGACCATGGTTGTTCGACTTAGAAGTGACCATATATGGACATACCAACTAATGCTCGTTCGTCTATAACGGTAAGAAGGTGAAGCTAATGCCGAATCAACTTAAACCACCAACCCCAGAAAAGAAGATTGATAAAGGCAAAGGGAAAGTGGATGCACTAGCGCCTGAAAAGAAGATTGATAAGGTCAAAGATAAGATGGTAATGAACTTGATTAGCCACGATCAAATTAAAATGAGCTTGAATGAATGTTCGATTTGCTATGCACTTGTGGCTCGAGAAGCTGAGCCCGAAATCGAGATGCAGATCCTAGGACACATTAAACTTATACTGAAAGAATTTTCTGAAGTCCTTCCAAAGATCTGCCAGGTGAGTTGCCTCTAATGGAAACATTCAACCTACCATTGACTTAGTTTCATGAGCAACTTTACCAAACCTGCCCCATTATAGGGTGAACCCAGCTGAGCACGCAGAGTTACAACGGCAGGTAGAAGAATTACTTGACAAAGGATTCATTAAAAAAAGTTTGAGCCCCTGTGCGGTTCCCGCATTTTGGCACCAAAGAAGGATAACACATGGCGTATGTATGTGTGTGGATAGCCGCGCAATCAATAAGATCATTTTCAAGTATAGTTTCCCTATTTTCTGTCTTGATGATGTGCTAGATTCGATGTCAGGTGTCACAATCTTCTCCAAAATTGATCTTAAGAGAGATACCACCAAATTAGAATTCAGCCAATGGATGAATGAAAAACTGCCATTATGAACAAAGATTGGCTTTATGAATGGTTGGTGATGCCTTTTGAATTGTTTAATGCTCCTAACACCTTCATGAGAGTGATGACTCAATTGTTTCGGCCATTTATTGGTATTCGTAATGGTGTACTTTGATGATATACTGAGTTTACAACCGAACTCAGGAGCAATACATGAACCATCTGAGGCAAGTCCTTCGCACACTCCAAACTGAGATGTTCTTTACAAACCCAAAGAAGTATGCTTTCTGTACATATAGAGTTATCTTCCTAGAATTTATGTTTTCATCTGAGGGAGTTTCTGCGGACCCTGAAAAAGTGAAAGCAATCATTGAGTGGCCACAACCCCGAACGATTAGGAAGTCAGGAGTTTTCACGGGTTAACCACTTTCTTTTGTCGGTTGATAATGAATTTTAGCGCAATTATGACATCAGGCTGTTTGAAGAGTGATGGATTTCAGTAGACTATTGCCGCCACTAAGACTTTTTCGGAAATGAAGAGGATGATGACTGAAGCCCTAATTATACGTTCTCCCTGATTTTTGGAAGGCTTTTGAAGTAATATATGACGCATCAGGGTTAGTGATAGGTGGTGTGTTGAGTCAGGAGAACCATCCCGTTGCTTATTCAGCGAGAAACTAAATGACGCCCGAAAACGATACTTCTTGTATGATAAGGAATTTTATGTGATTGTATAGGCTTTGCGCTACTGGAGATATAGTCTGCTACCGCAGGAGTTTGTGTTGTATTCGGATCAGAAGCGCTAAAGTACATCAACTCCCAAAAGAGGCAAAATGCGAGACACAGCGAGTGGGTTGAATTCCTTCAGGATTATACATTTGTCCTCAAACATAAGGCGGTAATTGCGAACAAGGTCGCAGATGCGCTCAGCCAGCGTATAATGATTTTGGAAGTTATGAGTGCAGAACTAACCGGGTTCGAGAGGTTGAAAAAGGAGTATGAATCATGCCCCGACTTTGGGGAAATATATGTCACGCTGCAGGATAGTTCTGTTTGAGAGATAGACGACTTTCTGTTACAAGACTGATATTTATTCAGGTTTCATAAGCTATGTATTTCCCGTACAACCCTTAGGAATTTTCTCTTTTGAAAAAATGCATGTCGGAGGACTAGCTGGACACTTGATTAAAACAAGACGATTGAGGCTGGCTGTTGAGCACAGATTCTATTGGTCGAGCTTGAAGAGGGTGGATGTCGCTAAGATCGTTGGCCAGTGTCGCACGTGTTACTTAGCCAACAACAAAAACAGATTACCAGACTTTACACTCTTCTCCCCTCTGACAAGACATGAGGTAGATTTCATATTAGGATTGTCAAAAATGCAGAAAAAGCGTGACTCTATCCTAGTAGTGGTTCACAGATTCTCCAAAATGGTTCATTTTATTCCGTGTTCTAAAATTTCAGATGCGTCCGGTACCTGTCCTTTTCTTTGATCATGTCTTCAAATTACATGAGTTGCCTAAAAACCATGGTGTCTGATAGAGACGTCAAGTTTGTTAGCTATTCTTGGCAAACACTGTGGCAAAAGATAGGAACCAAACTGAAATTTTCAACAGCCTTTCATCTGTAAACTGATGGGCAAACCGAGGTAGTTAATAAAACTTTAAGAAATCTCCTTAGGTGTCTTGCTCAGAAAAATTTAAAAACTTGGGATCTAATTTTGCCTATAACCGAATTTACACACAATGGTTCCGTCTAATGTTTAAAATAATGATAACGAAACAATAACATTTTTTTTATTATGTTAACATAGGTTATAACGTAACGCATAACATAGGTTACACGATTTAATATTTATTTATAAAAATAAATATATATACTATATTTAAGAATTTTTATAAATAAATTTTTTTAAAAAATCTAAAAATATCAAAACAACATATAACACATTTAACAAGCCTCACAATAATTTGTAGGGAGCATCGAGGAACTGAGGTGCTCCGATATCGTGCGATTTCTCATCAATTGAAGAGAGATCGACAACGAGTTCCTTGTCAATTGAAGAGGTGTGTGGTTTTTAATTTTTTGGAGCATTATGATGACAAGTTCTTCGTCAATTGAAGAGAGATACTGGGTGCTTCGATGCTCGCCGATGAGAGATTAATTGAAGAGGAACCACAGAGGAGGAACCGCACGAGAGAGACATCGCTGCCGTCGCCGTCGCCTGCAGAAAGAGGAGGAACCGGGGTGCTTTCAATGCTTCACTTATCGTCGCCATTTTAGGATTTCATGTCGATTTGGTCTGAAGAGAGAAATCGCTTCGCTGTTTTATATTAGCAAACTGTGTAAATTACGTGAGTTGCGAACGTTACGTTATTTTCATAACATAACGTTCGTAACGTTCCAAAAAACGCTATTACTGGGAATTGCATTTTTTGCGAGTGTTATATAACGACTGGGTGTCGTTACGTTCTGTTCTGTAACGGGTTATAACAAGTTACATAACGGGTTTTTTAAAACATTTGTTTTGTCAATAGGACCACATGTCTTAGTTCGTTCGAGACAATAACTGATTTTAAATCTAGGCAACCAATTGATTTAGTTCCTATGAATTATCATCATTCTAGGGTATCAGACTCTGCATCGGCATTTTTATCTCATATACGTGCACTACATGAGGAGATCAGAGAGAGAGAAGATAATGAAAAATAATACTGATTATAAAGCAAGATATTTAATGTCGGTGATTATGTGATAGTTTGCATGAGACCCGAGCAGTTTCCTTTCGGAAACTGTGAAGAAATTACACGTGCGAAGTCTATGACCATTTCGAATCCTCAAGAAGATCAATTCAAATGCTTATGTGATGGATCTCTCACCAAACTTTAGCATCAGTTGTACTTTTAATGTTGAGGACTTGGTTCTATATAAAGGTAATCTTGATACCCTGTCTGATCCATTCATGGAAGAACCTACCCATGATCTTCTTTCTTTGAGCCCCCTTACTTCACTTCCTCCAAAATTACTTTATGCAGCAGAAATATAGATTCTATTTTAGATGATCAGATTGTCTCTACTAGGACGGAGGTACACGATGTTATCTCATTAAGCGGAAAAGAAGAGCTGATTCAGAAAATTCTTAGATTACTGAGGACTTTAGACAGCTTGACCCCGACTTACTATAGCATTACCACAGTCAGCAGCAGCTTTCTACCACACACTCGAGAGGTTCGAGTTCTTTCCACCCCAGGGGAATTGATTAGGACATCACACCGCTTAGGACGATTCGATCGAGTCTATTCCAGATCCAGAAAGTGACATATTGCAGTCTTTGGTTTTAAACCTTATTATTTTTGACTTGTTTTATTTTAAATAGTTATTTTAGTAGGTGTTCTATTATATGGGCGTTTAGTACCACATCGGTTGTTCCCTAGAAGTACTTTTTTTGTAAAGCCTATAAAAAGGCCCTAGACTTCTCTTTTGAATTATTGAATGATTTAAACTTCCTCAAATATTTCAATTAAATTTTTGAGTTGTCTTTGCTCTTGAGTTTTGGGTATGAAGCCTATGCAAGAGGTGGAAATCTAAAATTCTATCCAGTTTCTTAAATCTCAAAATTTAGACCCTAGTTTCCCTGATTGAAGGTGATTGCGATCCAAGTTTTACATCTATTTACCTTCTGATTTCTATGTGACTAGGGTTTCAAAATTTGTATGTCTTAAATAAATGAGTTATAAGCTGATTAAATGGGTTAACCTTCAAAGTCAACTCAGCTCATTTGATATATTTCTTAGGCGGGACGACTCACTCATGCCTAAACTCATATGCTTGGCCCAAACCTGCAAATTATACAGATCGAGTTTTGGCAGGGTAACTGGGTCAGGTCATAATTGTGATCCCTCGTTACGACTGTCTCAGATGATAGCAGCATTCCTTGCTCTTGACACATCAAACGAGTAGCTCATGTTGGGTAATGGAGGAAATTTGGTTTTGTCATAATCTGGCTTCACCATAGACAAGTCTCTCCGTTCTTCCCACCTTCTAGGAAACCTTTTAGGATACACCAAGTCTTTGTTGGCAACCGACTTAGACTCGTTCATGAGAAAGATCCCACTAAATAAAACTCAGACAAGCCTGAAAGAACATACAATTTAATTGACCAGAATACTTCAAAAATGCCTCAACCCCTTCTCGTTCACTTTACTCATGTAAATTGGTGGGCATTCACAGTCTGGCACATTCACAAACTAAATCCCTTTTAAAAGCCTCCCGTGATAATCATAAGTCGGCTTTCCTCCATTTCTCTCGAAACACTGATAACTAAAGAACAATCGGAGTACACTCACACCTATTGCCTCAAATCTTCTCATAACAAAAGATTGGAACTTGGGACAAATTAAGTAATAAACAACAACGAGTTTCAATCCCCATTGATATCATTGAATTCTGCGGTCGCTTCCTTTCTCTTGGTTTCAAAACTCAAGTATGCATTCCGCCTACCCCTCGCCTACCCCTCTTTTTAATTCCCCTGCCAATTTAACCATAGTGCTCCACATCTCCTCTTGTCCTTCAAGCTCACGGGTTAAACTTGTAAATTGTGATTCCAGACTTCCCGACCTCACTCCACCACTTGACAACATTATATATCCGTCACACACACACACACACACACACACACACACACACAAAATATTTGTCGAGCTTTGCTCACAGCTCAACCCTTGAATACCCACACCTTGATTCCTAAATGGCAACTACTCTCCAAAGCAAGATTCATGCCTTCCATTTTATGATCAACATTATATCTTGTCTCATTTTTCTTTTTATATTGTGCTGACAAGTCAACTCTAAATGACCTGAATCTCGGTCTTATAATTGCAACTTCTCTCCAAAGTAAGTTTCAGCTTTTGATCACCACTGTCCCTTGTCTCATTCTTTTTTCGTCAACACAATAAAAAAGGACGTATGAGATAAGGCACAAAGTTGAGAAGCTGGAAGGTGAGAATCTTATTTTGGAGAGGAGTTGCAATTATGGGATCGAGATTCGGATCATTAAGGGTTGAGGTGTGACCGTGTGAGAAGAGCCTAATGAATATGGTGGATGTGTACGACGGGATGTATAAGATTGTCGAATGGCGAGTGATGTGGGTAAGTGAGGTTCATAGTTTACAAGTTTGAGCTTGTGAGGCTTGAAGGGTAGGAAAGAGATGGGAAACATTGTCATTAAGTTGACAAGGGAGTTAGAGGAGGGGTAAGGGAAATGCATACTTGAGTTTCGATATTTCCACGGGGAAGTAGGAGCTGATCTCAACGTTCAATGATATTGATGAGGATCAAGACTTATTAGTGGTTGATTATTTAGTTCACCCGCATTTCAAATTTTTGTTATGGAAGGGCTTGGGGACGGTGGGTGTTTAATGCATCTTGGATGTTCTTTGGTTACGAGTGTTTGAGAGGAATGGAGGAGAACCAACTTATAATTGTAACGTGAGGCTTTAAAAGGAGACCTTATTTTTTGAATCTGGGAAGATTTTAGATGACCACTGCGTTGTATGAATAGGGCGAGTCAGAATTGGTTGAGGCGCCGTTTTGAAGTATTCAGGTTGATGGAAACTGGATGAGAATTTGTGTTGCTTGATTTCATTCAGTCTGGAGAATGTGTGTGAGTTTGGACTTTGCTCAAGGAGGATCCGAATTGGTTATCAATAATGGAGCTGTTTTGGTATGCTATAAGGTTCCAGAAAAGGTGATAAAACATGGGGGCTTGTCTATGTGAAGCCAAATTATATGGAACTAGAATTTCCTCCCTTAACTGTTGTGAGCTACTCGATTGATGTGTCAAGAGTAAGGAATGCCCTCTGTTATCTTTGTTGGGGAAACGAATTGGAGAGAGAAGAGAAGAACACAAATCACATTCTCATTACACACCAGAATTTTTCGTGGAAAACTCAAATTGGGAAAAATCACATAACCGCACGCAAATCTGCTATATTATCAGAGAGATTACATGAGAAGAAGAGAGAACCTCACAATCGTTTTGTATTTACAATGACATACACATGCATCTACTTTCTTAAACATGATGATGACACGTCTCTTTTTATAAAGAAAATTAGGGTTACAAGTTGTGAAATCACCAAACTACTCTTGACACGTGTTCCCAAGTTTCAAGGGCTACGAAGCTTCCAGACTGAACTGCTTCGCCGCTATGCATCTCTGAGGCGCTACTCAGCACTGTCGCTTCGAAGTGCTCCTCAGGATAGATGCTTCGGAATGCTCCTCCGGAGTGATATCAAGCTGCTACTCTGAGCAAGCCTCTGACCTTGCGCTCAACCTGAAGCTCCAAACTCACCAATCTCTTTATCAGAGTGCTTCACACTCACTTCGGGATCTACAAGGGGAATTTCTCAAAATAATTTGGTCTGGGGATTCCGCCCCACGAGCCCCGGGATTAAGGCTCCCGGCCCCCTTTCAACGCCCACGGCGACCTGACCGCACAGGTCGATCCGCGTAATGACTCTGTGTAGGCTAACAAATCGTCGAGGCAATAATTAGGCTCCACGACTTAACAATCTTAGCCATAGCCATAACACGAATGTCATGATTCAGTCTTCAATCACTGTAATCTTGAATTTCCCAGTTTGATGACTTATGACTTATGGACTTGATTTGCGTATTACTAACTTATAATTCCATGCCATATATGAAATGTTTGATTAGTTGTCATCCAAAAACAATTTCCTGTTGAGTTTTTTCACATAATTATACATGATTTTATGTTGTTAACACTTAACATTGCAGATTCTGATGTTGTATGGGAAATACATGATTATTAAGTAGTAGAAAATAATCTAGTGAAATGTATGTGTTTGCTCAAGCGATAAATTCTCATTTTTCATGTTGAAGATGGAGCCCTTTTCACCTGGACATTTTTACTTACAAGAATAAACATACCTAATAGAATCAGTAGTGTGTCATTAAAACTGGAGCTAGAAAACTAGTTGAATTCACCTGGGTTGAATTCTTTTATTAATAAAAGGCTGTGCAATTTGTGAGATCAATTAATCTATTAATCTTGATGTTGGCATAAAGTTTCTTCATTGACCACTAAGATCAATTTATCTTGAAGGGAGAAGTAAACTGGAGGTTTAGTATAGACGTTGTGACTGATTGAAACTGAGGCTGCGGTCGGATCTGGTTCTGTTAGATTAAGGCCAATCAAGAGCTGCTCCAGTACACATCTCTCTTTTTCATTACCCAACTCGAAAAAAATTACCCTGACGTTTGCTAGCCAGAGCTCAACCGTTCATGTTCGGGTCAAGGTCGATCTAGGGCTGGCAGCATCCTTCAAGTTAAGAGAGTGAAGGGAGTGATAGGAGAAAAGGTTTACACTAAACTACCATGAACTTTAAATAACCCCCATCTCCAACAGGGCGCTCTTATCTTTTTGATGTAAAACGAAAGAGGGGGTATAAAGATTTTGAGAAAAGATGAGAGATGAAAGAAAATAACTGTTGGAAAGAGAGAACATTGCTAAGGAAGTTGACATGGATTGCCGAGGGGGTTGTCGAGGTGATCGCCAATGAAGTCGACGACGAAAAGACAGAAGGAAACAGCAGCAGAAAATAACACAACAGCAGCAGAACAGGTTCTGCGGTCGACCGGCTCGGTCGACCGCCCGCACAAGCAGAATATCGGTCGACCGGCGTGGTCGACCGATGTGCACAACGTGCACAGGGAAAGAGCTCGGTCGACCGCCGGTCGACCGACTGAAAGCACCCAACTCTCTGTTGGGCATCCAGTCGACCGACCGGTCGACTGGTGGAAGGGTCGTTCGACCGCCCGGTCGACCGACAGTCGGGTGCGGGTAATTTCTGCTGATTCGGAAATCTGTTGTATTTAAGGGCTGTTGTTGGTTTCTAGGGTTTGTATCTTGCTGAAGATCCTTGAGAAGGAAAAGGCTGGAGCTCTCTTGCATTAAAGAGGTGCTAGCCATTGTAATCTTCTTCCAAGTAAATTAATCTCTCTGATTGCCCCGAGGACGTAGGCGTTGAGGCCGAACCTCGTTAAATTGGTTGTTTGCGTTTTGTGCTTTCTTCTGGTGATTATTTGTGCTGTTGGGTGTTCTTTGTACTTGGAGATTTGTGAGATCCTCTTGGGTTGTCACCGGGCACAACAAGTGGTATCAGAGCTTCCAGGTTTCGCTTGGGATTTCTGGAGATTCGGAGAGTTCTAGATCTGATTCGGTGGAGATCGTGTGTCGATCTCAGATCAGAGGTATTGGTGTTTGTGGGATCGTGTGTCGATCTCAGGAGGACGCAAGGAGGGCTCGTGAAATCTGTGGTGAAGTAGATCGGAGAGAAACTCGATCTAGGGTTTCAAGGGAAAGGTAAAAATCCAATTTTTATCTGAAGTATAGATCTATTTCCAGTTGGTTATTCTTCCGCATAGATAGAGGATCAGAAATCTCAATGGCAGAGGAAAGTACTTCGGTTAAGACCATGCATCCTCATCCGAGGATCGACGTGGTGAAGTTCAATGGTACTAATAACTTCGGGATGTGGAGATGTGAGGTTATAGATGCGCTGAATGCATCGAACCTCGAGGACACTCTCCTATTGGAGAAGAAGAGGAACACGACCACTGATGAAGAGTGGGCAAAGATGAACAGGTCGGCATGTGGATTGATACGTTCATGTTTGTCGTAAGACATAAAATACCTTGCACAACATGAGACGTCGGCGAAGAAACTGTGGGAAACCCTTGCGAAGAAATACCTGACTAAGAGTGTTGAGTCCAGGTTGCAGCTTAAGAGTAAGCTGTATAGTTTTCAGATGAAAAGGGGAGCACAGTAAATGAGCACATAAACCTATATATGAAGCTTCTTACAGACTTGGTAAACGTGGATGTCACGATAGAAGAGGAAGATAAGGCGATCATCTTTCTGAACTCACTCCCGGCGGAGGAGTATGAGACATTCACTCTGACCTTCATCAATGGAAGGCAGACCTTGGATTATGATGAGGTGTCGTCTGCACTGACTAGTTATGAGACGAGGAAGAAGGAGAGACATCCTTCTAGGTCAAGCTCATCGGCGGAGGCACTGAAAGTAAGAGGCAGCAGTTCATCGAGGAAGGGTAAGGAGGTTAGAGGAAGATCTAAGTCCAGGTCGGGGTTCAGAAATCTGAAAAGGAATCAGTGTGCCTTGTGCAAGGAACTAGGACACTGGAAAGCAGAATGTCCGAAGGCCAAAGGTAAGAAGGTGGAGTCAAAGAGAGGCGAATCTCGCACAGGCAGATGGATCGGATGATGACTCTTCAGTGTTCTCTCTCTCGGTTACTACCCCTACTATTAGTAACTCAGATAGTGCTGAGTGGATCTTGGATAGCGGAGCCACCTATCATGTGTGCCCAAACAGGGCCTGATTTTCTAGCTTTAAAAAGCTGGATGGATATTACACGGTCATGGGGGATGACCATCCGTGTAATATAGAAGGGATGGGTACAGTTCGCATCAAGATGGATGATGGGATAGTTCGAGAGTTAAAGGAGGTGAGGTATGTACCTCATCTCAAAAGGAATCTTATCTCAGTTGGCACTTTGGAAGCATCGGGTATGGTGATATCTGTTCGAGATCGTATTTCAAGATGATCAGAGGCTCGATGGTGGTGATGAAGGGCGTCCGCCAAGGCAACCTCTACTACTTAAAGGGTAGTATGATTACAGATCAGGTGGAGACTTCGAGTTCTTCAGATGATGGTGGCCCGGATGTCTGGCAAGGAAAGGTCAGACAGGAAGAAGAAGAATCTTTGCGAGCTCCTGCAAAGAAGGAAATGGAAGGTGCTGCTACCTGCAAGTCAGAAAGTGGACACAGCGTTCTGGACAAGAAGGTGAGATTCAGCACCAGTACTCACCACAATGAAGGTCTTCTTGATTGTGTTCACATGTGCATATGGGAACCTGCTAAGACGGCATCGTTGGGAGGTCATAGGTACTTTGTCTTATTTATTGATGGCTCATCTAGGCAGGTTTGGATATATCCCATGAGACAAAGGAGTGAAGCCCTAGATGTGTTGGTGAAGTGGAGAGGAAAATGGAGAGGCAGATAGGTAGGAAGATAAAGGAGCTTCATATTGGTAATGTTGGAAAAGACATGTACCAATTCTTACGATTTGGCCAGAACACAGGTATTGCAACTCACTTCACAACAGGTACAGATGGGTTGGTTAAAGAAGTGATCCGCCCTTGCTGGAGAAGGTTCGAAGGTTGTTGTCTAATACAGAATTAGACAGGTCGTTTTGGGCTGAGGCGACCGAGTATGCTAGCCATCCATGAACAGATCGACTGCGATTGGAGGTAAAGCTCCATTGGAAATTTGGTCTGGGAAAGCTGCTCAAGATCATTGTTTGCTGCGGGAGTTTGGGAGTCCGGCCTACTTCAGTGCCAAGAATGGCAAGGTGAATCCGCGAGCAAAGAGGTTTGTCTATTTAGGCGTCAAGGGAAACAGCTACAGGTTGTGGGACCCCGAAGACAAGAAGATCGTGATGAGTAGGAATGTCACTTTTGGAGAGACTTCAGTGTTGAAGTCCACCGTCTCTCAGCAGGTGGAGAGGACGAAGACCAAGGAAGGATCGCAGCGGGTGGAGGTTGATGCTACTCCATTATCTCCAGTTGGTTCGGCATCAAAGGAGACTTCATCGGAGGTGGCACCGGGTGGAGATCATGATACCAAAGGTGATGCTGAACAGGTTGACGACATTGTTGAGGATGTCGAGTTGTTTGCAGCTATAGGAACAAAGGTGAAACCACGCTTGTGGGGAAAGAAGCATGAATTCAAGCTTGTAATCGTGACAAGCTGAAGTTGAAGGTCGTTGTCCTCCATGATGGTCGGGAAGAGCTTCATATGACTCGGTCAGACAGGTTCACTGCTGCAAATAGAGGTGCAAGTGCTTGAGCTTGATGAAGCTCATCTAAATGAACTACGGTTGGCTTGATCCTTTTGGGCAAAGGTACGTAGGCAGCCGTAAAGGCGCAGCCATTTGGTAATGCAACTTATGAAGCTATTTGGGTTCTCGAGAAGTTGTTTGGATCTTCACGTAGAGGTGAAGAGTTGTGGCCGTTTGGAGCTTCACGTATAGGTGGAGAGGCTTCACGTAGAGGTGAAGCGTTGTGGCCAGTTGGACTTCATGGAGAGGTGAGGTGTTGTGGTCTCGATGAACAGGTGATCTTCCGATAAGAAGATGTTGAGTTTGCATAAGGAGTGGTGTGCATCCAGTTGAAGCCGATGATGTTTGGTGTGCTCTACACAGACTTGGTGGACCATCAGTGGAAGACAGGTAGACTAGATAAAGCTAGTCAGTTGGAGAGTCAGTGTTGGCTCATGAGAAGTCTTCGTGAGGTCGTGAAGTTGCGGAGTGGAAGCCACAGTTTGCTGATCGGCATGTATGGAAGTTCTCCTAAGGTGAAGTGCAAGGAAAGCATGTGCGATGTTTTCCAGGGATAGCTGAGCTAAAGATTTCAAGCCGAGATCGTGTGTCGATTTCGCCGAGATCGTGTGTCGATTTCGTCCAGTGCGCGCAAGCCGAGATCGTGTGTTGATTTCGCCGAGATCGTGTGTCGATTTCTCCAGGTGAAAGACTGGGGTCGTTGGAGATCGGCTCAGATTTTGGAAAATCTTCGCCGAGGTGGAGAATTGTTGGAAAGAGAGAACATTGCTAAGGAAGTTGACATGGATTGCCGAGGGGTCGTCGAGGTGATCGCCAATGAAGTCGACGACGAAAAGGCAGAAGGAAACAACAGCAGAAAATAACACAACAGCAGCAGAATAGGTTCTGCGGTCGACCGGCCCGGTCGACCGCCCGCACAAGCAGAATATCGGTCGACTGGCGCGGTCGACCGATGTGCACAACGTGCACAGGGAAAGCTCGGTCGACCGCCGGTCGACGACTGAAAGCACCCAACTCTCTGTTGGGCACCCAGTCGACCGACCGGTCGACTGGTGGAAGGGTCGGTCGACCGCCCGGTCTACCGACAGTCGGGTGCGGGTAATTTCTGCTGATTCAGAAATCTGTTGTATTTAAGGGCTTTTGTTTTCTAGGGTTTGTATCTTGTTGAAGATCCTTGAGAAGAAAAAGGCTGGAGCTCTCTTGCATTCAAAGAGGCTGCTAGTCATTGTAATCTTCTTCCAAGTAAATAATCTCTCTTCTGATTGCCCCGAGGACGTAGGCGTTGAGGCCGAACCTCGTTAAATTGGTTGTTTGCGTTTTGTGCTTTCTTCTGGTTATTATTTGTGCTGTTGGGTATTCTTTGTGCTTGGAGATTTGTGAGATCCTCAGTTGGTTGTTGTCACCGGGCACAACAATAACTAATGATTACCTACGGATAAATGAAAAGGTCTTCCATCTTCCTGAACTTCATGCCGCTTCACGTCGCACATTCATCGATAGTGACATCACGCCGCTTCACGTCATGGTTCAAAGTCGCGATCTCAGTTGCCGACTCGATGGGCACTGAGATGTATCGGTCGCGGCATCTTGGATCGATCTCGGGCGATACGCGCAAAACACTACATTGAAAGCTCAAAAAACCTGAAAAAATCACGACAAATCTTTAAAAAAATTGTAGACATCAATATTTATGTATCACATGCCCAAGACTCACCTAACCATCACACATATGTCGTCAGTAGAAACATATCAAAATACATACATAAATAGTAAATTGCACAAAATACGTTCATAAATACCTGCTTATGTAGTCATTTCCATATTGAATTGCGATGAGGCACCAAATCATCTGTCATTATCCCTGCGATAAGTGTAAGAATCATGTATATAGTTTCCATAAGGATAATAGTATGTTGGTGAGATCTGGTAGCTGAGATGATTGCTTAGACGATCCAACAACAGAGTAATATGACAGTGGAGGTTGTACAATATCAGCTCCATGATGATAATACCTAAAATCTCGATATTCAGCGCTGCTAGTAAAATATTCATTAGTGCTAGAATAATGAGTATTAGAATATTCACCATGATCATTATGTCTCTGTCGAGCACGATCATAATATCCACCTTAATGTTGGCTTGGCCCTGCAAATGACCTTCAAGACTATGATAACCATGTGAGTAATTATCATGTCTACTTGAATAATCATTGTTAAAACTCAATTCAACCAACCTATTCAAATGCCTACGCTATTATGAAATCCTGGTCAGCCTCTATGATTTGTATCTTGTGTGACATAATAATCTGAATCCCATGACTTAGCACCATCTCGTTGGTTTCCACCAAAATCATAAGTCACTTCATCATTACCATCATCACTACCATAACCGCCATCATCATCACGCCATCATCATCGCCATCATCGCATCACTGTCGTCATCATCATCACCACTATCACTGCTACTTCGTCACTACAACAAATACTTTCATCCAACTAACCTAAGTTCTCTGGTGGTAATATCGGTTGTTCTCCCTCCTGAATTCACTCATTCAATATATCATCATAGAAAATATGGTTCAGATCAATTGGATTGTAATAATTATCAGTGTCGCGTTGGCATGTCAAGTTTTTTACTCGCAGTCGCGTATTGTAATGCACAAACAATAGTTTATGCAACTTTTTCATTAGAACTGATTGCGCATTTTGTATGAATCAGCAATCATATGCTTCAATGTCTTTCATAATCTGATGAAGAACATGTTTGGCTTAAAATTTAATGGCAATTTTCTGTAGATTAGGAATTTCTTCGCTATAGTTAATCTACCAATCAGCTGGAAGAGATTGTTGCACTACTTTTCTGGTTAGCGAACTTTCAAATGCTCTATCTCCATTCACAAATAATTTTATCTACGAGAATTCACATCGTAAGTGTTAATATTTGCATATGCATAACATAATGTCGCTAAAAGAAATAAATTATTAGATATCATACCTCATTAATGGCTCTTGCTTATTTATTCAAATCTGGCTCCAATCTTTTAATGACTTCCTTTAATCTAGTTCTCACTTCTGGATGGGTAGAAAAATATTTTGAATATTACAGTGCTGGATTTAAAAAATATATTGCAATAATATAAACACATGTTAGTTGTAATATGATAGTTTCAATTTCTAGTCAACAAATATGAATTATAAGTAGGTAAATTAATTACCAGTAACATGCAAATGTCTATGCAATTGTCCCTCCCATCTTTTATCAATGATATCCCAATACTTCTTTCAATTCTTATTTGATTCTTTATAGTCAATTTTGCTCTATCCATAACCTCATAGAGATCCACTATCTTCAAGATTCTAACAAGAAGATTCATAATATTTTGGACTTGTCTTGCTTTCTTTCAGAACCGGTCAGTCAAAATAAGATTATAAACCTTATCTCTCATGCTTCTTCTACTTTTTTCCTTACTGAATTCACACTATTTGTTTGTATATATTCGTTTCAAATCCTATTCATAGCGATTAATGCTTTCAATAGAAATAAACTTGGTAGCAAATCGTGTTATACCTGGTCTCAATAACTTTCTCTGGTAAATTGCTTCATTTCACCACTTTGAGGTTATTGTAAATGAATGATGTAATCATCTTAGCATCATCTAATATCTCTTTGAATGATTTCGTCGAACCATTATCTTCAAGTATTAAATCAATGCAATGTGCTGCACAGGAAAATCAAAATAAATACTTTCTCTTCTCCATCAACAAGTGACCAGCTGCTTTGAAACTTGTCTCATTGTATGTTACAACCTGCACGATATTTTTTTCACCAACTTCATCAACTTTGTTCATCAGAGAGAATATATAATAAGCAGTCTTTGAGATATTCGTAGTATGAACAATACGGTAGATCATATTTCTATCACAATAAATCATGAAATTAATAATAGACTTTTTATTTCAGGAACTCCTGCCATCACACATTACCGTGCAACCATATTGAGGCTATTTTGCTTTTATTGAAGCAATATATACTTCAATTGTTTTTCATTTCCTCCTCCAAATAGAGATACCAATCTGGTATCCCGTAGGGCCTTTACACCTGCTCCCGCCTCCCCAATAGTTTACCTGGTATTAAGGATCACTATCAGCTATATTGAATGATATTGCATTGTAGTAGAATAATTTGAAACTGGCTTTTCTAATTTTTTAACATTCTCAGTTGAGAACATGTTTTTTATTGCTTTCTATTTCGATGGGAACGTGTAAGGATCAATACCACGTGCTGGAATTTCAGCTTCTCTAGTGATAAAACTCTGATGCAATTCACACTTTATCCCTGATCCTGAAGGCTACGAGCTACTGTCACCAACATCTTTTGTATGGCCTTATGCTGATCTTCAGGCCATTTCACAACTTTCTTTCATAACTTGTTCTAATTGTCTTCATTCAACTTTTTTCGAACCATCAATTTTTTCAATGTCATTTTCAGAATCTTCATCGATCTCATAAAATTATTCCTTACTTAAAGATTTCATAAGCCGCTCTTTCTTAAATTTTATGGTGCTCTTCTTTGCTACCTTCAGAAAGATATCTTAATATTTGAGACACTTTTTTTTATGCTCGCAAGCATCCTTCCACCTGATCGGATACATGTGCTATGTATTGCTTCAATCTAGCGATTCCATCATGTACTTGTTTCTCACAATAATTGCACTTCACAAATTTTCTACTACACAAATAGAAGTACCATATTCCATCCAATATCATACTGCTTTGGAGCCATTCTGAAGTTTAAAAAATGATATGTTAAATTACATTTAAATTTAAATTAACTAGATCATATCTACTTAAATTAAATTAAATTAACTTTATATTATATTTACTAAATTGACTAAATTACTAAATTAACTAGATCATATCTATTTAAAATAAATTAACTTTATATTTATTTATTAAATTAACTAAATTACTAAATTAACTACTTTAATTACTAAATTTAAATTAACTACCAAACTAACTTAAATTGGCTATTAAAGAGAGGGGGACCGAAGGAGAGAGGATCTGTGGGGAGAGAGGGGAGGGAGAGAGAGAGAGCGAGAGAGAGACAGAGAGGTGGAGAGAGGAGAGAGGGGGAGAGAGATGGAGTCAGAGGGAGAGGGAGAGATCAGAGACAGAGGGAGAGAGACTGGAAGAGAGAAAGAGAGAAATCATGAGTGAGAAAGAGATTTACCTCAAGGGAGAGATCGACGATGGCACTCGCCGACGAAGGAAAAGGTGAACGGCCAGTCGGCGATAGGGGCTCACGGGCAAGGCGAAGGAAGAGAGGAAGATGAGCTTAGATCTGGGCTTTTTCCTCTTTTTAATCGCTGAAGATTCATGGGTTCACAGTTGCTGTGACCGACTCGAGGAGTCGATTCGGTCGAATCGACCGAGTCGACCCGAGTTGTATCGGTCTCGGCCGATTCGACCGGGTCGAGGTCAAGTCGGCCCAAACTTGATCAAAAAATGATGTTAACGACGCCAACACCGTCTCGCGTCTTGGTATCGTCGCGACGCACGCCAAGTCGGAGACGAGTCGGTTGAGTCATCTCTGACTCGGCCGATTCTTCGAATCATGCTTCACGCCGCACGCTCAATTTTTAGCTTTACAGTTTGGGTTTCACACCCTGCCATAGGCGGCACGCCCCTCAAGGGAAAACAACCCAAACAATTTTTTTCAAAATTCTAGTGTACGTTTTGAAAGCAATGGGGCTTATAAATAGACTTGTAACTATTGACTTTTCTCCACATACACAATTTGAGACTAAAAAGAAAACAAAGCCTAAATAAAATAAAATAAAATAAACAAATAGACTCAAAACAAAATACATACTAGATTCAAATGAGAAGCATGACATTGATATCCCCATCATTCTCGCCGGGTGGGAAAGAACTCAACCCGTCGAGTATACATGATGTGATGGTGGCTTGTACTGGATTTGGATCCGAAACTGCTAAACTTGTTGATGCTTGCGATTCACTATTGTTGATCTACTGTTGGCTGATCTTTATGATATGTTGATCTTGAAGTGGTTGTTTTCAGTTGTTGCAGATTTTAAATCTCACTTCGAAGTGGCTCGTGCATGCTGGCGAGGCTCGAGCACAGTTGATTAGTGATCTATGGTTGCAGGAAGACTAGGATGAAGGTAAGGTCAGTCGGCGAGGCTTGGCTAATGGGTTCTCAGTTTGGAGAGAGATTGAGAAGAAGAAAAGAGAAGGATGAAGAAAGAAGAAAAAGGTGTGGTGGGGTCACGTGGGCCCCACAAGGGGAAAAGAAAGAAGAGGAGGAAATGTTGGTCACGTGGGGAGGGATGGCGGCTGATATTTGTAGGTTTTTGGGGTTTTTTGTTTAAATATTTGATTGTGATTTTTTGTAACTGAAGAATTTGGATTTGAAAGATCAAGGGTTGTGGAGGAGATTGAGGTCGCGGGTTGGGTTGGAACGAAGGTGTAAGGAGATTGAATCAGTAAAGATTTTGTATTCTTTTTTTTTTTTAAGAAATTTGAAAAAAGAGATGAAAAGAAAGAAACAATGAATAGTTCAATTAAAATTGTACCGACTTCACATTGGGAATCTTTTTACAGGAAATTTGTTTTATAATTTTAATTTCATCACTCATTATTTTCTCCACCATGCTCTGATACCAATGATATGAAACGAAAGAGGGGTAAACATTTTGGGAAAAGATGAGAGATAAAAGAAAATAACTAATGATTACCTATGAATAAATGAAAAAGCCTTCAATCTTCCCGGCCCCGCACATTCATCGATCTTGACCTCACACCGCTACACGCCGCACATTCATCGATCTTGATCTCACACCACTACACGCCGCATGCTCCATCTTAGCTTCACAGGTAGGGTTCACACCCTGTTATGGGCGGTACACTTTTCAAGGGAAAACAATTCAAATAATTTTTCTCAAAATTCTAGTCTATTTTATTGAAAGTAATGGGGCCTATAAATAGGCTTACAACTATTGACTTTTCTCCACATACTCGATGCGAAACAAATAGAAGAAAAGAAACAAATAGACTCAAAACAAAATACAGATTATATTCAAATGAGAAGCATGGCATTGATGTCCCCATCACTTTTCCTCCTCTTATGATTGAATCACCTAATTTGTGATTCCTTCTAGAGGTTGGAAAAAGGGATTGTTTCCAGGGACTCCTGAACAATGCATAAAGTCATTTAGATCTAGGGGGAAACAAGGCCTTAAACATTAATGGAAGAGATGTGTATGTATTATTTTTCTATGAACAGTTTGGGCACTTTTCCAGTTTACCTTGCTGGAATTTTCTTTCTCCTGGATGTTCGGACATGTTTTCTTCTCAAAAAAGTGATTGTTTTACCTCCCTCCATGGATAGGGTGAATATACTGTATGTGTTTGACCTTCCTAATGCTCTATAATATGGGAGGAATGAATCACATCTTATACATATATTTAATTATTTAGTTATCTTTTACTGATTGTATGAAACGAATGTATCTTAATATAGGCCCGATGCCTTGAGAACCAATAATTTTATTAGGTTTTTAATTGTTTCCATTTCCTCTTTCAGGTGGAGATACCACGAGCCTTTGTCTGTGCTGAAAGTAAAATCTTCGATGTTTCTGAATGGGCTATTTGTCAGGTTAGTGCCTTTCCCTCCTTGTGCATGCCAGAAATATCCTTCAATATTTTTTGAAGAAGGTGGGTGAAGTCAGATTGAACCAGCAGAATTCATGTCATGAAGATATTTGAAATGAGAAGTATCACAAAGACTGTCAAATGATGGTGTCAGGATCCAAACATCCTACCTCCACAAAAATGGAACATTGTTATGATAACAAAAACCATTGACTAATTTGAAAACCTTCAATATCCTCTGGAATTGCTAGTTTATTCCATCTCAACTTTCTTCCACTTCTTTCTTGCTGTCCTTGTATGTTGAGCCACCTTGGTTGTTCCGGGAACAACGATTTACTGGATGTTCTCAGTATGCTTGATTAGTTTTTATTCTGTAAATTTCCTTTTGTTTCTTATGGTTCAAAACTATAGTCTATAAAACAGTAAATTTTGTTTGAGAGCTGTAAAACATAATGTAGGCATCCCATAGGGGACCTGCTGACCTGCCAGACTTGATAAAGGACTCTCCCTTCTGATTATTGTTCTCCTTTTCTACTTTATAACTGTAAGGACTTGGGGCACCATCTCAAAAGATGGGCCTTCAAGGTGGAGTGACTCAAATCCTTATATACCCAAGACCATACCCTATGTCTAGGGGATGTAACGAGATTATCTTCACTGCGTTTCAGCAGACCATACCCTATGTGTAGGGGATGTACGAGATTATCTTCACTGCGTTTCAGCACACGCCTTATGTGAAGCATAACTTGCAGCTTTACAAGGACTTTACTACGCCTTTTGCGCCCTGGGGGATCGAACATCACTCACACACGACTAAGTTCGGGGCATGACTTCGATACCAATTGTAAGGACTTGGGGCATCATCCAAAAGACTAGCTTTCTAGGTGGAGTAGCCTAAATCTTTATATACCCAAGATCATCCTCATGTCTACCCGATGTGGGACTATTTATTCGACTCAAATCTCAACAATAACCTTTCAGCAACCTTTAGCTTCTGTACTATTTACGTCATATAACAAAGAAGGTTTTCTCTTTTTGTTTATAATGTGTGCGCACGTGCACGCGCACACACAATTACTTCTCCTGTCAATGATAAAGCCTATCTCCCACTTATACACAGATGCTGTATCAACAATATTTAGTTAGAAAAATATCAAAAGCGTAACATCTTGTCTGCTTCTTATTTTGCAATTTGAAATTTAAACAGGGAATGGCGTGCAAGCCAAATACTCATAAGCCTAGCTTCCATGTAAACATGAAGACAGTGGAGAGGTTGAATCCCTCAAGATACCCATGGAGCTTGGATGCAGAGATGAATCCCGAAGATGACGAGTTTGAGCTGTGGTTTCAGCAGGCATTGGCATCTGGGCTCTTCTCTGATAGCCCAAAACGCAGAAAAAGCTGGAGCCCATTCAAGATAAATCAGAAAGGCATGAAGCCATGGCGACGATCTGCATAAACAAACATTCAAATTGAAATGCTCTCTGCTGTAAAATGATTGGTAACTTCCTGTCTTGCGAAGAAATGAAGAAGCAAAATGAAGTTCAGTATGTTAGGAAACGAGTTGCATCAGTTGCGACCTTGATCAACGTGTGAAGAACATGTCATAATCAATTGTTTCTTCGTACTTCCATTTTTAAGACTCAGCAGTGGTTCTTCAACCTGTGACCTTCGATCTAGAGGGCGTAAGACCTTGTACGTTGACAAAGGTTGCCCCGGGCACGAGCAATTGGGCTAAAGCGACGAAGTGGTATGTATTTTCTCAGCTCTCCTGAGAAAATAAATAGAGAAAAAGCAGTGATACTGGAATGAACCAGTCTGTAAATAGATGGAGGCATGGCTCATGCCTTTTAAGAAGTAACTGTCTAATATGTTTGTACACGAAATATCTCATGAAGTGTAATGAAAAGTCTAATGAGGGTTGATTCATGGTGAAAGAACGAGCTATATGATGACATAGTGTAAATATAAAGAATTACTACCGACTAATATTTTAACTGTTTCAAAGATCAATCTGTTCATTTGATCTAAGTTCATACGCTTGGCATGTTGTTGTACAAGTATTGATGGCATGTGGGTAACTGCTTTGTAAACTGCTATCACAAGTTACATTGTAACTGCATCAACTAAACTGCACTACCTATATTTGTGATGGCTATTAAAAAGCTTGCTATTTTCTCTCCTGGCAGTGTAAAGTTATAGTTGTTTTCCACTGAAGAAGAGAAGAAGGGCTGGAGTTGTGAACATTATTTGTTGATGACTTGAAGTGCGTCCACACTGCTCTCTGCCGAGCCTCTGGCTTTTGCTTCCGTATGTGGTTGACATAAGCCGTTGCTGCAGTGACGAGCAACCGGATCCCCACCACCCCTCCCACAACGCCTGCCACCAGAGCGATCTTCCTCATGCCATTCTCTTTCTGCCGGAGCTCCGGCGCTGGGAGTCTCCACTTGGGGACTGTCGAATTGTTTGCTGCCGGAGGAGCTGTCCTGTTGTTACCCCTGAAAAATGCTGTCATTGCTGGGGAGAGCGCCGTGGCGTCGTCCTCGTGCACCACCACCACGCTGTGCTCCGGTGTGATGATGGCCAGTGACTGCCAATATTGCACAGACAAGATTGAAAACATGAAGGTTAGCGCGACGAAGATGCTGTGTTGATCTGCTGCCATGGCCTCTGGACCTTGAAGGGCCTGTACAGAACTTTAATTCAAGAAACTTTTGAATTGGGAGAAGATGTGCAGAAACAGTAGTACCGTGGTTTTCTATTCCCTACTCCCTTTGGCCTTTACCTTCGCTTTCTATAGTGGTCGGATTTTGATCCTCATTAAGATCGCGACACGCGTCCCATCTCTTAGGAGAATGGCTTCTCTACCAGCAGACCCAGCTCATATACAAGCCTAATATGGGCCCAGAAAGAAAGCCTCATGCACATGGGCCAAGAAGAAGTCTCGGGCTTCACACACCCTCACATCTGATCAGATATTACTCATTCACATCTGATCAGATATTACTCATTCAGATTCACTACTCAACCGAAGCCGCGCGACTCTCCAGTACGCTAATCAGTACAAGGATCCTTTCTAATCAGTACAAGGATCCTTCTCGGAGCCACCCAAGACTCCAACATGAAGACCCACTGAAGCCTGCTATTCCTGCGATGCTTACAACCAGATGACACGATCTGTCAAATCATCCTTATGTTCTAAACATTATGACGCCCCTTTATCAATACGGGCAGTTATAAATAGTGGTAGATATCTCTGTATGGCAATCCCAACAATCAAATGGCGTGATATGAGCGGTTACAAGGAGGCCATAACATGCAAACCATGTGTTATGTAGATCTGAAATATCCTCACCCACGATGACAGCTCGTGCGGGTATAAATACTTCTCCTTCTCCATTGAGAAAGAGGTTGGTTTCTGATTACCACATCAAATCCTAGAGATTGTAATCGCAACATCACACTATAGAATTCTTTATAATCTTCTGACATTATAGTGAATTCTCTCCCTCTCCTGTGGTTTTCCTTGTCTGGTTTTCCACGTAGGGCCTGTTTCGTTGTCGTAATTGCTCGTAAGTTGTAATTCGTAAGTGGTAAACTCTTTATAGTTGTAAATGAGTTATAAAAATAAGTTTTAGGTGTTTTGTTGGTATTGTAAAATTATAAGTGGGAAAGTGTATTGTATGTTACGGTGTTTGGTTGTCGTAATGTGTAAGTTGAAAGTAGAAAAGTTGACCAACTATTTGGGGATTTAAAAATATTAAAAAATACCAATAAATACTATAAATAGAAATATTAATAATATATAATTATTTAATAAATTAAATAATTAAAAATTAAATTAAATATATTAAAAATATAATATAATACTTAATTAATTAAATATTATTAAATATTAAAACTATTAAAAATAAATATATTAAGTATTAGATAATTCTTATTAAATAAATAAATAATTAAATATTAAATATTTAAAATGCCAATAAAATTAAATATAATAAAAAATAAAAAATGATAATAAACACTAAAATAAATATATTAAAAAATTACATATTAAATATTACTTAAGTAAAAATAAATTAAAATATAACATATTAAATAATTAAAATATTAAATATTAGTAATATTTAAAAATAGAATATTAAATATTAAATGCATAAAAATATTAAATTATTAATAAAACTTTAATCTAATAATTATATTTAATCTAATAGTTAAAAAATTCTCATAATTTAAAAAGATTAATCAAATTAAAAAATATTAATCTAATTACAATTAACTGTCTGAAATTCAGATTTGCATGACCACTAAATTAACTGTTTGTGCTGCGTGGGTTATAAGTGGGATTTGCATGACCACAAAATTAACTGTTTGTTTTGCAAATGGATCGTAAGTGAGATGCAAGTACATTAAAAAAGTAGTAAATTACTTGCGACTTACGGTCTTTTGCGATGAAACAACAAGCCCATAAAGTGCTTGTTGTTTGCGATTTGTTTCACTTGTCTACTCACTTACAATTTGTGGTGTGGAGAAATTCTCTGAAAATTTTCCTCCATATTTTAGTGCTTTTATTGAGATCTCTTGAATCCACATTTAAGATCTCCTCCATTCCAAACCCTTCCTCAAAAAGCCTCGCCAAAGGTAAATGACCCTACTAAGAAAGAGTGCATCCCCGATCTCGCCACTTCATAAGTCTACAGCTGCTGGGGGCGCGGGGCCTACCGACGCTCATCTGCCCATCTCGATATTCACATTGAAGATGTCAGAGAAAAGCACTCTTCCCCAGCTACTGCACCAGAGGCAGAGACCAACGGACATGAACCCGGTCCCCCGTTGATAGTCAACTCTTCCAAATGCTCGCCAGCCTCCAAAGGCAATTGGACGAGCAACGGGCGGAGGCGACTCGTGAACATGAGAATGCTGCTCTAGAGAGAGACATGGAGACTAGCGCCCAAAATCAACTCCTGAATGAGATCGAGATCCTTCGAAAGTCATAATCCACTAAGAATCAGGGGGCAGAGGAGTCTCATGCTCTCCCGTTACCACCTCTTACGGCGAGAACCACCCACACTGAGTGCAATCGGAGGCGTGCCAGATCTAACCTCCCGAGTGATGACGAGTACTCTGAGAATTTTGGGCCCCACAAGGCTCTAAAGATCTCTCACATCAAGGACATTGAGGAGATTATTTGGAAGTGAATCGAGGAAATAAGTCAACAGCTTTGAAAGGAGGTGAAGCATTGCGGCTTGAGAACCTTCGACTCACCACTCTCGGAGGAAATCACCTCTCACCGCATCCCAAAAAAGTTCATCATGCAGAGCTTCGAGTGCTGCTCTAGGCGAACCAATCTCATCTAACACCTCCGGCAGTACCAAGACAAGATGACAGTTCACTCTCATAATGATCTCCTCTGAGCCGTATGTTCCCATCCAGTCTCAAAGGCGTTGCTTACGACTGGTTCTACTCTCTCCTCACAATCAAGATGAAGTCTGAAGAGAGTCTCAAATATTACGTAAGTTATTTTCAAAACCAAATGACCTTGGTATATAACTGCAATGACGATGTGGTTGCCGATGCGTTCATCAGTGGTTGCAAGTCTCCCACTCCTTCTGTAGACACTTGGTAAAGCATGAAGTCATCAGGATAAGTGATATCCTCTCTCAAGCTCAAAAATATATACATATCGATGCTACCCGGGGCGAAACCAGTCGCTCTCTCAAATGAGAGAATTAAGGGGAGAAATAGAAATCACAGTCTGTTCCCCGAAGAAGATGTTGGCCCAAAGGCCCATCGCTCTAGTTTTGATGATGATTAACTTATGTAGTTATAGTACTAATGATCTTGTGCTTATTTAATCTCAGATATTTGATCAAGATCTTAGTAAGTGTTTAGCTTCAACAAAGGATGTAAAATTAAGTTTTGGAGCTAGCATGTGTTGATTCAAGAGCTCGCGCATCAAGATCGCATTATTACTCAAGAGGAGTCTAACTCATTGGATCAAGGTTTGGACCAAGTCAAGAAGGAGACGGAGATTTTCAAATGAAAATTTTCAAGAAGACTTGTGTCGTGTTTGTAAGTGCTAAGATTTGATTTTAAATAAAATGTAAAAGATAGATTAGTTGGTCGATTGCTCAAGTTCATATACACACACACAAAATTTATATGTGTTTTCATAAGATAGTTTTGTGTTTAGAAAATATCGTTTGGATTTATCAAAACTTATTTTAGAGCTTATTGTCAAAGACATAGATATTTCATCTCATATGTGTAGTGGATCATATCCATACACACTAAGTTTTAAAAGAGTTTACAATATCTTATTTTTGTATTTAGAGAAGTTTTAGAAAAATCATTTTTCAATTTGGAGATTGTTTTTGAAAAATACGGCTTTTGTTAAGGCCAAAATTTCTATATCACAAAAATAGTTCAAAATTTTTATAATATGCTTTGATTTTTATTCAAACATGTTAGTATATCAAAGTATATTAATGAACTTAATTTTGTAGAATTTATGAGAATTTATGGGATTTTATTAAAGATAAAAAGACCAAGTTTTAATCCCTAAATATGTCTGACCTTGCCTTCTGCCGGTCGACCGGACGGTCGACTGAGACGGAAGTCGTCTACTGGACTCGTCGACCGATGAATGGCACAAACGTGCACAGCTGTTTGGCTGGTGGACCGGTCGATCGTCCAGAGAGCTTTGCTCTCTGAATCTGGCCCCTGTCGACCGGGCGGTCGACCGGTTGCACAACAGTCGAAAATCTGACCGTTAGGCGGTCGATCGGGCGGTCGACCGGCAGTAGCGTCAGCTGCTGATTTGGCTTCCAACGGTCATATTTTGGGAGTCTATATAATGGGGTTCCCTTGGGTTGTTTTTGATAAGATTTCAAGTGGGATTTCAAGCTAGTTTTTCCTACCTCTCTAAGTGTTTATCTCCACTTGTTTTAGAGCTAAAACTTTCATATCAAAAGGAGAGTTTTCAAGAGTGGTTTTCAAAAGAGATTTCTTGAATTTTTCACCCACATCTCTATTCTAGTTTTTCTCACACATACTTGAGCTTTCCATTGTCATATCTATCCTATAGGAGAGTTGTTGTGAGAGTATTTTTAGGTGATTAAAGTGTTGAGATCACCAAAGTGTTCATCTTTGTATTTGAGGAGGCGAACTTGCGGGTTCGTGTTGTTTCGAGTTCTTTGGGAGCTCGGTGTAGAGGTGCGTGTTGGCCCAAGAGGTTACACTCTCCATTGTTTTGTGTTTTGATGATAACAAACCAAATAAGTGCTATTTGGTACTAATCTTTTGTCTAAGATGAGTTTCAGGTTTTGTACCATGTTTAGAGTTCATTCGCTTCGCTTTTGCAAAAACTTCTAAGTTCCAACAAGCATTGAAGGCAAATTGCACATCAAGGAAGGATCATAGAAGAGAAGGCACTAGCAAGGCATTGGATAGCTCAAAGATTGCTTCAGAGGTCCTTAGGTTTTATTTTCTAGCTTTATAGCATGTTAAAGAATAGAGAGTAGGTTTGGAGCTCAAATACACACGTTTTCACGCGTATACCATTTCCAAGTTTATTTCTTATAAAATATACAAAAATATTTTAATACTAAATCTTTCTTCTACAAATTCTTTATTATGTTATATACTGAATTTGTGTTTGAAATAGATTTGATAAAAATATTAATCTCTTCAAAATTCCATTTTTATTTCATCTTTTGGCCTGAGCCGGTCGACCGGTTATCTACCACCAGTCGACCGGAGTCCTGGCAGAGTGCACGTATCCGTGTGCACGTCTGTCGGTCGACCGACTGTCTACCGACAGTCGACCGGAATTTTATTTTAAGTCTCAGTCAGGCATCAGTCGACCGGATCGGTCGACCGATAGTTTGTTTTGCTCTCTGTATCTTTTCAGTCGACTGGATCAGTCGACCGATAGTTCATAACGGTCGGATTTTTGAACTATCGGTCGACCGGGCCAGTCGACCGATCTGTCCGTTGAACAGTAACGGGCAGATTTTTTAATAGCTGTTTTAAACTTGATTTTTGAAATTAAAAATCCGTTGGAGGGTATATTTGGAACTAATTACTTCCTAATCTTCAGTAATTAATTCCTAACCCTAAACCCTAGCCCTCTCCTATAAATAGGGGTGTTTGGAGAGAGTTTCTTTACAACAATTATTCAAGAGAAAAATTCAAAGTTTGTGATATTCAAAAGAGCTATTTTTCTTGGTTTTTGTGCTGATATTTCTCACTCATTTCAGAAGTGTTTTCTTGATAATACTCTCTGATTTGATTTCATTTTTCTTCACTTACACAAGAGCTTCATTCCTTCTCAATATTCTCTAAGGACCTTTGTAAGGAAGAGATATTTGAAAGAGAGAGTTTGTGATCTTTTGATTACTAAGGAATTCAATTGTGCTGAAATTGTAGGAGTTGGGTACTCCATTGTAATTGATCTTTGTGATAGTGGAAGTAGCTAGAATCCTTCTGGGGAAGGCGGGGAGTAGAGCTGGGTGCTCGAACCTCGATAACATATCTTTGTGTTTGCGATTGGTTTACTTTCCTTACTATTACTTTGTGTTTTTGATTACTATTGCCATTTCATCATACTTCATCTTGTCAATCAAAATCCCATACAACAAGGTTGCATTGCGCACCTCTAACTCATTTTACGAGGAAGCCGGAGGAAGGAGTTCAGAACCCCGCAAGGGGCATACGGCTCTTAGTCTTGTTTTGGGAGATTGTTGCATTGCATTTGCATTCATCTCACCCTTATTGCTCATTATTTTTAAATTGGCCTTAGATTAGCATAATCACCTATTCACCCCCCCTCTAGGTGATTTTCAATTGGTATCAGAGCTTGGACTCTAGGTTTGGCTTAACATCCATAGAGAGATCCTTAAAATATTGCTAATCAACATTTTCATTCATCCATTCATACACTAGTAAACATGGCCGACAACATTAAAACCCCACCTAAATTTGATGGACTCAACTTCCCTATTTGGAAGGTTAGGATGACTATCTTTTTGCAATCACTAGGTAGTTTAGTGGCTAAGTCTTTGACCAAACCCTATGTAGCACCCAATGAAGATGAAAGCACTTGGACCGACTTCAACTTTAGAGAATATGAGGCTAACTCAAAAGCCCAAAACTCCCTTTTAACCGCCTTGAATGAGGATGACCTTACACGGGTAATTCATTGCCAATCCGCCTATGAGATTTGGCAACACTTATTGGTCACGCATGAAGGGACTTCACAAGTCAAGAGAGCTAAAATAGATCTCTTGAGGTCTCAATATGAATCATTTAAGATGCTTGATGATGAAACCATTGATTGCATGATTACTCGTTTCACAAAAATCACTAATGGTCTTTCTTCATTAGGTGACGTCATCTCCAATGATCAAAAGGTGCGCAAGGTGATACGGGCTCTTCCTCCATCTTGGGAGATCAAGGCCACCACCTTAAGGAGTTGAATGACAAGGACGAGATGGACATCATAAATCTCATTGGGAACCTAAAAACCCTATCTCTAACCCCAAGAGGCGGCTCCAACAAAGAAAAAGTCCATAGCTTTCAAGTCTTCATCCACCATTGAAGATGATGAAGAAGATGAAGAAGAAGATGAGGAGCTCTCCCTCCTAGTGCGCAACATCAAGAGGATGTACCGGAAGAACAAGCAAAATTTCCGGAGAAAGTTTGAAGGCAAAGAGGAGAAGAGGATCATTTGCTACAATTGCCGCAAGCCCGGACACATCATGGCCGATTGTCCGGAATTCAAGAAGAAAATGACTTCCTCCTTCAAGCCAAGGAAGCAAGAAGAAAAGAAGGCTTACAAGGCCACTTGGGATTCGGAAAGCGAGTCCGAAGAAGAAGAGGGAGTGGATACCGCGAACATGTGTTTCATGGCAAACACACCCAAGGTAAACCCTCAATCTCTTGAATCTATTGATAATGAAGATGATGATTTGAGTAAGGAAGTTCTAGTTCATGCTTTTATAGAACTTTCCGAAACTTATGATAACAAACAAGAAAATGGAATGCTTTAAATTACAAAAGGAAGTTGCTTTTCTTAAATCTCAACTTGCTTTGGTTACAAAAGAAAAAGATGATCTTTCTTCCAATCTTGTTGTTGTTCAAAATGAATTTAATGCTTATAAGATTTCTTGTAAGGGTAAAACCCCTATTGTTGATAATAATGAAATTTCTTGTTTTAAATCTAAGATGAATGATTTTGAAAAAGTTTTAAAAGATTGTGCTTTTAATACAAAGAAGCTTGAAGAAAAATTTTCTAAAAAGAATACTTCTCATGATAAAGTTTCTCATGCTAAGATTCCACATGCTCACACTTCTCATGCTAAATCTTTTCATGCTCACAATGCCAATGCTCACAAATCACACACTCATTATGCATTTAAATATGGTAGAGTTTATAGATGTACATATTGTGGCAAAAATGGATATTTAGCTAAATTTTGTTATGATAAATTGCATAGCTCAAATAATCTTGTTTGGGTTAATGGTTCTAACCCTCATGGACCCAAGAAAATGTGGGTACCAAAATCAAGCCCTAATTTGTTTGATGTAGGTACACACCAAGGCTCCAAGACGTAGGGAGCGGTGGTACCTTGATAGTGGTTGTTCGAGGCACATGACATGGGATATCAACAACTTCACAACCCTATCAAGGTACATGGAAGGTGGCTCCGTCACCTTCGGGGATGATTCCAAAGGAACTATCATCGGTATAGGTAACATTCAAGTTGGTTCATCTCCTATTATTGAGAATGTTGTTTTAGTTGATGGTTTAAAGCATAATTTGCTTAGTATTAGCCAATTTTGTGATCGTGGTCTTAAAGTTGTTTTTGATGACACTTCTTGTAAGATTTTTGATATTAAATCGAATGATTGTATTTTAACCGGTTTTCGTGATGATAATGTTTATATAATTGACATGCTTAATGTAGAGTGTTCTACTAAGTGTTTAAATGCTTTTGATGAAAATTCATGGCTTTGGCATAGAAGATTAGGACATGCTTCTTTTGAACATCTTTATAGAATTAATTCAAAGGAATTGGTGAAGGGTATTCCTTGCTTGAGTTTTGAGAAAGACCGCATTTGTGGTGCGTGCCAACTTGGAAAACAAACCAAGTCTTCCTTTAAACCAATCAAGGATATCATGTCAACTAGACCTCTAGAATTAATTCACATGGATTTATTTGGACCAACTAAAACTAAAAGCTTAAATGGAAGTAGATTTGCATTTGTTTTAGTTGATGATTTCTCTCGATTTACTTGGGTTTTCTTTTTGCAAAATAAAGATCAAACTTTTTCTCACTTTAAGATTTTTAGAAAAAGAGTTGAAAAAGAAAAAGGTTTTCCGATTTTGAAAATAAGGAGTGATAGAGGTGGTGAATTTGTGAACCAACTCTTCATGACTTATTGTGATGAAAAGGGAATTAAGCATGAAATGTCTTGTCCTAAAACTCCACAACAAAATGGAGTTGTAGAAAGGAAAAATAGAACACTTCAAGAGATGGCTAGGACAATGATAAGTGAATACGACCTCCCTCAATATTTATGGGCCGAGGCCGTAAACACCGCATGCTATATATCAAACCGTATTTATTTATGCAAAAATTCTTCTAAAACTTCTTTTGAAATGTATCATTTTAGAAAACCAAATGTTTCATATTTCAAAGTTTTGGATGCAAGTGTTTTGTTTTAAATACAAAAGAGAATTTGGGTAAATTTGATGCTAAAGCTTATGAGGCTATCTTTGTTGGATATTCCTCTACTAGCAAAGCATATAGAGTTTTCATTAAATCTTCACTTACTATGAAGAAACTATGCATGTTAAGTTTGAGGAGTCTTATGTGTTTGTTGAGATGTTGTAGAGATTGAACCATTAGGTGAAAGCATGGAGAAACTATCCTTGAAGGACTCACCCGCTCAAGAAGATAAGCAAGAACCTTTAGGTGAAGTTCAAAAGGATAATGAGGAAAGCACTCAACCGCTTCCCAAAGCTTGGAGATATGCTACAAATCATCCTAAGGAGCTCATCATCGGTGACGCTTCAAGAGGAGTCACAACGCGCTCCAAACTCCATGACCTATGTGGTAACTTTGCTTTCATTTCTCATTTTGAACCCAAAGGCATTCTCGAAGCCGAGACGGACCCATATTGGTTGCTTGCCATGCAAGAGGAACTCAATCAATTTGAGCGCAACCAAGTTTGGCACCTTGTTCCTAAGCCCCACGATAGACCAATAATTGGTACTAAGTGGATCTTTAGGAATAAGTTGGATGAGTCCGGAAATGTCATTAGGAATAAAGCTAGGTTAGTGGCCCAGGTTACACTCAAGTTGAGGAATCGACTTTGAGGAAATCCTTTGCACCCGTAGCACGGCTTGAAGCCATACGGATAACACTAGCTTATGCATCTTTTAAAAATTTCAAACTTTTTCAAATGGATGTAAAAAGTGCATTTTAAATGGTTTTCTTAATGAAGAAGTTTATGTTTCTCAAACTCCCGTTTTATCGATCATATTCATCCCGATTTTGTTTCAAACTTGATAAGGCTTTGTATGGTTTAAAACAAGCTCCAAGAGCTTGGTATGAAAGGCTTTCAAGTTTTCTAATTTCAAAAACTTTATTAAAGGCAAAGTAGACACCACTCTCTTCACTAAGCATGTTGATAATGATATTTTAATGTCCAAATTTATGTTGATGATATTATTTTCGGTTCTACTAATGAAGTTTTATGCAAGGATTTGAAAAGGTAATGCAACAAGAATCGAAATGTCCTCCATGGTGAGCTCAACTTTTTTTTGGACTCCAAGTCAAGCAATTGCATGATGGGAACTTCATCTCTCAAGCCAAATACGCTAAGGAACTCGTGAAGAGGTTGGACTTGAAGACGCTAAAGCTTGCAACACTCCCATGCTACAACAACCAAGCTTGATAAGGACGAACAAGGTTAAAAATGTTGATATTAAATTGTTTAGAAGCATGATAGGTAGTCTTTATATTAACGGCAAGTAGCCGGATATCATGTTTAGTGTGTGTCTTTGTGCTAGATTTCAATCGTGTCCCAAAGAATCTCATTTTAATTGCCGTAAAACGCATTATTCGTTATGTTAAGGGAACGATTGGATTAGGTCTTTGGTATCCGAAAACTATAGATTTTTCTATGATTAGTTATTCGGACGCCGACTATGCGGGTTGTTGAGTAAATAAAAAGAGTACTAGTGGGACATGTCAATTTCTCGGTATTGTCTTGTTTCATGGTCCTCTAGGAAGCAAAATTCCGTAGCTCTATCAAACGCCGAGGCGGAGTATGTTGGCCGCGGGGGCTTGTTGTGCACAAGTCCTTGGATGAAAACATACTCTCCTTGACTATGATTTGCATTATAAAAATATTAAAATATTTTGTGATAATACTAGTACTATTCATTTAACCAAAATGCAAATCAACATAGTAAGACCAAGCACATTGAGATTAGATATCACTTTCTTAGAGATCATTTTGAGAAGGTGATATAGATATTGATTATGTTTCCACCGATTTTCAACTAGCCGATATTTTCACAAAACCACTTGATTTTGCTAGATTTTCGTTTATTTGTGGAGAATTAAATTTGTGTATTATTGATTAAACATGTTTTTCTAACCCTTTTTGATGTATGACAAAAAGGGGGAGAATAAGTTTACATGGACAAAAATAAGTTCATTTGGTCTTGTTCCATATGAATTTATATGATGTTTTGGTTTTATGAGTTTTTGGTTTTTGTATTTTAGTTGGTATTTTTGTTTAAAATTGGTATCAAGGAGCATTTTTGATTTTGGTGTTTTTGATAGATTTTTGGTGTTTTGATATCAAGTGCAAGTTTTGAGTTTTATTTGTATTGTATTGTTGTTTAAATTGACTTCAATAATTGGTGCATCACTTCTATTATCATTTCAATTATATGGTATCTAAAGCATTTTTATATGTTTTAAATATAGCATAATTTAAGGGGGAGTTTCTCCTCCCTATATTTTTGTTAATAGCCTATTTGTTTTGTCATCATCAAAAAGGGGGAGATTGTTGGCCAAGAGGTTACACTCTCCATTGTTTTGTGTTTTGATGATAACAAACCAAATAAGTGCTATTTGGTACTAATCTTTGTCTAAGATGAGTTTCAGGTTTTGTACCATGTTTAGAGTTCATTCGCTTCGCTTTTGCAAAAACTTCTAAGTTCCAACAAGCATTGAAGGCAAATTGCACATCAAGGAAGGATCATAGAAGAGAAGGCACTAGCAAGGCATTGAATGGCTCAAAGATTGCTTCAGAGGTCCTTAGGTTTTATTTTCTAGCTTTATAGCATGTTAAAGAATAGAGAGTAGGTTTGAAGCTCAAACACACACGTTTTCACGCGTATGTCTTTTCTAAGTTTATTTCTTATAAAATATACAAAAAATTTTAATACTAAATCTTTCTTCTACAAATTCTTTATTATGTTAGATACTGAATTTGTGTTTGAAATAGATTTGATAAAAATATTAATCTCTTCAAAATTCTATTTTTATTTCATCTTTTGGCCTGAGCCGGTCGACCGGTTATCTACCACCAGTCGACCGATGTCCTGGCAGAGTGCACGTATCCGTGTGCACGTCTGCCGGTCGACCGACTGTCTACCGACAGTCGACCGGAATTTTATTTTAAGTCTCAGTCAGGCATCAGTCGACCGGATCGGTCGACCGATAGTTTGTTTTGCTCTCTGTATCTTTTCAGTCGACTGGATCAGTCGACCGATAGTTCATAACGGTCAGATTTTGAACTATCGGTCGACCGGGCCAGTCGACCGATGTGTCCGTTGAACTGTAACGGGCAAATTTTTTAATAGCTGTTTTAAACTTGATTTTTGAAATTAAAAATCCGTTGGAGGGTATATTTGGAACTAATTACTTCCTAATCTTCAGTAATTAATTCCTAACCCTAAACCTAGCCCTCTCCTATAAATAGGGGTGTTTGGGGAGAGTTTCTTACAACAATTATTCAAGAGAAAAATTCAAAGTTTGTGATATTCAAAAGAGCTATTTTTCTTGGTTTTTGTGCTGATATTTCTCACTCATTTCAGAAGTGTTTTCTTGATAATACTCTCTGATTTGATTTCATTTTTTTCTTCACTTACACAAAGAGCTTCATTCCTTCTCAATATTCTCTAAGGACCTTTGTAAGGGAAGAGATATTTGAAAGAGAGAGTTTGTGATCTTTTGATTACTAAGGAATTCAATTGTGCTGAAATTGTAGGAGTTGGGTACTCCATTGTAATGATCTTTGTGATAGTGGAAGTAGCTAGAATCCTTCTGGGGAAGGCGGGGAGTAGAGCTGGTGCTCGAACCTCGATAACATATCTTTGTGTTTGCGATTGGTTTACTTTCCCTTGCTATTACTTTGTGTTTTTGATTACTATTGCCATTTTCATCATACTTCATCTTGTCAATCAAAATCCCATACAACAAGGTTGCATTGCGCACCTCTAACTCATTTACGAGGAAGCCGGAGGAAGGAGTTCAGAACCCCGCAAGGGGCATACGGCTCTTAGTCTTGTTTTGGGAGATTGTTGCATTGCATTTGCATTCATCTCACCCTTATTGCTCATTATTTTAAATGGCCTTAGATTAGCATAATCACCTATTCACCCCCCCCCCTCTAGGTGATTTTCAGATAGGTAGGAAGATTAAGAGCTACAGATTGGTAATGTTAAAAGAGACATGAACCAATTCCTATGATTTGGCCAGAACACTGGTATTGGTACTCACTTCACAGAAGGTATATATGGGTTGGCTAGGGAAGTAAACCGTTCCTTACTGGAGAAGGTTCGGTGGTTATTGTCTAATGCAAGATTAGACAAATCGTTTTGGGCTGAGGCGATTGTGTATAAGCTATCTCATAAATGGATCGACTGCGATAGGAGGTAAAACTCCATTGGAAATTTGGTCTGAAAAAGCTGCTCAAGATCATAGTTTGCTGCGGAAATTTAGAAGTCCGACCTGCTTGATTGGAGTCATTTATGCATCATTTTCTACCACCATGCTATGCTTATCTGAATAAATATTTGATTTTTACTGCTTTTTCTCTCTTTTTTCAAGTCCAATGTTTAATGGAGAAAGAGGCCCAACAATTGTGATTTTTTGAGGAATTAAAGAAACATTTAGAAGCCACAAGAGAAAAGCCCAAGTCTGAAAAGATCCAAAACGTATTCTCAGTTTCTACAAGATCCAACTGAGGATACGAGATGCAACAGAAAGGCATAAAAATCCGCTAGCGCAGCGGCCAAGTAACGGCCGCGGTAACGCAGCTTTATGCCGTGGACACGCGGCAATCTTTAGGCCGTTACTTTAGCGTTTGATCTGGAGACTGAAGTGGGATGGCCTCCTCTCATGAAGACTATAAATAGACCCCTAGGGCCTCTGTAATCAGGGAGGAGAAAAGAGCATTGTTTATAGGGAAATTGTAAGGATTTCTCTAGGTTTTCTTTTAGTCTCTTATGTAATTTTCTTTTTCTCCTTCTAGAATCCAGAAAAGAGAGAGTGAGAGTGAGCAATCTTTGTAATTGGAGACGGTGACAACGCAATACAAGGATCGAGCTTTCAATCTTCATCTTCTCTTGTTCTAGTGCATTATTTTTCTTTAACCTTTTACTTTCTTCTATTTCACTTCTACAATGAACTGTTTCTTGTTCTTTATTTCCATGTCTAGCTAATTTATTAACATGACTAACTAACTTTTAATTTTACTAACTACTAACTCTTGGGTGATTGCTAACTTATATGATTCATTGGATACTTTCTTCTTTTAAGTCTTGCAATCTACAAGTCTATTTTACCTCCAATGAAGATGAGTTGCTTTTTATTCTTTGTAAATGCTAAGTTCTCCCTCCATATGACTCATGTGAGCCTCACTTAGAGCCTTGTCTTTAGAACAAGTGCCTTGATGGAACATGAAGATGGAGCACTTCACTATGTCAATGACTACATTACAAGTTCTTATTTCATGCCGCTTTATTATAGCTTTGATGGACTAATAAATCTTGTATGTTTCTTAGCATCGTTAAAAGTGACTATCCTTGTTCCACTAATGAAAATCTATTTAGGGAGCCAATGATTCAAGGAGGCAACTAGCCTAGATGAGAAATACTTCGACATGGTATAACACAAGAACTTGGCAAGCAAGACATACCATTGCCTATGATTCAATATGAGGCATGCATCACCCAATGAGAGTAGTAAGTTAGTAAATTAGAATGTTAGTTAGTCATGGCTTCTCTTTATATCATTCTTAAAAATCTGTCTTCTGAAAACTTCTTCTTTTCAAATATCTCCGTTTCCTTCCATCTTTATTCTCGTTTCTTCTTTTCTTTTACAAAATACCCAAAGATTTTTTCACTCACCTTCCACATCGTTTTATTTTTTATTTCTTAAAACAAAGAAGAACCTTCATTTTCTTCACAAAGATTTCAATACAAACCTTGAATGCTTCTATCGCTAACCCTCCTGCAGATACGACCCGTCTTAGCTTATGCTACGAACGGTGATTCGGAAGGAGCAAAGTAAACCTGCATAAACATTCGAAGTTCTTAATCATTGGTACACGGCAACCAACGTTTACTCTAAACCTCTTTTAATACAATTAATCACTCCGAACAAATTTTTGGCGCGTTGCCAGGGAGGGTAACGTTTTTTATTGAATTTTTGGAACTGAAACGAATTTTTCTTCTCTGTTGCAGTTTACAGGTCAGGGAAAGCAGAAAAGAAGATTACAGTAATATATAAGTGGTCTTGGGCCTTTGTTCTAGAAGTAGAGACCAAGCACCCTCTGGATTGCCGCGTTTCCTCAGCTCTGGTTGATCCGCGGCAAAAAGGAGTTCACTACTGACTGGCTTTTTGCAGGGCTGTTTCTTTGCAAAATTATAGTTTTCTGCAAACTTTTATTTCTTGTATGCCATCACCAGGAGCCTGCTAATAAACCAACAGTAAAACATTTGTTGAAAAAGTTTAAAAATTGATTAGACGTTTACATTTTAGGCACGTGTCTTTTCAATTCATTTACTTTACTGTTGAAAAGTGCTGGATCAAGGTACGTTCGCATTGCATTTAGAATAGGACTCATCTCTTGGTTGATTTACATCGTTTTGAGTGAATCTTGTTGCATATCTTGTACACTTGTACAAACTGATCTTAAGGGCACCACCCAATAACAAGACAAGGTGGGGATTTAATCACCCTTCCTTGCCCAAAAAATCAGATTCCAAGCACTCACAATCCCAAGCCTAACTAAAAATGAGTAGACGTTGGCCCTAAGGACATCTCGGACTCAATTAGGAGATTATCCTAAGGGGAAAAGGTGTTGGAATTTGACTTCTGCCAAATCAGTGTCTAGGAAGGGTTTAAGGGCCGAAAGCCCGAAGACTGGTGGTTACTTAATTAAGGAACGTCTTTGACGGATAACTCCCACCAATCTTACCCTGACCTGACTGATTAGCTTGTGGTCAAAGTCTGCATTATACCTCCCGTGGACAGTCTAATCAGTTAGGAGTCGTCTCAGGCATAGGTCTACCCTAACTTAGTTTAGAATTTTTTCTTTTTATTTGTTTACTTATTTGTTTGTTTTGTTTTTCCTTTGTTTGTATTTTATTGTGTGATATGACTTATAATAACAATTTTTCAATTTTAATAGTAATCCATATTACACACCAACCTCTTTTTCTGATATTACCAATCCGGCATATCATAACTTTAACTAACCTAGTATGCTGGATTGGTCTTATCCGAATCATTATAACCTATGCCCCCAATCTTATAACCATAATTTTTAGAATAATTTCAACTCTTCACAGAGTCGGTGGGGATTCACCTCTCCTGAGTCCAATTTTCAACCAACTTGTCCTCCTTATCCACCTTGTCCACAATATTTCCAAGATTCATACTCAGTTCCGCCAGTTCAAAAGAAAAAAACCATCATTTTGGAAATGAGTATGCGTGAGTCCAAACAACAACACAAAATCTGATGGACTCACAATTTTACCACCAATTCCAAAACAAACTTTCATCTTTTCAAGACCAATCGCAACAAAACGATGAACCTATCAACTATGAAAAGATGCTTGAAACCATGACTCAGGCTCAAAACGTCGTAATCATGACATAGATATGATGGTCCAAACTCTACGTTCTCACCGTTTGGCCAGTTCTGATGTCGTTAACCATTCTGTTAGAGCTGAGAGTCATGTTGTTTTAGAAAATAAGGTTCCATTTCAGCACAATCATTTGAACTTGCCCAAACTCCAAATTTTGTAAATGATATTGACAGTTTGGCAAGTTATTCCTTTCCTGAAATAGAACTGAGAATGATTATGATCCTGAACCTCAACTTAGTGATTCAATTCTACTTCCTGAATCAATAATGACTCCGGTGTCTTCACCTGATTTTAATCTTTTTCCTGAGTCAACATTGGATCCTGTGCCAATTCATAATGAAATTGAATCACCCATCTTTGATGATCATCATATTGAACTTGACCAATTTCACACTTTTGAAAGTCCCATTGACAAATTGGCAAGTTCTCATTTTTATGAAATTGAACTCAATGAGAAATGTGACCTAGATTCTCAATTTTGTGATCCAGCTCAAATTTTGAATCAATACTGACTCCTATTTTGTTACCCGACTTGAGTAATATTTTAGAGTCAGTTTTGATTCCCACACCTGTCATTCTTGAACTTGAATCACCAATATTAAGTCACATTCCATTGTGGGAAATGAATGTGGACTTGAGTTTCAACTTCTTGATTTGGACCCACTTCCTGAACCAATCTCGACTCTTGAACTTTTATTTGACTTAAGTCATTTTTGAGTCGGTATTAGTTCCCATACTTCCAAAATCCAAGTCAATCATTCCATCTTTTCAAACTCCATTTTGGGACAAGGCGGTTGACAAAATTGACTCTGAAATCAATTATGGAATTTGAAAATTAGATGGGGTCACATATTTAATAAAAAATGATTCATGTATACATCATTTTAGTGGGTTATATTAGAGAGATTTCTGGTGGGTTCCTCCGAACTCTATGCAAAGTCGATTGGGCCGCATTTCATAGACCAATCAGACCACCACCGGAACCACCACCTTAAGGTAGTATTTTCCTTCCCTGTCTTCTTTTTCATGCATCTATGCATTAATTCATACATTGAGGACAATGCATGGGATAGGTATGGGGGGTAGATACTAACATAGAATTTTTCTAGACTTATTCTAGGTTTCTCTTTTCTTATAAAAAAAAATTTTTTTTTTTAGATTTCTTAGGTTTCTCTTTTCTTACTAACATAGGATTTTTCTAGACTTTTTCTTTTAGATTTCTCTTTTCTTATATATATATATATAAAAATAAAAAATTTTGATCCATTTTTTGAAAAGAATTACTTGGTCTTAGGCATTAAGGAAATTCTAAGCTAAGATTTCTTAATATAAGTCGAAATAAGAAATTTTGTTGGATCTTTAGGTAAGAAAGAAAAGAATAGAAAAGATAGCTAGATTTTGAATATTTTCTAAACACTATATACATTTGCATATTGAGGGATTAATCAAAGACTTAGTGACTTTGTTTACATAAATATATATAAAAATAAAATAAAATAAAACAAAATAAAATAATAAAATTATATATTCATAAATAAAACTTGATCACTAATTAAGCTGGTCGGTTGTGCCTTAAGGAACATAACCAGTCACGCCTAAAAGTGGTTGAGTCCTTAGCATTCGTGGCCTAGTTTACTCGAGACCTTGAACCTTAGAGATGTATCTTCATCTGGTGCCCTAAGACCATCTAGTCTGGGAGTCATCGGTAAAAGGCTCGCTACATGGGTAAATTAGAAAGCCTAATGAAGCTAAGAGAATGTAAATATATACTCTATAAAAAAATAATAATAAAAAAATAATAAAAAATAAAGAAAAAAAGAAGAAATATATGTGTGTGTGTGTGTGTGAACAAACGAACTAAAGTCTAAGAAAAATCCCTCATACATATATATATGTGTTAGGTTTGATACAGAATCTAGTTCTCTCTATTCTTGAAAAAACTTAACCTAAGTTGAAAATAATATTTCAAATAAAAACTTATAAAAAAGAAGGAAAAGTTTAGAATAACCCTAAACCGTTAGATCACCGAAATTCTTGAAGGAAATGGATCATAAAAAAATGTTTCTCTCTTTTCACTGACATATTCTTTTTTCTTTGGGATTTTGTGGGTGCAATTCACAGAAAACCCTCAGGAGACAACACTCCTCCTCTAGGGTGACCTAGAGGTTTAACGGCTTGTTGCACAAGCTCACTGCAATCGTGTCACCTACGAAAGTGGTGTAATAATTTAGTTAGGATTTTTTTTTCTTGCTTATTTTGCTCAGGAACGAGCAAAAGTTAGGTATGGAGGTGTGATTGAGTCATTTATGCATCATTTTCTACCACCATGCTATGCTTTATCTGAATAAATATTTGATTTTACTACTTTTTTCTCTCTCTTTTCAGGTCCAATGTTTAATGGAGAAAGAGCCGAACAATTGTGATTTTTGAGGAATTAAAGAAACATTTAGAAGCCACAAGAGAAAAGCCCAAGTCTGAAAAGTTCAAAAACGTATTCTCAGTTTCTACAAGATCCAACTGAGGATACGAGATGCAACAGAAAGGCATAAAAATCCGCTAGCGCAGCGGCCAAGAAACAGCCGCGAAAACGCGGCTTATGCCGCGGACCCGCGGTAATCTTTAGGCTGTTACTTCAGCGTTTGATCCGGAGACTGAAGTGGGATCGCCTCCTCTCATGAAGACTATAAATAGACCTCTAGGGCCTCTGTAATTAGGGAGGAGAAAAGAGCATTGTTTATAGGAAAATTATTAGGATTTCTCTAGGTTTTCTTTTAGTCTCTTATGTAATTTTCTTTTTCTCCTTCTAGAATCCAGAAAAGAGAGAGTGAGAGTGAGCAATCTTTGTAATTAGAGACGGTGACAACGCAATACAAGGATCAAGCTTTCAATCTTCATCTTCTCTTGTTCTAGTGCATTATTTTTCTTTAAGCTTTTACTTTCTTCTATTTCACTTCTACAATGAACTGTTTCTTGTTCTTTATTTCCATGTCTATCTAATTTATTAACATGACTAACTAACTTTTAATTTTACTAACTACTAACTCTTGGGTGATTGCTAACTTATATGATTCATTGGATACTTTCTTCTTTTAAGTCTTGCAATCTACAAGTCTATTTTACCTCCAATGAAGATGAGTTGTTTTTATTCTTTGTAAATGCTAAGGTCTCCCTCCATATGACTCATGTGAGCCTCACTTAGAGCCTTGTCTTTAGAACAAGTGCCTTGATGGAACATGAAGATGGAGCACTTCACTATGCCAATGACTACATTACAAGTTCTTATTTCATGCTCGCTTTATTATAGTTTTGATGGACTAATGAATCTTGTATGTTTCTTAGCATCGTTAAAAGTGACTATCCCTGTTCCACTAATGAAAATCTATTTAGGGGGCCAAAGATTCAAGGAGGCAACTAGCCTAGGTGAGAAACACCTTCGACATGGGACAACACAAGAACTTGGCAAGCAAGACATACCATTGCCGATGATTCAATATGAGGTATGTATCACCCAACGAGAGTAGTAAGTTAGTAAATTAGAATGTTAGTTAGTCATGGCTTCTCTTATATCATTCTTAAAAATCCCTCTTCTGAAAACTTCTTCTTTTCAAATATGTCCGTTTTCCTTCCATCTTTATTCTCGTTTCTTCTTTCTTTTACAAACACCCAAAGATTTCCACTCACCTTCCACATCGTTTTATTTTCCATTTCTTAAAACAAAGAAGAACCTTCGTTTTTCTTCACAAAGATTTCAATACAAACCTTGAATGCTTCTATCGCTAACCCTCCCTGTGGATACGACCCATCTTAACTATGCTACGAACGGTGATTCGGAAGGAGCAAAGTATGTAAGATCACCTAGAGGGGGGGTGAATAGGTGATGGCTAATCTAATGGTCACTTATGAACAAATAATGTGGAATTAAAGCTAAGATGACCAAATTAAACTTCTTTTAGTTAACACTTATGTATAACACAAGAGTGTTGCCGAATTCCCTTACGAGGCTCTGGACAAGCTCCTCTAGATTCCCCTTGAATGGTTGAGGTGTCGCGTTGGCTCTCTTGGTTGAATACTAGTGTTAACAAACAATCCCAAGCAAGTATAGCAAATATGAGCACAAGTGAATATCATGCATATAAGAGATAAAGACTATAAAGTAATGCAAGATATAAGTGAGACAAAAAGAGTAAGAGAGCAAGAGTGAGCAATCGCAAATACAAAGGGTTGTTTCGAGGTTCGAGCACACTTGCTCTACATCCCCGCCTTCGACACACGAAGGATTTCCACTATGCACGATCCAACCGGATCTCTCCTTGGTGCCGCAACACCTACAAGCCCTCGGACTCCCAAAGTCCCTTACACACCACAAGCCCACCGGCTCGTCGAGGCCGCACCTCAAGCTACAAGAGTTCGCACCCGAACCCTAAACAACCACGAGCACACTTGCCCGTCTCCTCAAAGTACAAGATGAAATCTTGGTGATCTAAACACTTGATCACCTACAAAAACTCTCACTACAACACTCTCCTATAGGATAGATATAACTATGGATGCTCAAGTGTAGTGTGAGAAATCAAGGAAAGAACTTTGATGGAAAACTCAAGAAATCACAATAAACACTCTTTGATAAAACTCTCCTTTTAATTGAAAGTATTGACTCTAATTTTGTGGAGAAAAACCCTTCAGAAAGACTGGGAAAACTAGCTCTAAGGTCTCCAAAAATCTGGCTCAAAACAATGACAAAACCCCTTCTATAGAGGCCAGAAAAATCTGACCGTTGGGTTCTGTCAGAACTGCCGGTCGACCGGTCCGGTCGACCGGCAACGGTCAAGAATCCGACCGTTGCAGCCTCCGGTCGACCGGCCCGGTCGACCGCGCACCTGGAGCAGAGAATTACCTCTCTGTCGGTCGACCGGTGCGGTCGACCGGAATTTCCAGAGAGCAGACTCTCTGAAGCGGTCGACCGGCACGGTCGACCGTTCTCCAGTGCACACAGGCGTGCACGTCTGTGCACGTCCGGTCGACCGACCCGGTCGACCGGCCACTGTCAGTTCTGAAAAATCAGAACTGCCAGAACCTGAAAATTTTGGGATTAAAAATTGGTCTTTTGGCTTAATAAAAAAAATCCCATAAATACTTAGAAATTCTACAAAAAATAGTTTTATGATATAGAAACATGCTTGCACAAAATCAAGGCATGTTATTAAAGATTTGACTATTTTTTGTAACTTGGAAATATTGGTTCATAATAAAAACTGTTTTTCTAAAACAACATGTTTTTCCAAATTTTCATCAAATACAAAAACAAGATATACTTTAAAGCATAGTGTGTATGGATATGATCCACTACACAATCAAGATGAAATATCTAGTTTTTGACATAAAGCACTAAACTTGGTTTTGGATAATAGATATGTAAACTTGAAATACCAAGAACCAAATAGAATCTTGTCACAATGAAAATCTTTTCTTAACAATAAAATCTTTTATGAAATGAAATTTTTATCATGAAAATAATTCTATCAAGAGTGTGTGTGTGATATGACTTGAGCAATCCACCAACTATTCTATCCTTTACATTTTAACTAAAAACAAAAATAAAATCTTATACCTAGACACAAGTCTTGATCTTGAAGTCTTCCCTTGAAGTCTTCTCATCTTCTTGACTTGGTCCAAATACAATCCACCGAGCTCATCTCTAGATGTGTTCTTGATGCATAGGCTCGTGAATCAACCGGTGCTAGCTTCCAACTTGTCTTTAAATCCTTTGTTGAAGCTCCACACCTACTAAGATCTTGATAATGAATCTGTCACTAATTAAACACAAGATCATTAGTAATCATAACTTCATGAGTTGATCATCATCAAAAACTAAGGTGATAGGCCTTTGGGCCAACAATCTCCCCCTTTTTGATGATGACAAAACTCATGACGTTATATATGCATGGATTAAAGTAAAGCTTCAAAGAAGCTCCCCCTTAACTCATGCATAATAAATAAGCAATAGATTCAATGAAGCACATAAAAATGTATGCAAATGAATGCATGTAAAACAAAACAAATCTTTTATTTCTTGTGATGCATGAGTAAAAGCACAAGTCAAAATCTTTCTCCCCCTTAAGTAAGGAACAAATACTTCTCCCCCTTAAGGAAATCATGCATATAACTCAAATACTTCTCCCCCTTTTGTCAATCATCAACAAAGGGTTCAAAGTTCAAATCATCAAAACATTTTCTCCCCCTTTTTGTCAAAAATAAGGAAATCAAGGAGGGTAAAATCAAATCAATCAATAAGATTTATATGCGATATACATTCATGAAGAGGAAGACGCTAAGTTAACTTCCTACACATATGTATTACATGAAGAAGGGATGACAAGCCCTAACTCACATAACACATATTATGTAATGCATAAGAGGAGATGTGAAGCTCCCCTACACACGTGTACCATATAAAGAAGAGATGTTAAGCTCCTCAATACACAATACACTCAACATGAATCTATATGTAAGAGAGATGTTAGGCTCTCCTTGCATATAGGCAATACAAAACACATGTTCATATCAAATATTTTTTTTTAAAAAACAAATCTTGATAAGCAAACATATAGTATATAATATACGTGTGTAAATCAAGCACAAAAGATCACATATATGTATGAAAAGATAATATCAATTGAAGTAGATGCATACATACATGAAAGAACAAAATATGAGTATATACAACATGAATCAAATTGATACCAATTGAAAATATCTAATGATACCAATTGAAAATTAAGCTTAAGTGTATATATCATATAAAATCTACCACATGAAAAATTCGAACTAGTTAAATGAAGGTGTTTAACAACTAGTACGGAATCCTTCAATCAAGGAATAAAGCAAAAAATTTTCATGAAATATCAATGAAACACAAGGCACTAAAAAGCACTCTATCCATAAAGTCCATATCAAAAAGAAGTGAGTGTGCTAGTGTTATGTGGAACATGGTATCATGAAAAATAGCAATAAAACTCAATATTCCTTAAAATTTTGAAATCATGAAATCCATCACAAAAATTTTATTGAAAAATTACAAAATTTTTATTAAAAACAAAAATTTATATTTCAAGATATATGTATGTTTTGACAAGACATTAAGTATACATACATATCCTTAAAACACATTTGAGTCTATATATAGATTTGCATGAAAGGCAAATGACTCAAGAGGTATCCATGTATATCTTAATGTTTTGGCAAGACAAACATATACATGAAATGAAGGCACATGATCATAGCATAAATCCAAAAAGGGAATACAAGTTTAAAATGTAATAATCATCAAAACTTAGGCTATACTAACACACCTATTGGGCACAAATAAGCATTCAAACCCAATCATATATAGATTTATTTGTGATCCATAATGTGTATAAGTATAAATCCAAGTGTTGACAAATGCTAACATTTAAACTAATATTCAAATCAAGAAGCATCAAATAAATTTTGAGAATACAAAAGAATTTATCCATATGATTAAAAATAGGATCATGTGAATTAATTTGAAGAATAGATAACTAGTTTAAATGGATTTTTGACAAACTAGTTAAAGATCCTTCAAAAATACAAAGTTAAATGTTTTCCATGAATAATACTAAATACATACAAGTTTAAGCACTCATAGTCCATAAAGCTCAAAAATATTTTGTATCATAAAGATGAGTGTTCAAAAGATCATGTAAATAGCATTTTTAAAAAATAGTCATTCAAGCTCAAAAAGATCATAAATCACATTTTGTTTTACACATGTTTTAATCTTTAATACAAATCAAAAACATGAAAAATCAATTTTTTTATTATTTATTTAAAATACTAATCTTCATGGTATATGTATGATTTATCCAATTCTAACAATATGCATACATATCCCAAATATGAAAAGAGTCCAATATATATTGCATGAAGACAAATGACTCAAGGGGTATACATGTATATTTATTAGATTTGAATTAAACACACATATACATGAAGTAAGATCAAAGATAGGCATAACAAGTATAAATGACCGAATCATCAAAACTAGCCTATACACATGCATATAGTGGATACAAATGAGCATGAAGTTCAAATATGTATGAGTCAATTGTAGTTCACTATTCATATATGTATAAATGCAAGTTTTGACACATTCTACATTTAAGCATGTAAATGCCACATGAAGTACCAAAAAAATCTTAAAACATGAACATGCTATGAATGATATTATGAAAATAAAAGGCATGTACATAAATAAAATAGAAGTTTAGAAATTGTTACCAACTCCAAAACTCCAAGCATGGTGGTTGACCACCAAAATTTCTTGATAGCGGTGCTCCAAGTATGTGTCATTTTAGTTCAAATGCACCCACCATCAAGGCACCAAATTTCTCACGTTTTGAGAGATTCCTCACCTACATCAAATACACAAGGTGGGAATTTTGGTACCCATATTTTCTTGGGTCCTATGGGGTTAGTCTTGTAAGGAACCCAAGCATTTTATTTTTATCAAAAATAAGAACATTTAACCTTTCATAACAAAATTTTGCTAAATGGCCTTTGCGGCCACAATGTGTACATATGTACACCTTAGCATACTTATGAGTGGGAGTGTGAGCATGATGTGCATCATAAGCATATGCATGATGTGAATGTGCATGAGTATGAGGAACTTGTTTCTTTTGAAACAAGGATTCCAATCTAGTATGATTGAATGCACATGAGCTCAAATTAGAGCTCAAATTATCAATTTATTTTTCAAATTTTTAATCTCATTAGTGGTGGCATGAAAAGCATGATGAGATGAAGAGTCAATTTTCTTTTTCTTTTGAAAAACATTATCCTTTTCTTTTTCAACAAATTTTCTTTTTAAAGACTTATTTTCTTGCAAAATGACTTCCTTTTGTTTTTCCACCATATCAACCTTATTTTTCAAAATCATATTTCCTTCACATAAAACATTCAATTTAGACATTAAGGAAATATTCTCATTTTTCAAATTCTCATTTTCTTTTTCTAAACATGCAAGTTTATTTCTAAAAGAATCATTTTCTACATGCATGCAATCAAATTTCTTTTTCCAACTTTCATTATCTTTTTCTAAGCATGCAATGTTATTTCTATATGAGTCATGTTCCTTATGCATGCAAGCAATTTCCTTTTCAAATTTTTATTATTCTTTTTAATCATGTCATATTTCTCAAGCAATAATTGGCAAAATGTATTAAGCTCATCATATGACATATTAACATCCTCATCCTCGGATTCGGAGTTTACCTCAAGGGGGTTAGCCCCTTGGACCATGTAGCACACGTTGGAGATGTCGCTTCCAACGTCCGAATCGCTCCCCGCATAGTATTGATCTTTCTCGCCAAGGGAGATGAGGGTGTTCCATACTACAAAAGCCGAATCAAGATTAGTCATCTTAGACAAATAATCATTATCTAAGCAAGATACTAAAGCATGTAAGGCTTTTGCATTAGCCTCAATGTTCTTACCATTTAAGCAATATTCTTTATTAGTTGTGGCAAGATATACACTAAGGCCAAGTCCTTTGAGGAACAAAGACATCTTAACCTTCCAAATTTGGATGTTAAGAATGTCAAAGGTGGGTGGTGACATGAAGTCCATGGTGAGGTGTGTATGTACAAAATATTGTGATTAGCCTAAAAGAGGATCTTTAACTCTAGGTTGTTAGACCTAATATCAAGAGCACTTGGCTCTGATACCAATTGTAAGATCACCTAGAGGGGGGTGAATAGGTGATGGCTAATCTAATGGTCACTTATGAACAAATAATGCGGAATTAAAGCTAAGATGACCAAATTAAACTTCTTTTAGTTAAACACTTATGTATAACACAAGAGTGTTGCCGAATTCCCCTTACGAGGCTCTGGACAAGCTCCTCTAGATTCCCCTGAATGGGTTGAGGTGCCGCGTTGGCTCTCTTGGTTGAATACTAGTGTTAACAACAATCCCAAGCAAGTATAGCAAATATGAGCACAAGTGAATATCATGCATATAAGAGATAAAGACTATAAAGTAATGCAAGATATAAGTGAGACAAAAAGAGTAAGAGAGCAAGAGTGAGCAATCGCAAACACAAAGGGTTTGTTTCGAGGTTCGAGCACACTTGCTCTACATCCCCGCCTTCGACACACGAAGGATTTCCACTATGCACGATCCAACCGGATCTCTCCTTGGTGCCGCAACACCTACAAGCCCTCGGACTCCCAAAGTCCCTTACACACCACAAGCCCACCGGCTCGTCGAGGCCGCACCTCAAGCTACAAGAGTTCGCACCCGAACCCTAAACAACCACGAGCACACTTGCCCGTCTCCTCAAAGTACAAGATGAAATCTTGGTGATCTAAACACTTGATCACGTACAAAAACTCTCACTACAACACTCTCCTATAGGATAGATATAACTATGGATGCTCAAGTGTAGTGTGAGAAATCAAGGAAAGAACTTTGATGGAAACTCAAGAAATCACAATAAACACTCTTTGATAAAACTCTCCTTTTAATTGGAAGTATTGACTCTAATTTTGTGGAGAAAAACCCTTCAGAAAGACTGGGAAAAACTAGCTCTAAGGTCTCCAAAAATCTTGGCTCAAAACAATGACAAAATCCCCTTTTATAGAGGCCAGAAAAATCTGACCGTTGGGTTCTGTCAGAACTGCCGGTCGACCGGTCCGGTCGACCGGCAACGGTCAAGAATCCGACCGTTGCAGCCTCCGGTCGACCGGCCCGGTCGACCGCGCACCTGGAGCAGAGAATTACCTCTCTGTCGGTCGACCGGTGTGGTCGACCGGAATTTCCAGAGAGCAGACTCTCTGAAGCGGTCGACGGCACGGTCGACCGTTCTCCAGTGCACACAGGCGTGCACGTCTGTGCACGTCCGGTCGACCGACCCGGTCGACCGGCCACTGTCAGTTCTGAAAAATCAGAACTGCCAGAACCTGAAAAATTTTGGGATAAAAAATGGTCTTTTGGCTTAATAAAAAAAATAAATACTTAGAAATTCTACAAAAATAGTTTTATGATATAGAAACATGCTTGCACAAATCAAGGCATGTTATTAAAGATTTGACTATTTTTTGTAACTTGGAAATATTGGTTCATAATAAAAACTGTTTTTCTAAAACAACATGTTTTTCCAAATTTCATCAAATACAAAAACAAGATATACTTTAAAGCATAGTGTGTATGGATATGATCCACTACACAATCAAGATGAAATATCTAGTTTTTGACATAAAGCACTAAACTTGGTTTTGGATAATAGATATGTAAACTTGAAATACCAAGAACCAAATAGAATCTTGTCACAATGAAAATCTTTTCTTAACAATAAAATCTTTTATGAAATGAAATTTTTATCATGAAAACAATTCTATCAAGAGTGTGTGTGTGATATGACTTGAGCAATCCACCAACTATTCTATCCTTTACATTTTAACTAAAAACAAAAATAAAATCTTATACCTAGACACAAGTCTTGATCTTGAAGTCTTCCCTTGAAGTCTTCTCATCTTCTTGACTTGGTCCAAATACAATCCACCGAGCTCATCTCTAGATGTATTCTTGATGCATAGGCTCGTGAATCAACCGGTGCTAGCTTCCAACTTGTCTTTAAATCCTTTGTTGAAGCTCCACACCTACTAAGATCTTGATAATGAATCTGTCACTAATTAAACACAAGATCATTAGTAATCATAACTTCATGAGTTGATCATCATCAAAACAAAGGTGATAGGCCTTTGGGCCAACAAAGTAAACTGCATAAATATTAGAAGTTCTTGATCATCGATACACGGTAATCAACGGTTTACTCTAAACCTCTTTTCAATACAATTAATCCCTCTGAACACTGCTTCAGTGCCAAAGATGGTATGGTGAATCCGCGAGCAAAGAAGTTTGTATTTTTGAATGTCAAGAGAAATATGAAAGGTTACAGGTTATGAGACCTGAAAACAAGAAGATCGTGTTGAGTCGGCATGTCACGTTTGATGAGACTTCAATTTTGAAGTCTACCGTCTCTCAGCAGGTGGAGAGGATGAAGACCAAGGAAGTATCACAGCGGGTGGAGGTTGATGCTACTCCACCATCTCCAGTTGGTTCGGTATCACTGAAGACTTCACTGGATGTGACACCGGGTGGAGATCATGTAGCCAGGGTTGAGGTTGAAGACATTGATGAGAATGTTAAATTATTTGCAGCCATTGGAACCAAGGTAAAACCACGCACGTAGGTGAAGAAGCATGAATCTCAAGCTTGTGACCACGACAAGCTTAAGTTAAAAGCCGTTGTTCTCCATAACGGTAGTGAGGAGGTTCATATGACTCAGCCAGATAGGTTCGCTGCTGAAGATTCAGGTACAAGTGCTTGAGCTTGATGGAGCTCATTTCACATGAACTACGATTGGTTTGATCTTTTGGGCAAGGTATGTAGGCAGCCGTAAAGGCCCAGCCACATTTGGTGATGCAACCCATATGAATCTATTTGGTTCTCGAGAAGCTGATTGGAACTTCACGTAGAGGTGAAGAGTTGTGGCCGATTGAAACTTCACGTAGAGGTGGATAGACTTCATATAGAGGTGAAGTGTTGTGGCCAGTTGGACTTCACGTAGAGGTGAGATGTTGTGATCTCAATGAACATATGATCTTCTGGTGAGAAGACAATTGAGCTTGCATAGGAGGGGTGTGTATCCAGTTTGTTAAGACCGATGATGGTGTTCGGTGTGCTCTACTCGAACTTGGTTGGATCGTCAGCTGAAGACATGTAGACTGGATAGAGCCAGTCAATTGGAGAGTCAGTGTTGGCTCATGATGAGTTCTTCGTAAGGTCATGAATTTGCTGAGTGAGAGACACGTTCGTTTGTCAGCTCGTATGATATTTCTCCTAAGGTGAAGTGATGGGAACGCATGTATGGTGCATTCCAGTTGGATAGCTGAGCTAAAGGTTCCAAGCCGAGATCGTGTGTCGATTGCGCTGAGATCGTGTGTCGATTTCATCCGGAGCGCTCAAGCAGAGATCGTGTGTCGATTTCGCCAGGTGATAGACTGGAGTTCGTTGGAGATCGGCTCAGATTTAAAAAATCTTCATCGAGGTGGAGAATTGTAGGGAGAGAGGAAAGAGAGGAGATGGAAGAAGGCAGCATAGAGATCGGAAGACAAAGGAGCAAGACGATGCATTGGAGCAGGGCAGGTTAGCTCCCGGTCGACCGCACGGTCGACCGGTGGAGAAGGCCGGTCGACCGCCCGGTCGATCGGTGTGCATGTCGTGCACAGGGTTAGCCCGATCGACCGCCCAGTTGACCGTGGCATAGAAAGTCGATCGCCTGGTCGACCGACTGAAAGCAGGCTGCTCTCGGTTTTGGTCCGGTCGACCACGCGGTCGACCGAGGCATGGATCGGTTGATCGGCCGGTCCACTGATAGACGCATTTTCTTCTTTCCTTTTGGGATTCAGATTCCTTTTCTGGTTGGGATCAAATTCAGCTGGGGTTTCCTAAAACCTAGGGACTCTGTGGCTATAAAAAGGGCTAGAGCCCTCATGTATAGTATCCCACTGAAAATCTCCATTGGATATTCCCTGAAGAAGGAATAATTTATAATTGATTATTGAATCAATAAAATCTCTCTCTCCCTTGCCCCGAGGACGTAGGCACGTTGCCGAACCTCATTAAATACTGTATTGATTGTTTTCTCTCTATTGTTCTCTGTTCTGATCGTGTTGGGTACGTCTCCGGCTGCATCAGTCTCCGCCTAGTTGGTGGATTCCTCAGAGGGGTTGTTGTCCTGTGTACAGCATAGAGGACTGATAAGAAGAAGGGTGATGTTTGAGAAGAATGAAGAAGATGAGAGATTAAGAGAAAGAGTGTGTGAGATGTTGAAAATTATCTCCTGATTTTTTCCTTTTAAATTTTGTGGGGAATATATCCTATGATGCCACCTAGCATCTCATCTCCCCAAGCCTCCCAAGATCTTTGCCACCTCAAACTCCACTAAAATTTGGTTTTTAGGATTATTATATATAGGGTATATTAGTAGGGAATAATACATGGTTCTGTGTATAATTAATTGTATATGCTAGTATATAGAAATATATACATAAGTATGTATACATATATGTGTGTAAATATATACATGTTCACATTCAATTATCATCCATCACTGAGTACGCTTACTCCTTTATACATACGATTGAATTTGAATTATTAAATAATTGTCACACAATTTATGCTTAATTATAATCAGGCGTAACCGCATTAATTATATTATTAAGGATCAAAAATAAAAAATAAGGTATTCTATGATAAAATAATCCAAGCGTTACATAGCAGAGAAAAAGATGGTCAATATTTTCTTCATATGCTGCACACAGAACACATAGGTTAAGCCCTTGCCAGTTCCTTTTAATAAGATTATCCCACGCAAGGAAACCTCAATAACGACTAGCCAAAGGAAGGCCCTGATTTTGAGTGGCGCTTTGACTTTCCAAATGACCGTAGCAAACAGGCACCGCACAGACCCTCGTCGTTATGCCTATAGTAGGTATTTCTAACTATAAAAGCTCGTTTAGGATCCCATTCCAATGTAGGATGATCTCTGGCCTCCCCGTTTATTGATAAGTGTCCAGGAAGTAGCTATAATAATTCCTCCCTTTGGTTAACATGTTCCTCTTGATTCAAGTGGAGCACCCTAATATTCCAACCAGTAACGACCAATGAGAATATTGTTCCTGCAGGATCTTGAGCTACACAGAATAGTTCTGAGAATAGCAACTCCAAAGGAACATTCGCACACTATTTGTCTTTCCAAAATCTAGTATCCCTCTCATTTAACATCTATCACAATTCCTAAGAAAAAGATGTCTTTGACGGACTCCATTCCTTTCCAGAAAGGAGATGAAGAAGCCCCATTTATACACTTGTCTGACCACCATCCCACGAGGGGGTGGTAATTATGGGACACAAACGACGCCCACTTACGACGCAGGTCGTATAATTTCCACCACCATTTGATTAATAGTGTTGTGCTGAATTTTCGACCTAACCCCCCAAACTCCTTACGCTTGCAAACTCGTTTTCAATTCACAAGGCAAAAGCTCTTTCTTTCTTTGTGAGTCTTGTTTCATAAGAACTTTCTTCTCAGAGAATCAATCTTCCTTTCCACCCATCTTCAAAGTGGGGAAAATGATAGGAAGTATGTGGGAATGACAGAAAGGATCTCGTTAATCATTGTGATCCTTCTTCCGAGGGAGACTTTCTTTTCTAACATGCCACTCTTTTTGCACTCTATCAATAAGCATGTCCAAAGTTCACTTTTCTTTGTTGTTATAGAAAAGATATTTCTATTCTGTCAAAGACCCGTAACTTTTGTGGAGGGCTTTCATCTCTACCCTATTAATGAACGAAATATCTAGGCATGCTTCACTTTTTTTTCAACAAGGAAAAAAAAATCATTCTTAATGTATGGTGCATTTTTCTACGGCTCAGGTGACCTTATGTTTTGAAATGAAGTAAATTTTTCATGATGTGGAGAAGTCCAGAAGGGATTTTAGATATCTATTGGTCGAATAAAGCAATTACAAGTATCATCAGAACCTCCAGGTGAAATACACTAGAAAAGGGGATGGCCTGCTGATTCTAGGGCCTGAAGATGAAGCACACATTCTTAGGCCTAACAAGATTATTCCTGTTGAAAATAGCATTTCTCATCAATCAAATATACACCATCTAATCAAAGCAAAAAAGAATCTCAATAAGATGAGTTCTCCTCCACTAATAGGATGAACAAAAGCTCTTTCAGAACTTAAGCCTAATCAAACATCCAATTATGAGTAACAAAAACAATGCATCTGACAGAATATTGCATCTTTGATTGTAACCTCTCATTATCATATCTCAACAATATTTGACTGTTTGGGTAGTGTTCAAAGATTTCAAAAGATCTGTAGAATCTGTAACATCACCTGTTGTTCCCAACTTTTGGTTGTCCCCTATTATTTTTTTATGTTTCTTGTTTTTGATGTAATTTTCCTCTTATATGTAGTTTATATTCGGATGTTGAGAAAGCGAAAAAAATAGATCATGAGACATGAAGAAAAAGGAAATGTGTCACAGGCAAACCTGTCCTTTTTTTTTCATTTTCTGGCACCCTTGATTTGACTGTTAGAAAATTTTGACACTCATTGGAGCTTCATCACAGTTGCAATCATCTGTTCTTAATAAATATATACTGGTACATGTGAGTTTACACAAATGTTTGCATTCTTATATTACCAGAAATATTTCATTAAAATCTTATTAATAAAATCTTGGAGGCATTACGTCTCGCGTTTCTCTCTAAAGAGAAAGAAAATGGTTGGTTTAATGTGAGACATGTATTTTTTTTTCACCCTGGAAAACAGGGGGGAAAATTGACCTCTAACTTCAAAAATATAAAACAAATTGTGCTACAATTTTAATCTAGCTAATTTAGCTCTTATTATAAATAAGATAAACTTGAGTTGACCCTCTTTGATTTAGAACCACATTTAAATTTGGTCAACTAGATCAGGCTTGGTACATTTACACCTTATACAGATGGCTATACTTCATCTTTGTCTAGTAAAATAGAGCCACCTAATATGGCTAAAAAATTTCAGCGAAAAATCAATGTCCACAAAATGAAAGATTAACCAATTATAGTGCTTACAAATAGCCTTGTGTCTCTGAAAATTGAGATCTCCATTATTGAGAGAAGAAGAGAGAAAAGAAGGAGAAACAGAGAGAAAGAGATGGATGATGTGATGCACAAGGTGGGTACGTACATGTTCCAACAGAAAGCCGGCAAGGAGCTCTCTTCCATCAGCAACGAAATCCACGTGAGTATTCATCTCCATTGGAAAATATTTCATTGCAATGCATGAAGTGTTGATATATTGATTCATCGACATTCTGATTTATGGCATGTTTCACAAGGAAAAAGAAGAAAAACTTCTCATGTTATATATGTGCACTGTCTGATTGTCACGGTATATGGTTGTATGTAATTTTAATGCAAGTCTTAGGATTTGATATTGGTGCTGAATTGCATGATCTAATTGTGGCCAGAAGAATTGTTCTTGGTTTTATGGAGTAACTTCATAATGCTGGCGTGATGTAAGTCGGGTTCTTAGCTAGGAATTGATTTCCGATACGTTTGGGAAAGAGGGTATTGAGACATATTGAGAGAAAATAGATAGTTTTAAAGATATCTCTTTAATTATAAAAAGTTTAGGCTGAAGGCTGTAAATGAAAACTGAGTGTAGAATCATACCGAGTTGTTGTCCTGAGTAATTTGATTTGTTCTTCATCTATTTTGCGTATATAAACCCTGAGAAATTGCAAGTCTAAATTATGATTTAATAAAAGAATAAAATTTTAGATATGCACTATTAATTTTAATAAAATTTCCTCTCTCTCTTTTTTTTTCCCTTTTTTTACTTTTAAAGAAAGGAGGGGTGCTAAATAATTCATTGGAGAGAGATCGTAATTTGTGTGAGCGAGAATTGAACCCCAAAACTCAGTCCTCTTGCAATATATATTGCAAGAGAGAGGCTCTCTCACAAGAGTTCTAAATGATTTGCTTTCACAAACTTACAAAGTATAAGGTTCCAATCGTGAAGACAGTAAAACAACTGATTATACTTGAAAGGAAGAAAGAAGTCGAGGAACAAAAGAAGGTAGTTTTCACTTTTTTATAGGAAGATATAGACATTAAGAATTGTTGAGTATTGCATAAGTATGTTGAAGCCAGTACAACCTTGGATAATTTTTAATAGATTTTCCACATGAATTGTTGGGTATAGGAAAGGGAAGATATATCAGCTTTACACCTAGTTTATTTATCACCTCATATGACCGATATAGGATACGTGTTGAGAAGAGAGCTCATAAAGGAACATTTTGAATATTAGTGTTTCCTACACAATTTTATAGCAACATTAGCTTGGGGGGATTGAGAGTGAAAACTTTTTGATACTATCAAATTGGTTGTCATTTCTTAATCATGCGCATAAAAGATGTAATATTTGTTATAATCTCTTTTTTGAACGCATTTCATTTTCATTTTCTAGTAAATTCAATGGCGAAAGATCGTGTATCTGATCTCCTGTATAATTTTGCCTCCGGTACATGATCTTAAATTTGATGGTATTGTGCGTGTTTGGTTTAGATAAATTATACCATGATACTTGTTTTACATGTGTTTCATGAGAGTATAAATGTACAAAATTATGTGGGTGTTGCATGCCTAAATATCTGTATATGATTCTCTATCTTGTCTCAGTAGCCCCGAATTTTGGATTTCATACTGATCAAACTTTTGCATTCATGTTACCAGTCGATTTCTAATGGCATTGAAGGAGGAGCGAAATGGCTGGTGAACAAAGTAAAGGTGATATTCTCATATCCATAAATGAAAGTTCCATTTCCATATGAAACTAATCAGAGACAGCATAGATCAACATCAGAAATTAGCATGTATGTGTAGCATATATTTTACCTTCTTCATATATGCTTTCAGCTTTAGACATGAATCTTGATGGCCATGGCTCTATGCATGATTTCTTAATAATGTTTTCAAATTAAATTGCATCATTGATGTTATGTTCTAGTTGTAATTGTGCGATAAATTCAGTGTGACGAACTCTAATGCATAATTACATTTGTTTCACTGAATATAACCATTCTTTGCTCATTCTTTGCGAAAATTTCGATATTATTTCTTTTCCTAGAGTGCACTAATTTGTCAATGATGTTGGTTTTGCTTTTAGGAAAGTACTTGCATTTTTCTGATTTTTTCAAGTAAATATGAACTTTATATAGACCCACACAGGATTTCAAATCATCGGCTTGCAAAAATCTAAGAGAATTTTTTCAGTAATCCTTTGTACATATATTGGACTGTTAACACTCACAATTCTTTTCAAACATATTGTTTGCAGGAAAAGTGCAGAAACCACTGCCGGATTTACTGAAGGAGTATGATCTTCCATTAGGCCTCTTTCCTCAGGACACATCAAACTACGATTTCAAAGAGGACACGAAGAAGCTAACCGTGTACATACCCACGATATGTGAGGTTCGCTACAAGGACTCCTCATTCATGCGTTTCGACACCACTGTAACCGGCTTCTTGGAGAAGGGCAGGATGTATGACATTGAGGGGTCAAGACGAAGATTATAATCTGGCCGAGGGTCTCCTGTGTCATGACAGAGGGGCCAAAAGTTCATTTCATGACTACTATAAAGAGAACCACAAGGGATAGAGTTGCATATGAGGTACTAAGAGATAGCGTCGGCATAGATAAGTTCTAGGCCTTGTGAGAGGTTATAAGGTGTGAATGTTGCAAATGTGCATCCTTCAAGTTGAGAACAAACCTGAATTGTAAACTTTTGATGATGTATGTCTTGTTTTTTTAAGATAAATGGTGTAAATCATGTTGTGATCAATGCTGATACAACAAGAGAGGAACACCAAGTTGAAAACACGGCAACAGAAGCGTAGATCTACCACTAGCAAACAATCAAGACAAATCACCACAAAACACAAGAACACAAATTTTACATGATTCGTAAGAATGCCTACGTCTACGAAAAGTAAGGGAGAAATTATATTGAAACAGAGAATAAAATACAAGAGTTACAAGAATTTTCTCTCTTAGAACTCTTAATGGTGGAAATATCTCTTGAATTTGACTTGCCTTCAAAAGCACCCCAAGAGGTTTATGTAGGCTCATAGAATGATCCCAATCCAACCTAAACGTCAATAATACAATCCGCATCGCCTCAGAGAAAGAAGAAAACTCGGATCTAACTCAAATTGGAAATAGAACAAGAAAAAAATTGTCAGAACCGTCGTAAGTCGACTGTACTCAAGTATAAGTCGACTTATAATATGCATTAGTCGACTATACTAAAGTATTAGTCTACTAATCTAAGAGAATCTGAGATCCTTACTTTCTATTTGCAAATAATAGTCGACTATACTGTAAAGTATAATTGACTAGTCCAAACATAAGTCGACTAGTAAGTTAATAAGTCTACTTATAATGTGCACATTATGCATGTCCATGCTTGATCTCTAAATTTTGTAATACCTCCACCTGAACCTGAATTCTTCTCCAATGAATATGAGGCACTCAAAATACTAAGAAGTAATCTGTCGCATTCTATTAATATGATTTTAATGAGAATATAGAGAAGCACAAAACATATATAATCTGAGACTTAACATAGCAAAAAATTTGTAGGCACGCATGTACGTTGACAAGCAAACCGGTGCAAACTTACATACAAACACAAAGCAAAAGAGTCATGGGGGTAGTCCTTTTATATGGAAGAGATCCTATAGGCAAGTCTTAAGATACGCCCCTATAAGTGTGATACTTTTCTTTTGAGGAAAACAGTAGGACTAATGTCATACCCCGTTTCCTAAAATACGTTAGAGCAGAGATATGACGAGAGTCAGCGATGCATATACACAAGGAGAATACCTCACGTATACGCGCTAAACCGTAAGTAATTGAACAAGCTATAAATCTTCTATGATATTCTACGATTACTGCAATAGCACATATATATGTTCACACATGATAATACATGAATCAAAAATAGAATAAAAGCTGAATCTGATATATATAGGGAATCAAAATATACAACAGGAATGAAAGCGATGCAAGAATTATGATCAACAAAGAGTAACTCCAGACTCCTAAAAATGCATACATCAAACACCTGGTCAATAGAATAAAATATCTTATACCTGGATGCGCAAATTTAGGATCGTCAGAAAGCGACCTAATGACTGTGTAAAATGAAGAGTACGAATGCATAGTACATGCTACAATACTACTATGAAAATATAAGATAAAGAATATCATAAACAAAACTATAAATAGAAATAACTCATTATAAAACAAACTACTGATATCAAAGAGATGTGTAACCTAACATATGTCTCTAGTTTATTTATTATTATTAACCTAACTAGTTGGATATTTAGTTGTGTACCATACCATAACCATTTTTTCATATATCAAACAAGGTTATTGTTTGTGTAATTGTCTGTCAATGTAGTGCATATATCTTGAAAGAGTACCGTGCATGCCTGATATCACAATCTAACATTCCTGGTAGGGAATCAGAATGGATCGCAAGGCCCTAATAACTGAGATCACAACCCCACACAAAAGAATAACTGGTTTGGCATCGTAAACCAGGCAAAATCCTGACAACTGACAACTGAATAATTAGGTAGCCAGTACTACCTTCGTTTCCCATAGTGGAACCCACAACTCAGTTAACCATCACAAGTCCTTCCAAAATACACAACATGCATTATCAGGTAATTATCCTTTTTTCCCGGGTTAAATATCTTATTAACAAGCAATGATATAAGCTATTATTAAATGTATTAATAACTGAATATCTCCAATTGATGTTGATGTCAATAATAGAAGATAATAATCATACATGTGCATTACATATTTTCATATCCTATGTGTCACATTTCTGCATTTATATTTAAATAAAATCTCGTTATAATGTATTTTCATGTTTAGTGGCATGTAGGTAATTAAGGAAGAGAAGAGAGATTGACAGATTTATCCAATTAAATCTAAAAGTTCATAAGAAAGGGGATCGATTCAAATTCATACGTTCTAATGGCATCTTATCTGAAGATCAAGTTTATCAGATGAGATAATATCATTCAAATTTAAGAGAAAAATAGATTTATGAAGACCTTATCAGTTTCTCTAAGGATATAAAGATGAATCGTCAAATTTAGAACAGAAATTCAAAATTGAGAGGATAAAGGATAGGGAACAAGTGGACGGACATACACGCTTTGATTCTGGCCCAACAGCCAGGATATTACCACGAAAATGCGGCAAATGCCGCGTTTTCATGGCCCGGTAGTTGAACTAGGGGGAGCGCGCTTTCCTATTTCCGTCTGTGTCCAATACCCCTGTTTCTTCCCTATAAATACCTATAACCTCGAAGGCAGAGGAGCATCATCTCAGAGAGAGAGCTTTAGTTTAGATTTTTTCTTTTTCTTCATAGCTCAGATTAGAGAGCTTTATATGATTAAAAGAGAGAAAAAGTTATTTTAGAGTGATACTATTATAATCTTTTCTCAAAAAACTTATATTGAAGGTGACAATCAATGAAAGTTCCCACTTTTTTCATTGTGCTCGATCTCGCAGAAGCCCTACTTTTATTTATTCTTCTCTATTACTTTGCTTTACTTCAAGGTAATTTTTCAATACAATTCAACTACAGAGATAAATACTCTTTTATTTCTTTTTTAATTCATTAGTTTAGAGTCACAATTCTCTTTTTTTCCTTTTATTTAGTCTTTTCTTTTCTTTTATAAATAAAACAACAACAATACCACCATCTCTTCTTCTACCATCTCTTTCTTAACATTACTTAACTATTTTTGTTTTCTTTTTATAAAACTAAGAAAATAAGTATTAACTAGTTTTGGTAAATTAAAAGAAAGAAACTTACACAACGCTTCAATCGCTATTCCTCCCTATTGATCATGACCCGTTAGCCCTAAACTACACGGTAGCATCGAGGACCTAATACTATTCCTAAAAATCTGTATTTTTCTATGTAGGTTTAGATCGATCATAATTTTGGTGCCGTTGTCGGGGAGGGACGGTAAGTTTTCTTTTTTTTATTTACTTAAACAAATTAATCCCTTTTTCTTCTCTATTTTGGTGTACAGGGGCTAATTTCAGAAAATTAGGTGCTACAGTGGACATATTGCTACTCTGTGCCTCTGTCCAAGAAGGTAGAGCATCAGATCTCACAACTGTGGTGAACTACTAATTGTAGTTTCTTGCAGGTTGCCTGATTTTCAGAGATTAGCTCTCTACAGTTATTAGTTTATCTGTTTAACTCACCATGTACATGTTTCTAACCTCAACAGTAACCTGATTGCTTTATAAATGCTAAAAAATATTTAGATTGTTGCATCTTAGAGCATCTGTCTATTTCATTTCTTTATATTACTGTTGAAGAGTACTAGAGTAAAGGAATGTGTGCATTTCATATAGTTTAGAAAACATATTTTGAGTGATTCATATTGCTTAGTGTTATCTTTTACTTTATACTTGCACACTGCACTACAAAAGTTTAAGGGCATAATCTATTAAACAACATAAGGTGGGGAAGTCATTACCCTTCCTTATCCCAAAACCCATCTCCTCACTCACTAATTCAGTCTAATTAAAATTGAGTAGATGTTGGCCCTAGAGACATCTCGGACTCAAATAAGGATTGACCTAAGGGGAAAGTTATTAGAAGTTGACTCTTATAAAATCGGTGTCATAGGTTGGGGATTGAGGGGCAAAACCCCGAAGGCTGGTGGTTTGGCATAATTAGGCCCTTCACTTTAAGCGCGAATACCTCCCACCAATCTTACCCCTACCTAGCTGATTAAATTGTGATCAAGTTCTGCAATATACTTCATGTGGATAATCAACAGTGAGGAGTCGTCTAGGTCTAAGCTCTACCCTAACATAGGCTAGATTTTCTTTACTTTTTTGTTTTTATTTGTTTGTTTTTGTTTGTTCTTGTGAAATGGATTATAATTATAATTATTCTGATTATAACTCAAATCCGTATTTCTCCCTCATCTCTTTCAATTCGGATATTACCAACCCGATATTACATAACTTTAACTAACTAAGTATACCAGATTGGTCTTATCTGAATCAATATATGCCCAAATCCAAGTATTATGAACAATAATGGGATAATCATCATCACTCTTCACCGAGTCAGTGGGGATACAACCCCTGAGTTTTACTATCAACCACCTTACCAACAAACAGCTTCATATACCCCATACCAAGACCAGCCTATAGAAGAAAAACTTCTTTAGAAAAGAGTTTAGAAGCCTTTCTTGAGTCCACATGACAAGTGTAAATTTAATTGAACTCAATGCTCCCAAACAATTTTCAAATTCAAGATTCATACTCTAATTTTCAAGTCCAATCACAACAAAAAGAACCTGTTGACTTAGAAAAGAGTATAGAATTCATGATCCAGTCTCAAAATGATTATGTTCAATCCCAAATGGATTATCTCCAATCTATCAATAGGTTAGAAGCAAAAGTGAGTCATTTAGTCAACAAAATTAATGATGGGAATGAGAAAACTCTATCTAACACATTTTTGACCATTACTAATTCTGCTAACTATATTGACGAAGAATCATGGTATCTGAAAAATTTTTAACCAAGATTCAATTTCACCACAAAAACTTTGAACTTGACCAATATCAACCTATTGACAAATTGGCAAGTTTTATTTCAGTGAGATTGAACTTAGAGATGAATGTGACACCAATTCTCAATATTGTAATTTAGCTCCATCTTTGAATCGATGTTGACTCCGGATCCTTACTCGATTTGGACCCAATTCTGAAGCCAACAGTGACTCCTATCCTATAGCGCTTGAATATGAACCACTATTTGGATAGTCACATTCCATTGTTGAAAATAAATGTAAACTTGAATTCTATGATTTGGACCAACTCATGAACCAACTCCAACTCTCGAACCTAAACTTGATTTGAGTTTTATTTTTGAATTAGCATCGGTTCCCATTCCCTTCATCGTTGAGCCTAAATCATCCATTCTACAAAATCACATTCTATTGTTAAACCAAGGATTAGATCAATATGACTCCGTGATGATACCCCAAGATTGGTCATATAACCGGAAAAATTTTCATGCTAGGATCATGCGTGATCCTATTCATATTGGGAAGTATAAAAATGTTAATAGGAAAGAGGTCATGAAAGGTGGGTTTTTCATGAAAATTAACGGTATCTAGATTGGGTAGAAATGCTTGGCCTAATGAGACCGCCACCGGAACCATTGTCTTGAGGTGAAAATTTTCGTTCCCATTCTCTTTTTTCATGTATTAATGCATTTCACTCATACATTGAGGACAATGCATGAATTAGGTGTGGAGGAGGGTTTACTAACATACTAAATTTACTAATTTAATAAAAAAATCTTTCTTTTGAAAATAAAAATAATACTTTGACTTTTTTTTATAAGAGATTAAGTTAATTTTAATAAATAAGAGGATCATAATTAGGATATACTTTGTCAAAATTAATTTACTTGCTTGATTTTAGATTTAGGAAGAAAAATTCATAAAGTAATTTAGTCTTAATTTTTATCTTGATGAAATATGCATACTTTATACACTTACACACTTGTGGTTCTAAAACAAAGATTCTTATGTCTTATACATAAAAATAAAAAATAAAAAAATACTATATAAAAAAATCCTCTGATTAACTTAAGTATTTGTGCCTCATAAAGCATAAGTATTCACGCCTAAAAGTGGTTCATATAAATAAAAATTCTTAGTTTTGAGGGCTTATTTGCTCGAGTCCTAAGTCCTTAGGGGTTTTCTCACCCGATGCCCTAAAACTGTCCAGTTTGAAAGTCACCGACTAAGACTTGTTACATAGGCAAATTAGAAAGCCTAATAGAGCTAAAGGATATTACCGCCATAAATGAAAAAAGAAAAAAGAAAAAAAAGAAAATAATAAGGCATAAAAGTTAGAGTTGAAGAATCCGAGTCAAATTTTCACGGTCACAAGGTGCATATAACTTAGGATAAAATAATGGACTAGATGAAAAATACAATTTTAATCTGTACCTTGATTGAAAATAAGTTCTTGAATAGAGACTAAGTTTGGGAATGACTAAGTTTTGATAATCCTATGACTTATAGATTACTTGTATTTTTTACATTAATATTTCAAATATTTCTTCCCTTCAAAATGTGTTTTTAAAAATAGTAACACTTTATTTTTCTTTCTTTATAGATTTTGTGGGGTGCAATCCACTGAAAACCCTCATAAGTTAAAACTCGTCCTCTAGGGGTAACCTAGAGCTTTAACGGCCTGTTGCACATGCTAAGTGCAACTGTGAATCCTATGAAAGTGACTTAGGTTAGGTTAGCTCTACTTTTGTTTTGCTCGAGGACAAGTAAAAGATAAGTGGGGGGTGTGATCATACACGTGTACTACATATTTTCATATCATATGTGTCACATTTCTACATTTATATTTAAATAAATTCCTGCTAATTAATGTATTTTCATGTTTAGTGGCATGCAGGTAATTAAGGAAGAAAAGAGAGAGATTGATAGATTTATCCAAGTAAATCTAAAAGTTCAAAAGAAAGAGAATCGATTCAAATCTAAAAGTTCTAAAGGCCATCTTATTTGAAGACCGGGTATATCAGATAAGATAATATCATCCAAAGTTAAGAGAAAAATAGATTTTATGAAAATCCTATCAGTTTCGCTGAGGATAAAAAGATGAATCGTCGAATCCAGAACATAAATTCAAAATCCGAGAGGATAAAAAGATAGCGGACAAGTGGATGGACATACACCTTTGATTCTGGCCTTATGACCAGGATATTGCCACGAAAATGCGGCAAATGCTGTTGTTTCCATGGTCTGGTAGTTGAACCAGGGGGTGCCAGCTCCCTTATCTCCGTATGCGTCCAATACCCTCATTTCTTTCCTATAAATACTTGTAACCTCGAGGACGGGGGGGAACCGTCTCAAACAGAGAGCTTTAGTTAGGTTTTTTTTTCTTCTTTAATATAATAATTATTTTTTTTATAGCTTAGGTTAGAGAGAGTTACATAATTAAAAGAGAGGTAAAGTTATTATAGAGTGACACTATTATAATTCTTTCTCAAGAAACTTATACTGAAGGTGACAATCAATAGAAGTTTCTCACTTTTCATTATTGTGCTCGATCTCGCTGAAACCCTGCTTCTATTTATTCTTCTCTATTGCTTTGCTTTACTTCAAGATAATTTTTTAATACGATTCAACATTAGAGGTAAGTACTATTTTTATTCTCTTTTTCAGTTCATTAGTTTAGATTCACAATTCTCTTTTTTTCTTTTATTTAGTTTTCCCTTTCTTTTATAAATAAAACAACAATAATACTACCATCTCTTCTTCTACCGTCTCCTTCTTAACTTAACTATTTTTGTTTTCTTTTTATAAAACTGAGAAAATAAGTATTAACTAGTTTTGGTAAATTAAAAGAAAAAAACTTACATAATGCTTTCATCGTTGTCCCTCCCTGTGGATCACGATCCATTAATCCTAGGCTACACAGTAGCATTGAGGACCTAGCACTGTTCCTAAAAGTCTGTATTTTTTTGTAGGTTTGGATCGATCAGATAACTGACAACAGAGAACTGATATCTAGAAACTGATAACTAATAACTGACATCTGATGAAGAATACTGGAGATATAGAGCCACTAATATCAACTGTGTTACTAATCTCTGATAACTAATAACTGATGTAAACTCTGAAGATGTAAAGTCACTAATATCTAAGAGATCACTATCACAATAATTCTATCTATATAGTGAACAATTGCAATAATTATTTATGAAGTGAAGTATTGAATATCCTCCAGGTCAATTAAATCAATGGGGTACCGAAATCAATCAACTAAGGAAGTGGAACATCCTCAAAAAATATGAAATCTAGAATATCTCTACACCTAATATTAAACATCAATAAGATTACTAATACTCAGGCAAACTAATCAATGAATAGATGCAAATAATTCTCACAATCAGTAATGTAATAATCGTCAATATCTTCTGAACAATAATCAAGATCCAATGTAAAGAATATACATTCCAGATCAACTCCAACTCTAAATAAATTCATATTTAGCCAAAGTATAAGAAATCCATTCATGAATTCAATTAGCCGACAAATCTCTCTTCATATTAATATACTCAAATTCTCAAAATCCAATTCTCATGTGAATTATCACCAATTAAGCAGACGTCATGTCTGATAAATACTTCATATAAAATATACACTTAACCATAATACTGAACCAATCAATCTCTAAATCAATCAAATTACATTCTAAGAAGTCACAATTTGATCTGAACCCGAAGTGGTAAATAACTACACAATAAATAACAGAGTAATAATGTCCCATTGATACCATATCGAAATCGTATACTTAAATGCCAAATTACATCTGATTTATTATCAAAATTATATTTAAACTCTCATATTGGTATAATAATTCATGTCTCGTAATCCACTGCATGACTGAAATATCCACTATTCAAGTAATCCAATCTCCCTGATCAAATATTTAAATCATTGGAATCAGACTCTAAATTAACTATTTTAACTAATAACAAAAAATAGATAAAAATACAACAGAATAAATACTCACTAGGAAGATAACAATCAATGACATGATACATAAATACTCACATGAAATGATAAATTAAATCATACAAATTAATATTAATAAATACAACAAACACTCACGGCAATCTATAATAATAAAACACACCAATATCAAATAAATTAAACGCTCACATGAATTGATGAGATCCAGGTCTGAATGACCATTGGGTCTTCACTGTACGAACTGGTTTTGAATCTCTAAATCGTCTCATGTGTTGGGCCCATTGTAACATGACTTCGGGTACTGGTACAGGAACAGATCGCACGAACAATCCGAGTGTTATAAATATAACACACTCAAAGAGAGGGGGAGAGAGACTAAGGAACACGCATATACATGGATACACTGAGAGGTAGAAATAGACACGCACGAACACATAAATACATATGTGAACACATACATACATGTACACACAAACACACATACAAGCACAGAAGTGAGAGAGATAAAGACACCCACACATACACATAAATACATAAATATATGAGAGTAAGAAAGAAAGAGGGAGAGATTCATACTCACACATGCATATCACAAACACAGAGAGAGGGGAGATGGCTTTGGCCTGCTGGTGGATGTTCACGGCGGCTAGGTTGCATGTGGAGTAGATCAGGGAGGAGGGCATAGGTTGCATGGGAGGAAGTAACTCATCGGCATTTGTGTCTCAGGGAGGAGGCAGCTGAAGGAGGACTGGGAAGTCCGTGTAGGTGGGTTCAGCCGGTGGAGGAGATACCTCAGTTGTGCGCAATTATAGGTGGGGGAGTGCGGGGAGATGGGGGTGATCTCAGTGGTGGAGACGAAATGAGGGTGGCTTAGAGGGTGGAGGCATGGTTGGGTATGCGGTCTACCGGAGAGGATGGCCATGGAGGTTGTTGAGGCTTCATGGCGGCTTGACGGAGCACGGTGGAGGCAGAGACATGGTGAAGAAGCCACGAGGTAGTGTAGGCGGTGGGTGCAAGCGATGGCAAGGCTTAGGGGTTATCTATTGTGGGCTTGCATGCATGGGTAAGGAAGAAAAGAAGATGGCGGATGTGGGGGATAAGCTTGGCAGTAGGGTTTGCAGATAGGGAGATGGGATGTAGGGTTAGGGTTAAGATTAGGGTTAAGGTTAGTATGTAATGAGATGATTATATAGGGGATGTAATTGGGTTGTGAGTTAATGGGTTTTGTGTTTGGGCTCTCAATGGGCTAATGGGTTTTGAGGTGGAGCTTGAGCCTTAGGAAAATACAAAGAAAATAAGAAGAAAAAGAAAGAGATGGACTTGGGCAAAAAAAGGAAATAGAAATTATAATAATAATAATAATAAGCAATGACAACAAATAATAATAATACTGATAATGATAATAATACTAATTACAATAATTATATTACTAATATTAACAACAACATCAACAATAATACTAAGTGACAATAATCAAGATAATAATAATAGTAATATTAATAATAACAAGTAGTAATATTAATAATAACAATAATAAAAATTAACAATAATATTAATAATAATTCACAATAATAATAACTATAATAATTATTATTGATAACTACTACTAATAACAAGTGGTGACAATAATAATAGTAATAGTAATTAAAAATATTGATAGAAAATAATAGTAATAATATATAAAGCCAAATTAGCGTTTAATATATCAAAATAACTTGTATATTTAATACAAATCATAGTCATAAGTCAGATTAATTAATAAAATTAAAGTAATAAGTATATAAAAATAAATATTTAGTAAAAAAATATTAATGCCTTATTATTAACTAGGGTATTACAACTAAGCCCCCCATGTTTCATTAAAAAGTCTTTAATGAAACATATATAAGGGTAAAATAGAAAACAAAAAACATATAAAATGTCAAAAACTACAAGTAGATACAAAAGTGGCACTGGCATATTTTGTCACAACCTGTGCTTTTGCAAGCGGTATTTTTATGGGGGGGAACATTAGGCCTTTGATGTGAAACATATATGCCTACAAGCAGGTAATCGGTGACAATATTAAAACTCGCTACGCTTTACCAAAGATTACGATCGTGGTAGAAAAATAAATTAAAACTAGCAATGTCAATTAGATGAATTTTAACAATCAGTTACAGTTGTAGTCCACACAATTCTAGTCTCAATAAAATCAAGCATGTTACTCAGTTATAAGTGTAATAGTCCTACTCACAATATCAAAGATCAGCAGATGACAGGTTATTAGATTTTCACAACTCACAATATTTAGTGGATAATATAAACAGTAATAATATTTGAGAGATAAAATTAATCGATGTAACTAGATAAAAAAAATCTGATTGCAAAAGATAAAACTCACATACTGAGAAGCTAGTGTTCTCATGTACCTGATGATGTGTTATGTTGATTCTCTACTTTTTCTTAGCTGGTTGATGTTGTCGTTGTCATTGCTGTTGCAGATCATAAAAAGAAAGAAGACAGTTTTGGAGAATTCTTTAACTCAAGAAATCAAGAACAAAATTCTATTATGAAGCTAAAAAGAATGTTCTAGAGTAAATACCCTGAAGATTCTGAAGAAGAAATCATGAGGAAATGATTGGAACATATGAAGTAACAATTCATGGAAATCTTTGACACATCAGAGACTATGTCTATAGGATTTCAAAGATCCCATCATTCAGCAACAACATTACAAGATTCCATCACTCCCATCTTCTTTGTATTATTTGCGTAATAAAGTGAAGGCATTGGAAGAAAAGTTTAAAGCTGTAAGTTTGTTTATGTAAGTTTGATAATAATATAAAGTTATCTGCTTAAAATCTTTTAATTCGCTTGCCTATTGTTGCATAATTGACACACTAGATCTGATTAGTTGGTATCAGAGCCATTCTGTTCTAAATTCCTCTTCAAGTTTCATCATGTAGCATTAATATTTAGTTAATTAAGCTATTGGTGATAATTGTAAATTTGAAAGGGTTGCTACGCTATATGGTTTGAAGCAAAGCCTTAATTCCTTACACTTGTCCTAGATACATGTTCAATACTAAAGAATTAGGTATAAAGATTTATGTTATTTTTAAATAACAGGGTATTCATTGTAAAGTAGCGAAAAATTTTACTTCTTAAATGGGAATGTAGTCTTTAGGAAAATGCTTTAGAAGTTAAAGTGGTTGAAAATAAAGAAGCAGAAGCAGGTAACCGAATATCAACTAAATCATGAAGTAACAATTAGGCTTGTTCAATTCCACAATCTGACTGATTTTGTTGTATTGGGTCTTTATGGGAAAGAATGTGGAAGTAAATAAGAACATATCAAGTTAGATGTAGATTTAGATAGAACAAGTGATTCTACAGCACAAGTGAGAGTCTATAAAATTATTACAGGTCTTGATACTGAATAATAGAGAAGAGTTCCAGCAAAGTAGGTGAATGTAACATAATAGCACAAACACAGAGTGCATGATAACATAGAAAGGATAATTCTGGTATCAGTATCATGTTGTAGGAGTTGCATCAATTGAGCAATAGGTGATTAAGAATTTATAATGTTGATACTAGTGATTTATTACTTATGCTGATGATTCTTGGTTGTGAGATAGTGTCATATGGAGTTGTTAGATTTTAATTTTTTGGACATGCATTTTAGGGCACTGATTGAAGAAGAGAAATTGAATTGAAATTAAAAAAAGTTAAAATTAGAAAGTTTTTAGTTTCTTCTCAATTTATCCATGTAGCAAGGGCTAGATGGGCCGATCCATAGGGAAGGATGTGATGGAAGCTTTTCGGAACGAATTCTCTAACAAATAGCTTGGAAAAAGAATATTGATTATAAGAAAAAGAATTTAATTAAGTAAAGAAAATTATAGTCTACTAATCATCTACCACAACTAAGTGTTAGTCTAAGAGGGAAGAAAACATCATATTGAATCCACAAAAATCTACCCTAGGCTTTTGATTGAAAATCAAGTAAGATGAATAAAAATATTACAAACTCTAATTAGAGTATACTAATTAAAATTAAATTTTAGCTCATCCTAGTTTTAAGCATAGCATAAGAAAAGTCATTTAAACCTAACAGATGCTATCAAAACTTCTAAATATCAACTAAGAATAACCATTAAAAAGTGCAACCCTAATTTTATTCAACTTAATTAATTATTCATCTTCAAGAATTATCAATTCAATCCTAGGGTCTCTATTAAGCATGGATTTCAATCAGTTCATCTTTTAAACAAAACTTAGTTGATCAAGAGATTAGCAAACTACAAGTCAATTTAGTTATCCATATTTTTATTATTTTAATAAAATTTATTATGAAGAAAGAAAGTTGCATTAAAAAGAAAAGAAAAAAAGAAAACAAAAGAAGCTAAAGAAATAAAAACTAAATTAAAGAACAAGAGAGATGAAAAGAATAATGAACCTTTATTAATGGATGTCACCGGCCAATTACAAGTTCTTTTTCTTCAAAAATCTTCTTCTCCAAATAGAAAGCAAAATAATACAAAATAATTCGAAAAATAAAATGGCTAAATAAAAATCTTATACACAAAGGATATTTATAGGAGATATGAGAAGTAGAGTCTCACACAAACGCCTCCACCAAAACTCGTTGTATGCGGCTCCAAGATGGTAGCATTTCCGCGACCAAAAAGGAAAGGTCGCGACTCTTTTGTGGGTTCTGGTCACGCGCTTTGGCGTGTGATTTCATCTCGTCTGTTTATGTGGAGATCTATCCTCGGAATCTTCATATGATCTCTGAATGTTGAAATATGCCGACCTCTTAGATAACTTGGAGATTAAGTTATCTCTAAATTCAAGTTAAATTCAGATTTTCTTCCTTTTATCTTCATCTTGTGGTGCACGCAACCAGATTTAAATAGAAACCCACCACTATCTTTAATTAGGATGAGGATTCATCTTGTTCTATCTTTTTCCTCCTCTAGGTTTTAAATCAAATTAATTTAAAACACAAATTTAAATGAGAGAGAAAAGTTGCTTCTTTTATCTTTCCAATTAATCTTTATTTTCATAATTCTTGTGGGTTTTTGGGCTTCTTTGGGCTTTCTCTTGGATTATGGAGGCCTACACATTACTAAATAATAAATGAATTAAATAGTAATGTTTTAATAAAAATTAAGTATGAAAATGTGAATAATAATATGCCTTATTGATAACTAATTACACCCCACACCTATTTTTTTGCTCTTCCTCAAGTAAAAATAAAAAAAACTAATCTAACTTCCTAATATCACTTTCGTAGGTATCATGATTGTACTTAGTAGGTGCAACAAGCCGTTAAACCTCTAGGTTACCCGTAGAGGATGAGTGTTGTCTCGTGAGAGTTTTTAGTGGATTACACGCACAAAATCCATAAAAAAAATAAATAAAATGTTAGTATTTTCAAATTTTCATTTTAAAAGAGGAAAAATATTTGAAATATCTTTATAAATATTAAGCAATTTTTAAGTTTTTAGGATTACTAAATTGATCATTCTTATACTTAATCTTTATTCAAATATTTATTTATCAATTGAGGTTAAGATTCAAACTGAATTTCTCATTAAGTCTATTATCTTTACCCTAAGTTATATGCATCTTTATGAACGTGAATTTTTTTAATACTTTAGATTCTTTAACTTCAACTCTTATGCCTTATATATTATTTCTTTTCTTCCTTTTTTTGTAGGAAGTTCGAAGTATTACCACGTCGTTGCCCTTTAAGCACTTCATTTTTTTAAATATGTACAACTCATCTAATTTTCTTTCGTGTAAATATAAAGGCTTCTTGAGACCCTAATACCTAACTAATTGATTATTAAATTCATTAATACATATATTAGAATTTTTTTCATTTTTTAAGCTTATCTAATTACTTTTCGCGTAAATACCAAGGCTTTCTTAGACTAAAGTACCTAGCTAATTAATAATTAGGTTTTATTTATTTTATATATATTTTTCTAAGACATAAGAGTTTTTGTTTTGAATCCCAAATGTGTAAGTGTATAAAATATGCATATTTCATCAAGGTAAAGATATCAAGACTAAATTACTTTTTCAATTTTTCCTCCTAAACCTAAAAATCAAACAAATACTTTTATTTTGACCAAGCAGTAAGAAATCCTAATTATGATTTTCTTATTCCTTAAAATTAACTTAATTGCTTACAAAAGATCAGTCAAATTTAATTTCCTTTTAAAAAAAACTTTTTAAAAAATAAAATTTCAAAAAATTTATTTTGATTTTTTAATGTTACTTTTTTAGCTGGTTTATTAATTTTTTTATTTTGTTAGTTGGTTACTCCTGACGCCTATCTCATGCATTGTCCTCTATGTATGATTGTAATGCATGTATGAAATAAAGTGTAAAAAGAGGTAAAATAATAATAATAATATTGTATAAATATATGTATAACACATGTTTCTCCCACACCTAGATCTTTTTACGTTTCATTCCTCTAACTCGCATCTCATTATTTAATGGGTTCTCTTTATAGGCCACAATGTGGAGGCCAATCTTTTTTTATTTTAGCTCTCTTCTCCTCAGTCTCATCTTCCTTAAGCTTTTCTTTCTCACATGTCTACATCCACTATTCAAAAATTGATTACCATCACACCTCTCAGTTGAGACTTTCTCACTATAAATGCTTAGGAATTCTAATTCAGTTCCATATATCTCTCAAAACTTAGATCAGCACTTTCCCCTAGAGGTATGTAATTAACTAAAATATCCCTAATTCGTTCATCCAAACACAAAATTTCTTCTTTAAAGAGGTTTTCAAAGGTTAAGTCAATTGGAGGTTCTTGAATTATATTCTCATGCGATATATCATTGTCTCATCGACAGTGAAGACACTCAAATTAAATTTCTTTTGTTTTTAAAGAAGACTCTAAAATTAGGATCTCTAACATGTGTCTTCTCATTATTAATATAATCACACTTTTCCTCAAATAATTCATCAAGAAATAAAGACTTATTCTCTATACCTTCACTTTCTTCTTCACAATTGTTCTCAATGAAGTTTATCTCAAATGTTTAGTCTTTTATCTTACGAGGTTGTTTTTCTAAATTGAAGACATTGACCTCTTTAGTCATGTCTCCAAAGGTCAACCTCATTGATCCGTTCCTACAATTAATGATCGTATTTGCAGTTGTAAGGAACAGACACCCTAAGATAACTGGAGTTTGAGACATATGAGTGCATACAATTTGAAAGTACACCTAGAGGGGGGTGAATAGGTGTACGACTAATTTAATGATAAATTATGCGGAATTAAAAAACTAAATGCAATACACTTAGTGTAACCAAAGAGTGTAGCTGAATTCTCAGTGAAGGGCTCTGGATTATCTCCTCTAAATTCCTCTAAATAAGAGTTGAGATACTATATGAAGCTCTCTTGGTTAAACACAAGTATGGGCACACAATCAAACCAAGTACGTATATGATATGAACAATATGAATCAATGCACAACACAATAAGAGCGAGAGTTAGAGATAGCGGATCAAACGCAAACATAAAGATATGTTTCGAGGTTCGAGCACCCAGCTCTACGTCCCCGCCTTCACACAGAAGGATTTCTACTAACTCGTCCACATAGGACTTCCCATATAGGAAACCTCTACTGAGGATTTGGGCAAATACAATTTGGGAGTACACAACTCCTCTCTTAACAATACAACCTCTACACTAGAGGCAAGGTACAAAGCTAACACAATATCAACCTCACAAATGAGGGATAGGCACAAAGCCACACAATTACAATCACCTCACACTTAAGAGATAAGGCACTTAGCCACCACTCTAATAATCACCTCTTCTCTAAGAGGGATATCAACACAATCACCTCTCACTAGAGGGATATCACAAATAAAGGAGGGTTTACAACACTTGATGGTTTCCATAACCACAAACCAATTTTTCTCACAAAATAGATCCTAATAGATAGGATAGATAGATAAGCTCAAGTGTGAGAAAATAAAGTGTTTTGAACAAAGAAAATCACTTGGAAAAATCTCTAAATAGATATAGAAATTTAGATCAAAAACCAATTCCAAAAGACTCTATTTTCTTTGAAATTCTAACACTTTAAAAACAAATAAAGAATGATCTTTTAAACTTAAAAACTCTTTTGAAAACTTGCTGTTAAACACTAGAAAGAATGAAAATTTTTGCTCTTAAAAAACTTATTAAAAAGTAGCTCAAATGGGGGTATTTATAGCCCCAAATGAAATCTGCCTGTTGGCAGCAGGAAAGGGCAATTTTGCCCTTCCAGTCTACCGGCCTCCGGTCAACCGCCCGATCGACCGGGACTGAATACAGAGAGTATCAGCTCTCTACCGGTCGACCGGCCGGTCGACCGGGGCCATTTCCAGAGAGCAGAGCTCTCTGGACGGTTGACCGCCCGGTCGACCGGCCCACCAGCCCATGGCTGCGTGCACGTCCTGTGCACGTCTGTCAACCGGACCGGTCGACTGACTCTGCTACGGTCGACCGGTCTGGTCGACAGGCAGACAACCAGGTCAAACATTTTAGGGATTAAAAACTTAAGTTTTTGACTTCAATTAAATCCCTTAAAATCATATAAATTTCACAAAAATCAGTTCTTATTAGATCTTTGAAATACAAATATGTGTGACAAAAATTCAACACATATTTTAAACAATTTGAACCATTTTTGTGTGATTGAAAATTTGCCTTAAACTAAAAACTGTATTTTCTAAAACTTGAATTTTTGACATGGAAATCCGATTTTTTCAAAACACATGTAAATACATAAACATAATATTGAAACAACTTTTAAGCATGTTGTATATGGATGGAATCCTATATGCATGAAAGATATTATATCTATGTTTTTGACATGAAATCCAAAAATAAGTTTTGTTTAAATACAAAACTCCAAACTCATGAAATAGACTATCAAAGTAAGCTTTTTTCAAATAGATGAAGCATAGATGTATATAGATCAAATCTAATATACATTAAACTATGTAAACTGTTTTGATTCTATCTATTCACGAAAATCATAAATATGAAAATCCGAAACCGGTTAAATCGAAAAAAAAAACATGAAACTTTAAACTTGTGTGTGTATTGTGAACTTGAGCATATCAAAACTTTCTAATTTTTACGATGATCTAAACACAATCTTAACTAAACAAACTGATATCTTCTTGTAGAACTTCGTCTCCAAGTTGACTCGATCCAAATACGATCCAACGAGCTTGACTCCAACCGAATGCTAGATGCGATCTTGACGATCGAGCTCTTGAATCAATATGTGAAGCTCTAAAACACCTTTGTTGAAGCTAATCACCTACTAATATCTTGATCAAATATCTGAAACTAAATATCACAAGATTATTAGTAAACTATAACTACATGAGTTAATCATCATTAAAATTAGAGTGAAGGGCCTCTAGGCCAACACAGGTTTGGTCTCAAGAATAATAAAATCTACTGGGTAGATAAACTCCCCAACTTGGATAAGGACATCGGTAATTTCTCCTTGAGAATTTTTACAGACCGGTCAGCTAATTGAATTATAACTTTAGTCGGACTAAGCCACCCAACCCAAGTTGTTGGTAGACAGAGAAAGGGAGTAAATTGATACTTATTCCCAAATCAAGCAGTGCATGATTAATTGCAGTTTGATCTATTGTGCAAGAAATGGTAGGACAACTGGGATCCTTATACTTGACAGAGATTTGATTGGACAGTAGCTCACTAATGTTAGTAATTAGAAAAATCTTCTTGGGCACATTAGTCTTTCTCTTCTTGGTGCACTGATCGGTCACAGATATTGCATATATCTTGTCATATTATCATGTTTATTATCTAATAAATCCTATTAATAAGTCTTATTTTTATTTAATAATGTGCAGCCCATTGCTAATAGAGGTGAAAGGAAATTAAGCCTAAAATCCTACTTTAATTCTAATTTAATTCTAAATTAAAGAAGGGATAATTATTTAGGAGTGTAGCCATGATCCCAACTGAAGATCAATGCATATCAGGGAGGATCATATCACATAAAATCGGTTAATTCGGTTTTGCACAAATCCAATTTGGTTAGTTTGAGGATCACCGAAGGTCAGATCAAAACCAGATATCAAACAGAAAATCTGTCAGAAAAAAGGGGATAAAACCAAACGCCAGCCGTATCTGCCCCTGGATGTGGTCAAATGGCCACATTTATATTTCCGCGGCCTGCCCTTGGAGATAAGGGTTGTGTTTGCTCCCCTTATCTCCTCACTCCTCTCCCCTTTGGGTTTTTGCCTATAAAAGGCAGGGAGTTTACTGAAAGAAGGACTGAATACTAGTTTAATTTTTTTCTCTTTATTTTTAGGGTTTAGGTTCATTGTTAGATAGTTTATAAGAAGTTGTACCTCAGTTCTTAATCTGTAGTTTAGTTCAGAAACAAAGTGAGAAAGAGAAAGAGTGCTTGTAATATGAAGTTGAATTGATGCCAATAAAGATTCGACGGACTTCTTTTCTTCTCCAACTCACGAGTATGTTGAATTTCAATTTAATGTTTTCTTTTTAGTAATGAGTAGCTAAATCTTTTCTTTCTGGGCTCACTAATCTCACCGCTCTCTTATTGATTCTTGATCAGTATTAATGAAAAGACCCAACTGAATCATATGAATGCCTTAAACTAAGCCTTGCTTATTGTGAGTGTTCTTGAAGGCATATGAGGATGGGATTGGATTTTGAACTTAATCTTGAAATTTATCATTAAAAGAACTTATTTTTATTCTATGCTTGTTTTTATTGCTTTGATGGCTTAACATTCAATTCAAAGAAAATTTTCAAAAACTAAAGTTCGATTTCTAAAATATACCATCTTATGTCTTTTACTTGACCCCTTTTAAATACAGGGCTAAAGTTTTTGCCTATGACCTCATTGAGGCACTCGAACTTTTCAAGAAAAGAATCTAGAGTTGAGTAAAGATTAGTGAGCCCAGATTTCTCTTTATTAAAAACAAACAAACACCATCACCCTTAAAGCCTTTTTAAGATCACTTTTTTCAAAATCTTTCCAAGTTTCAAGTTTTCTTTAAATCATCTCTCTACTTTCCATTCTCTTTTTACATAAAAAAATATCAACACCATTCTTTGCTTTTGAAACAATACATCAAAAAACTTTCATCGCATTCCTTCTCGTGGATCTCCACCACTTAACCCAAAGCTATAAGGTAATTCTCACTGCATTTATTTTGTAATCAGATTTTTGGCGTCGTTGCCGGGGAGAGAATGATTTTAACAAGTTTGGTGTCTTGTTTTTGTAAGTCACCTAATGCGAAATTAAAAACTTATTATGCAAATTAAAACTATTTAAGCTAAACACCAAGTATAACACAAGAGTGTAGTCGGATTCCCTATGAAGGGCTCTGGACTAACTCCTCAAGATTCCTCTAAATAAGAGTTGAGGTCTCGCGTTGGCTCTCTTGGTTGGATACAAGTGTTAGCAAACAATCCCCAAGCATATAACAATTAAGCTCACAATATATATCAAGCATATAAGATGAAAGCAATAAAAGTATGCAAGATATAAACAAGAGTAAGAGATAGAGAGTGAGCAATCGCAAACACGGGAGATTTGTTTTGAGGTTCGAGCACACTTGCTATACATCCCCGCCTTCAATACTATGAAGGATTTCCACTAAAAACCGATCCCACCGGATCACTCGGTACCGCAACACCTATAAGGCGAGTTCACACTTGAACTCCTTGGACTCTCTAGTCCCGTACACATCGCAAGCCCACGAGCTCGCCGAGGCCGCACCTCAAACAACGAGTTCACACTAGAACCCAAAACAACGCGAACCCGCAAGTCTGCCTCCTTAAATACAAAGATGGATCTTTGGTGATCACAACAATTTGATCACCTAAAATCTTCTCACAACAAATATCCCTATTGGTAGATATAGCAATGGATAGCTCAAGTATTTGTGGGAGAAAATTAGGATGAAATGGTGGAGGAAAACTCAAGAAAATCACTTTGAAATCACTCTTGATAAACTCCCCTTTTAATTGGAAATATTAGCTCTAAAACAAGTGGAGAAAACCTCTTAATAGAGTAGGAAAAACTGGTACAAAATCCACTTGAAAATCTTGGAGAAAACAGCCCCAAAAGCCCCCTTTAAACAGGGCTAGAAAAAAACTAGTCGTTGGGCATTTTTTCAGCCCAGGCGGTTGGCGGTCGACCGGGCCGGTCGACCGCCAACGGTCAGAAATCTGACCGTTGGGGCGTCGGTCGACCGGCCCGGTCGACCGCTGCCTGGAACAGAGAACAGAGTTCTCTGTCGGTCGACCGGGGCTTTCCAGAGAGCAGAAGCTCCCTGCGGTCGACCGGGGGTCGGTCGACCAGCCCTCCAGCAGTCCTGGCGTTCACGTTTGTGCACGTCGGTCGACCGTCCTGGTCGACCGACTTCAAGCTCAGTCGACCGGTCCGTCGACCAGCAGAAGCCAGAGCAGACAAATTATAGGGATAAAAATGTTGACTTTTTAGCATAAATAAAATCCCATAAAATTATGAAAAATCTACAAAAATAGTTTTAACATTATACTTTGATAATCAAACATGCTTGAGCAAAATCAAGACATGTTACAAATAATTTGAACTATTTTTGTAACTTAGAAGTGTTGGCTAAAAATGAAAACTGTATTTTTCAAAAATTGGGATTTCCAAAACTTCTCCAAATACAAAAACAAGATATTTTAAACTCTTTGAATGCATAGAGTGTATGGATATGATCCACTACACTAACATGGTGAAATATCTATGTTTTTGACAATAAGCACTAAAACGGTTTTGGTTAACAAACACATGTATACTTTGAATACCAAAAAAAACCAAACCGGTATTTTTCCAAAATGAAAAACTCTTTGTATTTTCCAAAATAAAATTCTTTTATGAAAACTCATCTAAATCAAGAGTGTGTGTGCGTAAGATATACTTGAGCAATCCACTAACTATTCTATCCTTTACATTTTATCTAAAAACAAAATCTTATAAAAATAAACCTAGACACAAGTCTTGATCTTGAAGGTCTTCACTTGAAGTCTTCTCATCTTCTTGACTTGGTCCAAACACGATCCAAAGAGCTAGACTCCTCTTGAGTACTTGATGTGGTCTTGATGCACAAGCTCTTAAATCAAACCGTGCTAGCTCCAAAACTTGACTTTAAATCCTTTGTTGAAGCTATACACCTACTAAGATCTTGATCATAAATCTGAGACTAAATAAACACAAGATCATTAGTACCATAACTACATGAGTTGATCATCATCAAAACTAGAGTGATGGGCCCTTGGGCCAACAATCTCCCCTTTTTGATGATGACAAAACTCATGGAGTTATATACGCATGGATTAAAAGTAAAGCTTCAAAGAAGCTCCCCCTTAACTCATGCATCACAATAAACAAATAAATATGCAATGAAAGCTCATAAACATGTATGCAAATACAAGAAGATAAACATGCCAATCAAGCATAAAGCACATCAAATTCTTTTTCTCCTATTTGCAAAACACAACATATATGCATAAACATAGATCTTTCTCCCCTTTCTGTATAAAGTAAGGAAAACATGCATATATACTAAAATACTTCTCCCCTTTTTGTCAATCATCAACAAAGGGGTTTAAAGTAAACACAAAAATAATGTTCTCCCCCTCAAAGAGGTGAACTCAAATCAATCAATAAAGAATTATATGCGATATACATTCATGAAAAGGAAGACGCTAAGTTAACTTTCCTACATACATGCATTACATGAAGAAAGGATGACAAGCCCTAATTCACATAACACATAATATGCAATGCATAAGAGAAGATGTGAAGCTCCCCCTACACACGTGTACCGCATAAAGAAGAGTTGTCAAGCTTCTCAATATAAGATACACTCAACATGAATCTATATGTAGAAGAGATGTTAAGTTCCCCTTGCATATAGGCAATATAAATCAAAACATTTTTAATTTTCTTATTAAAACAAAATTTTGAATTTCTCAATGAAAACAAATTTTGAGATATCTTAGTAAATCAAATTTTAAGATATCATATAAACAAAAAAATTTTAAGGTACCACAAGCATTTGTAATCAAATTTTAAGATACCAATTATTGTAAATAAACATTACAAATTTTGAATTTTAATCAAAATAGAATCATATTGATACCAATTGAAAATTATTGCATATTTTTATATCAATAAAAATATTAATTTTAAAAATAATGCATAAGCTTATTAAAATATCAATTGAGAAATCAATTGAAAAATAAGATTTGAATTAAGCTTAGCATAAACAAACTTTGTGCTTTAAATATGTAAATCGATTTTAACTCAAGCACAAAACAAATCATATATATATGTATGAAAATGAAAATACCAATAGAAATTGATATTATTTGAAATGAAGCATACATATATAGGAAACAAAATATGAGTATATACAAAATGAAAATACTAATTAAGATCAAGTATATAACTCATAACCTACCACCCTTTTATGCACAAGGTAAAGGATTTTCAATAATGCTTACAAGGCATACTCGCCCATCCATCCGCCCATGACGGTGTGATAGGGGTTTTCAAAAATAGGGTTTGAAAAATATTTTTAGTATTGAAAACACTACCAAATGAAGAATACATAACTAGTTAAAATAATTTTAAAAAAAACTAGTTAAAGATCTTTCAAAACATAAAACCAAAACATATGTCTATCATGAAACATGCTAAATACATAAAGTTTGACACTCAAAATCTATAAGGCTCAAAAATAATCATGAAACAAAGTCATGAATAAATAAATAAAGTGTGAGTGCACAAAAATCATGTAATTAGCTTTTCTCATGAAGATAATCAATAAAGCTCGAAACAAATATCATTTTATCAAAACAAAAATCATGAAAATTCATTTTTCAATTAAAGATGAAAATTATAAAAAAAATTCATTTTTCATCTTAAAAACAAACTTCTAGGTATATGTATGTTTTTATTCAAAACTAACAATATGCATACATATCCCAAACATAAAAAGAGTCTATGATATGATTTACATGAAGGAAAGAGACTCAAGAAACATACATGTATATTCATTAGATTTGAATACGAACTACATATACATGAAGTAAAACATGAAAATAGGCAAAACAAGTGTAAATGAGGAAATCATCAAAACTAGGCTATATATGTGCATATAGTGAGTACAAATGAACAATGAAGTGCAAACATATATGAATCAATTTGTTGCTCACTACTTGTATATATATATATAAGTTTTAATAAAAACTACATTTAAACTAGTATTTACCACATGAAGCACAAAAATGAACATGCTAAAAATATCATATATGAACAAGCATGTAAATAAAACTAGGAGTTTAGAGGTAGTTACCAAACCAAAGAACTATACTCCAAATCTCCAAAACATGGTGGTTGTCCCACCAAACCTCCTTGATAGCGGTGCATCAAATGTGTGTCCATCAAGTCCATACATCCACTACCAAGGCACCATCCCTCTCACGTTTTGTGAGAGCCCGCACCTACATCAAATACAAAAGGTGAGGATTTTGGTACCCATTTTCTTTTGGGTCCTCGGGGGTTAGCATCTATTGGAACCCAAACATTTTTCTTAGCAAAATTTGAAGAATTTATTCTATCATAACAAAACTTTGCTAAATGGCCTTTGCGGCCACAATGTGTACATTTGTACACTCTAGGATGCATATGATTATGAGTGTGGTCATGATGTGTAAAATGTGCATATGCATGATGTGGATGATGTGCATGAACATGTGGAGCTTGTTTCTTTGAAAATAAAGACTCCAATCTAGAGTGGTTAAATGCACATGTGCTCAAAGTTGAGCTCAAACTATCAATTTTATTTTTCAAAAATTTAACTTCATTTTTATCAATGGTTGTGGCATGAAGAGCATGATCAATAGTCCTTTTCTTTTAGAAATATTTTTCTTTTCTTTTTCAACAATTTTTCTTTTAAAGAGTTGTTTTCATTTAAAGCAACTTCTTTTTGTTTTTCCACCAAAACAATTTTATTTTTCAAAGTAGTATTTCCTTCACAAAGATCATTCAATTTAGAAAGCAAGGAAACATTTTCATTTTTCAAACTTTCATTTTCTTTTTCAATGCATGCAACTTTATTTTTAAAAGAATCATTTTCTTTTAACATGCAATCAAAATTCTTTTTCAAATTCTTGTTATCCTTTTAAGAAATTCATTTTTTTCTAAGAGTTGTTGACAAATGATGCTAGTTCAATATAAGGCATTTCAACATCCTCTTCTATCTTGGATTCGGTAGTTACCTCAAGGGGGTTATCCCCTTGGACCATGTAGCTTATGGAACATGTTTTGATGAAGGCATTTGTGAAGCATTTCATTTGGAGCTCTAGCACAAGATATATCAAGAGTTTTTCATGATCAAAACTGCCCAAAGAGAGTTGATATGATGTGTTTTGTAAATATAAAATAGCATGTCAAAAGCCTTGATGCACACACACATATCATAGACCTATAGTCGACTTATAGTCTCTTATAGTCAACTAATCACTTGTGTAGTCGACTTGACCCAACTCCTAGTCGACTAATCCTGTGTCTCAATTTAGACCCAACTCTCTGTTTGTCCATTAGTCAACTTGACAGACAACATAGTCGACTAATAGCAATTGTAGTCGACTAAACCTATTCCCCTAGTCGACTAATCCATGATCCAGTCGACTTATAAAGGAGTTGCAGTCTACTTGATTCAGTTATCCAGAAACCTGTCACTCGAACTTATCTTGACCTAGTTGACTAATACCCAAACCTAGTCGACTAACCTTTGGAAAATTGCCTAGTATAGTCGACTAACTCAAAAGGCAAGTTGACTATAGGTAGTTTCTGACTGTTGGACAGTTTCTGTTATCTGGTCTTTTGTGCAATGTTTTCCAACGTTTCAATCATTTGAATTGCACCTATAACTATCCTAACTTACCCTAGTGTGCAGCTATATAAAGGGTTGTTATTCTAAAGGCCAAATTAGAATCCTAATCTTCAGTTTTCTAAATCAAAATTCTGCCAAACCTGAAAACTGATTTCCACTTCAGTTCTTCACCAAATTCAAATCCTTTGTGAAGTTCTCTGAAGTTTTCTCCTATACTAGACCTTGTCTACGTTCATACACAATACCAAGGCCTATAGGAAAGTGTTGTAATACTCAAAGCAATCATTGTACACGGGTGTCTTCTTGGTGTAGAAGCAGTTGTACAAGGTGGAGTTTGTTCTCTTGGTTTAGAGAGAAGGTGTACACATTTGGCAAAGGGGATTTGTCAAGTGGTGTGCATGGTTGTTATTTTGGGTGAACAAAATCAAGGATAAAGGAAACTCTCAAGCGGATGGCTTGAGGGCTGGATGTAGGTCACGAGGACCGAACCAGGATAAATCTCTCGTGTTTGCATTTGTCTAAACTTTTTGAGATTTGATTTCCTTTATTGCAAGTTTATTTATTTGATTAACTTTAATCCTTCTTTATTTAGTATTTGTGTTGACTTCATATTTTAGATCCATAAGTGCCAATAGAGAAAGTCCAACAATTGGCATCATCTCGGGACCAACATTTGGTATCAGAGCGAGGTCCTACATTTGGTATCAAAGCAGGTCCTACATTTGGTATCAGAGCCCTGCATACACTGAACTGGCATACAAGCCCTGCATACCTAGTCAACAACAAGGATGGCAACGGAGTTTTCATCATTCCAATTCAAAGAAGGACATTCTACAACGTCCACCGCTATTTGACGGATCCAACTACAACTATTGAAAGTGTAGAATGAAAATCTACTTGCAATCGCTCAATTACGAACTTTGGAACATCGTAGAAGCATCGTACACCAAGCCAACAACCAACTACAACGCTTGGAGTGAGGATCAAAAGAAGAATGCGAATCTTGATGCTAAAGCGATGAATGCCTTGTTCCGTGCATTAACCAAAGAAGAGTTCAATAGAGTGTCAACAGCCACTTCTGCACATCAAATATGGCATACTCTTCAGGTAACACACGAAGGCACAAGTAAAGTTAAAGAGTCTAAAATATCTGTTCTTGTCCACAGGTTTGAATTATTCAAAATGGAGGAGAATGAAATCATATCCGAAATGGTTACAAGATTCACCGACATTACCAATTCATTAGCATCCCTTGGAAAGGACTACACCCAAGTTGAAAGACTTCGTAAGATCCTTCGTGCACTCACACCAGAATGGGAGAAGAAAACAACCGCAATTGAAGAGGCGAATGATCTCTCAACTATGACATTAGAAAACCTAATCGGTAATCTAATGGCATATGAAGTGCAGTTAGAAGAAAAAAAGAAGGATGAACGACAACACCACTCAAAGAAGAAAGAACTTGCCTTCCATGCATCCTCCGACACGGACGATTCCGATGACGATGAAGAGGAGATGACAATGCTTTCAAAGAAATTCAGGAGATTCCTAAAGTAAGATAAATTTAAATACTTTAATTGTAACAAAACAGGTCATTTGAAGAAGGATTGCCTTTTGCTCAAGAATAAAAGCAAATACAAGAGCAAAAAGTTCAGAAAGGTGAAAGACTATGAAGCCTCATAGGAAATAGTGATTCCTCGTCCTCTGACGAAGAAGAGAACCACAGAACGTGTCAATCTTTGTTACATGGCACTAGAAGATGATGATGTATCATTTACTGAACTTTCTGATGCATTTCATGAATTGTTTAATGATCTGAAAAATGAAAAACTGAAAAATAAAGTTTTATCAAAAGAAAATGAAAAACTTTTAAATGAAAATTCATGTTATGCTTTACAAGTTCTTGTATAAACTCTCAAAAAGATAAATTTGAAAAAGTAATATCATCTTTGGAAAATGATAATGAGAAGTTTATAAAAGAAAATATTTTTCTTAAAATGGAAACTATGTCTTTGAATGAAAGGATTTCTATTTTAGATAAAGATATTTCAGTTTTCAAAAAGAAATATGAAGATATTTTGCAAAATGTGACTAAGTTCAATCAAGGAAAAGAAAAGTTGAATGATTTATTATCTTTTCGAAAGTTGTCACATAATAATTATGGTATTGGATATATTGAAAATTCTTCATATTATAGTAATCCATATAGTTCTTTTGTAAAAGAAAGTCTAAGAAAAATAAGTTTATATGGATTCCTAAGAATTTAAGTATTCATGATAAAAATACCTATATTGCATCATACATTCATGATATATGTGATTCATGCAATTATGTGTATACTAACAGGTGGAAACCAAATTCTAAATGGATTTGGACTCCTAAAGGTTAATATGTTCTTTTATATTGATACCATCTAACGTTTATCTTGCAGGTACCATATAAAAGTTGATAAGAACATATATATATATATATATATATATATATATATATATATATATATATATATATATATATATATATTTAATGATATATTTGTTGCAGGGGGAGAACAAAGTATTTCTATATTTGTTATAACCCAATTTCTGCAGGGAGAGGAAAATATAACCTATTTTCTGCAGGGGGAGTATATGTGCACACAACGTGTCATCATCAAAAAGGGGGAGAATGTGGAACATGTTTTGATGAAGACATTTGTGAAACATTTCATTTGGAGCTCTAGCACAAGATATATCAAGAGTTCTTCATGATCAAAACTGTCCAAAGAGAGTTGATATGATGTGTTTTGTAAATATAAAATAGCATGTCAAAAGCCTTGATGCACACACACATATCATAGACCTATAGTCGACTTATAGTCTCTTATAGTCGACTAATCACTTGTGTAGTCGACTTGACCCAACTCCTAGTCGACTAATCCTGTGTCTCAATTTAGACCCAACTCTATGTTTGTCCATTAGTCGACTTGACAGACAACATAGTCGACTAATAGCAATTGTAGTCGACTAAACCTATTGCCCTAGTCGACTAATCCATGATCCAGTCGACTTATAAAGGAGTTGCAGTCGACTTGATTCAGTTATCTAAAAACCTATCACTCGAACTTATCTTGATCTAGTCGACTAATACCCAAACGTAGTCGACTAACCTTTGGAAAATTGCCTAGTAAGTCGACTAACTCAAAAGGCAAGTCGACTATAAGTAGTTTCTGACTGTTGGACAGTTTCTGTTATCTGATCTTTTTGTGCAACGTTTTCCAATGTTTCAATCATTTGAATTGCACCTATAACTATCCTAACTTACCCTAGTATGCAGCTATATAAAAGGTTGTTATTCTAAAGGCCAAATTAGAATCCTAATCTTCAGTTTTCTAAATCAAAATTCTGCCAAACCTGAAAACTGATTTCCACTTCAGTTCTTCACCAATTCAAATTCCTTTGTGAAGTTCTCTGATGTTTTTCTCCTATACTAGACATTGTACACGTTCATACACAATACCAAGGCTTATAGGAAAGTGTTGTAATACTCAAAGTAATCATTGTACACGGGTGTCTTCTTGGTATAGAAGCAGTTGTACAAGGTGGAGTTTGTTCTCTTAGTTTAGAGAGAAGGTGTACACATTTGGCAAAGGGGATTTGTCAAGTGGTGTGCATGGTTGTGATTTTGGGTGTACAAAATCAAGGATAAAGGAAAATCTCAAGCGGATGGCTTGGGGACTGGATGTAGGTCATGAGGACCGAACCAGGATAAATCTCTCGTGTTTGCGTTTGTCTAAACTTTTCTGAGATTTGATTTCCTTTATTGCAAGTTTATTTATTTGATTAACTTTAATACTTCTTTATTTAGTATTTGTATTGACTTCATATTTTAGATCCATAAGTGCCAACAGAGAAAGTCCAACAATTGGCATCATCTCGGGACTAACATTTGGTATCAGAGCGAGGTCCTACAGTAGCATATGTTGGAAGCGTCACTTCCAACATCCGAGTCGCTCCCCGCATAATATTGTTCTTGTTCGCCAAGGGAGAGAAATGTGTTCCAAACTACAAAAGCTGAATCAAGAATAGCAACCCTAGATAAATAATCCTCATTTAGGGTAAATCTTAAAGCATGTAGGGCTTTTGAATTAGCCTCAATATTATTGCCATTTAAACAATATGAATTCTAGCAGTGGCAAAATAAACATAATACCTAGGACTTTGAGGTATAGGGACATCTTAACCTTCCAAGTTTGGATGTTAAGAATGTCAAAGATGGGAGGTGATATGAAATACATGGTGTGTGTACATAAATATTGTGATTAGCTATAAAATGAGGATCTTTAACTCTAGATTGTAAGACCCAAATCAAGAGCACTTGGCTCTGATACCAACTGTATGTCACCTAATGCAGAATTAAAAACTTATTATGAAAATTAAAACTATTTAAGTTAAACACCAAGCATAACACAAGAGTGTAGCCGGATTCCCCGTGAAGGGCTCTGGACTAACTCCTTAAGATTCCTCTAAATAAGAGTTGAGGTGCCGCGTTGGCTCTCTTGGTTAAATACAAGTGTTAGCAAACAATTCCCAAGCATATAACAATTAAGCTCACAATATATATCAAGCATATAAGATGAAAGCAATAAAAGTATGCAGGATATAAATAAGAGTAAGAGATAGAGAGTGAGCAATCGCAAACACGGGAGATTTGTTTCGAGGTTCGAGCACACTTGCTCTACGTCCCCGCCTTCAACACTATGAAGGATTTCCAATAAAAACCGATCCCACCGGATCACTCGATGCCCGCAACACCTACAAGGCGAGTTCACACTTGAACTCCTGGACTCTCTAGTCCCGTACACACCGCAAGCCCACAAGCTCGCCGAGGCCGTACCTCAAACAACGTGTTCACACTAGAACCCGAGACAACGCGAACCCGCAAGTCCGCCTCCTCAAATACAAAGATGGAACTTTGGTGATCACAACACTTTGATCACCTAAAATCCTCTCACAACAAATATCCCTATAAGTAGATATAGCAATGGACAGCTCAAGTATTTGTGTGAGAAAACTAGGATTGAAATGGTGGAGGAAAACTCAAGAAAATCACTTTGAAATCACTCTTGATAAACTCCCCTTTTAATTGAAAATATGGCTCTAAAAAAAGTGGAGAAAATCTCTTAATAGAGTAGGAAAAACTGGTGCAAAATTCACTTGAAAATCTTGGAGAAAACAGCCCCAAAAGCCCCCTTTAAATAGGGCTAAAAAAAACTAGCCGTTGGGCATTTTTTCAGCCCAGGCGGCTGGCGGTCGACCGGCCCGGTTGACCGCCAATGGTCAGAAATCTGACCGTTGGGGCATCAGTCGACCGGCCCGGTCGACCGCTACCTGGAACAGAGAACAGAGTTCTCTGCCGGTCGACCGGCCCGGTCGACCGGGGCTTTCCAGAGAGCAGAAGCTCTCTGCGGTCGACCGGCCCTCCAGCAGTCCTGGCGTGCACGTTTGTGCATGTCGGTCGACCGTCCCGGTCGACCGACTTCAAGCTCGGTCGACCGGTCCGGTCGACCGGCAGAAGCCAGACCAGACAAATTATAGGGATAAAAATGTTGACTTTTTAGCATAAATAAAATCCCATAAAATTATGAAAAATCTACGAAAATAGTTTTAATATTATACTTTGATAATCAAATATGCTTGCGCAAAATCAAGACATGTTACAAATAATTTGAACTATTTTTGTAACTTGAAAATTTTGGCTAAAAATGAAAACTGTATTTTTCCAAAATTGGGTTTTTCAAAACTTCTCCAAATACAAAACAAGATATTTTAAACTCTTTGAAAGCATAGAGTGTATGGATATGATCCACTACACAAACATGATGAAACATCTATGTTTTTGACAATAAGCACTAAAACGGTTTTGGTTAACAACACATGTATACTTTGAATACCAAAAAAAACCAAAACCGGTATTTTTCCAAAATGAAAAACTCTTTGTATTTTTCTAAAATAAAATTCTTTTATGAAAACTCATCTAAATCAAGAGTGTGTGTGTGTGTGGTGTGTAAGATATACTTGAGCAATCCACCAACTATTCTATCTTTTACATTTTATCTAAAAACAAAATCTTATAAAAACAAACCTAGACACAAATCTTGATCTTGAAGGTCTTCACTTGAAGTCTTCTCATCTTCTTGACTTGGTCTAAACACGATCAAAAGAGCTAAACTCCTCTTGAGTACTTGATGTGGTCTTGATGCATAAGCTCTTGAATCAAACCGTGCTAGCTCCAAAACTGACTTTAAATCCTTTGTTGAAGCTACACACCTACTAAGATCTTGATCACAAATCTGAGACTAAATAAATACAAGATCATTAGTACCATAACTACATGAGTTAATCATCATCAAAACTAGAGTGATGGACCTTTGGGCCAACAGTTTTAGGGCCATCAAGAAATCAAATTTAGCGCTCAAGCATTGCACGAGAAGACTTACTATTTTGTGCCCCTACTCTAGAAAGTAGGAAATAAAATTTCAAGAAATTGCAGCACAAAAGCTTGAATTTTTTTGGATTACTAAGAAAGCTCTTTTTTGCAGGACATATTGCTTTGTAAAAATACAGTCTTTTGTATGTTAATTCTGCTATATCTGATAGCCACATACCCTATTTTTAATCCAATAGTAATCTGATTGATTGCCAATTGCTTAAAAAACGTTTAGACTTGCATACTAGGCATTTGTCTAATTATGTTTCTTTTACAATTACTGTTGAAGAAAGCTGGAGATAAGGTATGTTTGCGTAGCATCTAGCATGGGAACATTCTTAGGTGATTTACTTGCTTTTTGATTGTTACTACAGCTTTATACTTGTACACTTGCACAATCTGTTTTAAGGGCAAAACCCAAAACAAGAAAAGGTGGGGCAAGTTATTACCCTTCCTTAGCCCATAAACCATCTCCAAGTACGCACAACCTAAGCCTAATTTAAAATATAATAGATGTTGGCCTTAAGGATATCTCGAACTCATTAGGAGATTATTCTAATGGGAAAGGTGTTAGAATTTGACTCCTGCCAAATTAGTGTCTAAGGACAGGGAACGAGGGGCAAAACCCTGAAGGTTGGTGGTTTGACTTAATAATGCCCGTCGCCCTTGTGCGGATACCTCCCACCACTAAAAAATACAGTTTTTTTTGGACTACTAAAAAACTCTTTTTTGCAGGACATATTGCTTTGTAAAAATATAGTTTTTTGTGTGTTAATTCTGCTATATCCGATATCTACATACCCAGTTTTCAATCCAATAGTAATTTGATTGATTGTCAATTGCTTTAAAAATGTTTAGACTTGCATTCTAGGCATTTGTCTAATTACGTTTCTTTTACAATTGTTGTTGAAGAAAGGAGACAAGTTCGTTTGCATAGCATCTAGCATAGGAACATCCTTGGGTGATTTACTTGCTTTTTTGATTGTTACTACTGTTTTATACTTGCACAATCTATTTTAAAGGCAAAACCCAACAAGATAAGGTGGGGAAGTTATTACTCTTCCTTAGCCCACAAACCATCCCCAAGCACACACAACCTAAGCCTAACTTAAAATCTAATAGATGTTGGCCTTAGGGATATCTCGAACTCATTAGGAGATTATCCTAATGGGGTAGGTGTTAGAATTTGACTCCTGCTAAATTAGTGTCTAAGGACAGGGAATGAGGGGCGAAACCCTGAAGGCTGGGTTTGGCCTAATAGACCTCGCTCTTGTGTGGATACCTCCTACCAATCTTACCCTGACCTGGCTGATTAGCTTGTGGTCAAAGTCTGCATTATACCTGCTGTGGATAATCAACTAGTTAGGAGTTGTCTAGGTCAAGGTTACCTTAGATTAGGCTTGGTTGCTTTTTCTTGTTGACTATTGGTGAACTTGTTTGTGGTAATGTTTGTGTATGCAAGTGTGGTCGAGAGACCCGAATTCATCTAGTTTAACAGAAGCACATTATCACCCAAGTTTGAACCAAAATCAGATCTGGTTATGGCTCAACCGACATCTTTGCAGGATATATTCTATCCCATTAGAACCACACTTCCATCTTGTATCCAACTTCCATCGATTGGTGAACACAACTTTGAGCTCAAGCCTCAGTTCATCAATACACTCCCTAAATTTTATGGCTTAGAGTCCGAAGATGCTTATTTCTTTATAAGAGAATTTGAGGAAGTATGCTTAATGATGAAAATCCCACACCTTATAGATGATGCTATTAGGTCGAGACTTATCCCATTTGCTCTTAAGGACTTAGCCAAGAATTGGCTTTATAGCTTTGCGATCGGCTCTATCATATCATGGGATGGTTTCATTAAGGTCTTCTTGAAGAAATTTTATCCAATTCATGAGACTGCTCTCATTCGGAAAACATCATGCAGTTCAAGTAAGAACCTAGTGAACCATTTTGGAGGTATTTTGAACACTTCAAAAACTCCTTGTCTAATGTCCTCAACATGGAATAAAGAAATGGCGACAAAGCTAAATTCTTTAAGACGATTAAGACTATTCAACCAAGACCCTCTTAGAAACCATGTGCCAAGGGGGATTCTTGCAAAAGAATGAAAATGAAGGATGGGATTATATGAGAATCTAGCTGAAAAGACCATCCAATGGGAAACAACTAATGAAAACTCTAGGAATTCAAACTCTATCTCTTCAAAAAGAGGTCTCCATTCAATTGAATCATCCATAACTGCCGAGGCTAGAATAGCAACCTAGCGAGAAGACTAGAGCTTTAGAAACTAATGAACCAAGTCCAGTCAACCAAGTCAGCCCAAATCAATTTTCAATTCCGAGCTGTACTTACTGTCAAGCTACGAATCATGTGTTTGAGGAATGTTCTGTGTTCCAAGCTCAGCAACAATTTTCAGAACTGATGAATGCGGCCTTTTCAAGGCCAATAATAATCCTTATGCACAAACGTACAATTCTGGCTGGAGAAATCACCCGAATTTCTCATGGAGCCAAAACGACAATGACCACTCACGGTCAGACCATTCAAATCACTTTCAACATTTCAATAATTCTCCAATCATTAACCTAACTTTTCAAATTACTATCATAATTCTTCCAACCATCTGCCTAATTTTTCAAATTATCAACAAAGCTTTCCCAACTAAGCTCCAGAATCTTTCTTCTAGAATCCTCAACTTGAGAGGAGAATGATTGATTTTAAGAAAAATATAAAAGGTACATGAAGAACTAAGATTCTCTTATGCAAATAATACAAAGGCTAGAGGTTCAAATGATCCAATTAGCCAATCCACAGAATGAAAGGCTAAAGGGTACCTACCCAATCAGCCAGTAATGATCCTAGGAATTCTCAATAAGCCTATTTGGCTAAGGATCAATTTTGAATCAATGTAATGTTTTTCATACATTAAGGTCAGGAAAGAAAGTTAATAATCAAGTGACAACTCCATCCAATCTTATTCAGCACAACCACACATAAGCATCCACCTCATCTAGTCCTAATCCTTCCAAATTTGATGAATCTGAAATGGATAAGTCAACCAGTCAGGTAAACAAGCCTATAGTATCATTTCCAATAGACTGAAAAACAATAAGCAGAATCCACACATGGATAAGATAATTGAGATCTTCAATCAAGTAAAGATAAATGTGCCACTTCTTGATGTCATCCAATGAGTCCCATCCTATGCAAAATTTCTTAAAGACAAGTGCACTAAGAAGAGAAAGACTAATGTTCCCAAGAAACTCTTCTTAGCCACTAATAATAGTGAGCTACTGTCGGGTCCGATCCTGTCAAGTACAAGGATCTAGGTTGTCCTACCATTGCCTACACTATAGGATAAGCCGAGATTAGTTGTGCACTTTTTAACTTAGGGGCAAGTATCAACTTGCTCCCCTTCTCAGTTTATTAACAACTCAGGTTGGGCGAACTTAGTCCAACTCTAGTCACAATCCAACTGGCTGACCGTTCAGTGAAAGTTTCAAAGGGGAAAATTAATGATGTACTTATTCAGGTTGGGGAGTTTATCAACCCTGTTGATTTCATAGTTCTTGAGCCACAACCTATGCCCAATCCTAGGGCTCAAACTCATGTTATCCTAGGGTACCCATTCCTTACTATTATCAACGCTATTATCAACTGTAGGAATGGGTCCATGAGTTTAACTTTGGGGATATGACTAGAGAAGTCAATATCTTTAACCTAGAAAAGCAGCCCCATGATGTTGAGGATCAAACATTTGAAGTCAACCTCATTGAGAACTTGACAAGTGAACATAGAGAAGAATTGGAATTAGAAACTGATTATGACCTCGAGTTAGAGTCTGAAGACTTTAACCTTGATCAGGTTATCGAGTCTACTGTGAATTAGGCTTCAAGCCCTATTTTATCAAATGTGGAGCCAATAAATTTGACTCCTCCTGCCAGTGAGCCTTTTTCTTCTTTAGAATTGAAAGTCTTACCTGCGCATCTCGAGTACGTCTATCTAGGTTAATCAGAGAACTTTCCTGCCATAATTGCCTCCCATTTAAATGACGGGTAAGAAGAGAATCTTAAAACAATTCTGAGAAAACATAGAAAAGTCATTGGTTGGACTATGACTGACATAAAGAGATTGAGTCTTGCCATAGTTCAACATTGCATTCATCTCAATGAATAAGCGACACCAAAAAGAGACCGCAGCGTAGGTTAAACCCTATAATGCAAGAGGCTTCATACTGAAATTGTGAAACTCTTAGATAATGGGATAATCTATCCATCTCTGATAGCCAATGGGTTAGTCCTGTCCACACGGTTCCAAAGAAATCATGTTTCACCATAATGAAAATGAAAACAAAGAGTTGGTCCAAACTTGACTTCCCACGAAAATTTGAGTTTGTATTGAATATAGGAAGCTTAATGCAGCAACTCGTAAGAAGCATTTCCCACTTTCCTTCATTGATCAAATGCTTAAACGTTTGGCTGGCCACGAGTATTACTATTTCTTGGACGGTTACTCGAGATATAATCAGATTTTCATTGCTCCGGAGGACCAAGAAAAGTCTACTTTCACATGTCCATTTGGGACATTTGCTTATCGTCGAATGCCTTTCGGCTTGTGCAATATCCCAGTAACATTTCAATATTGCATGTTAAGTCTTTTCTTTAATATGGTAGAATGATTCCTAGAAATCTTCATGGATGATTTCTCCATCTATAGAGATTCATTCACTCAATATCTTTACCATCTAGAACTTGTCCTCCAACGTTGTGCTGAGAAAAATCTGACACTTAACTGGAGGAAATGTCACTTCATGGTAAGACATGGAATTGTCTTGGGTCATGAAATCTCTAAGAAAGGAATTGAAGTGGATAGAGCCAAGATTAGGATGCTGCTAAGCTCTCCATGCCCAAATGTGTGAAGGATATTCGATCCTTCTTAGGATACACAAGTTTCTACCAAAGATTTATCAAGGACTTTAGCAAGGTTGCTAGACCCTGACTAATCTTTTAACTAAGGATGCATCATTCACTTTTGATGATGAATATATAAATTCTTGGGAGAAGCTTAAGAAAGAGCTTATTTTGCACCAATCATATCTGCACTGGATTTGTTTAAGCCGTTCGAAATCATGTGCGATGCTTTTGGTTTTTCATAGGCACTGTCCTAGGACAGTGCATTAATAACAAGCAGCATGTGATTTATTACTCTAGCAGGACTCTTAATGATGCTCAAATGAACATACTAAACCGAGAAGGAATTCTTTACAGTAGTGTTTGCTTTACAAAAATTTCGTCCCTACCTACTAGGGTCCAAAATGACAATTTTTATCGATCATTCTGTGCTAAGATACTTCATGATGAAGAAGGATGCCAAGGCCCGACTCATTCGTTGGATCCTCCTCCTTCAAGAATTTGATCTCGAGATTCGAGATAAAAAAGGTGTAGAAAATGTCTTTGTTGACCATCTATCGCGTATTCCAAACTCTCCATGCAACGAATTGCCCATAAATGATGACTTTTCCAATGAAAAACTCTTAGCTGTCTTTAGGGAACCTTGTTGTTGATATAGTGAATTACTTAGTCACAAACCAAACTCCATCTTATTGGTCTAAAAATGATGTATACCGGTTCTTATCTCAAGTTCGGTATTTCTTTTGAGAGAAAACCGTATCTTTTTAGGTACTGTTCTGATTAATTATTAGGAGATGCATTCCGATGAAAAAAATAAGAGTGTTTTATCTTTCTGTCTTGAACTTGCATGCGGTGGACACTTTGGTCCCTGTAAGACTGCTGAGAAGGTGCTACAAAGTGGGTTCTATTGGCATACTTTGTTCATAGATGCTTATGAATTTTGCAAGACATGCCCTAGGTTCCAGATGGTAGTAAGAATCTCGAAACGAGATATGATGCCCCTAAACCCAATTCTAGAAGTATAACTCTTTGATATTGGGCATCGACTTTATAGGTCCATTTCCTAATTCATTTGGAAACCAATACATATTGGTTGCTTGGACTATGTGTCCAAGTGGTAGAAGCCATTCCAAGTAGATAATAAAGTTCTCATAAAGTTTTTAAAAGAGAACATTTTCTCGTACTTCGGAACCCCTCGTGCTATCATCAGTGTAATGGTACTCACTTTTGCAATAGATCCTTTGAAGCCTTTACGCGAAAGTATGATATAACTCACAAGTTGTCTACACCTTATCATTCTCAAACCAATGGGTAGATGGAGGTCTCCAACAGATAAATCAAGCTTATTTTGGAGAAGACTATGAATCAAAATCGGAAAGATTGGTTCACCAAACTTGTAGATGCCCTATAGGCCTATAGGATTGCTTTCAAGACGATTTTAGGAATGTCTCCTTATAGGTTAGTCTTTGGGAAGGCTTTCGACCTGCCTGTTGAGTTAGAGCACCGGGCATTATGGGCAATAAAGCAGCTGAATCGAGTTGAACAAGGCCGGTGACCTTCGGAAGTTACAAATTTCCGAATTAGAGGAGTTGATAAATGAAACCTATGAAAATGCTAGGATCACAAAAGATATAGTTAAGAATTTTCATGATAAACATATCATATGGAAAATATTTGTCCCTGGACAAAAAGTCTTACTCTATAATTATAGACTTCATCTTTTTTCAAGAAAGCTAAAATCAAGATAGACTGGGCCATTCATTGTTAAATCCGTGTTTCCACATGGTGCTGTAGAGATCAGTGACACCAAGAATGGGAATGACTTTAAGGTAAATAGTCAACACCTTAAACCTTTCTTGGAATCGGTGCTGGTAAATGAAACGACTATGGGTCTTTTAGACCCAGTGTATCGGTAACTTTACCTCTTTTACATTTCATTTCATGCATCTATACATTTCTTTCATACATTAGGGACAACGCATGAGATAGGTGTGGGGGAGGGTTCTAACATGATTAACATTGTTGAAAAAGGAAAAAAATTAGTTAAAAAATAAAAAAAACTTTTTGAAAAAACAAGAATAGTATTTTGACATATTTTTTGTAAGAAATTAAGTCAATTTTAAAGAATAGTAAAATCATAATTAGGATTTCTTATACTTTGTCAAAATAAGATGACTTGTTTGATTTCTAGGGTTCGGAAGAAAATTTAGAAAAGTAATTTAGTCTTGATCTTTACCTTGATGAAATATGCACACTTTATACACTTACATACTTAAGGTTCAAAAACAAAGATTCTTATGCCTTACATAGAAAAAAAGAAAAAAAAAGAAAAGAAATACATACATATATATATATCCTCTGATTAAGCTGGGTATTTGTGCCTCATAAAGCATAAGTATTCACGCCTAAAATGGGTACATTTTATAAATAAAAATCCTTATTTTTGTGGCCTTGTTTTCTCAAGTGCTTAAGTCCTTGGGGGTGTTTTCTCACCTGGTGCCCTTAGATTACCTGGTTTGGGTGTCATCGACTAAAGGCTTGTTACATAGGCAGATTAGAAAGCCTAGTGAAAATAAGGAATAATACCACAAAAAATAAAAATAAATAAGGCAAAAGAGTTAAAGTTAAAGAACCCTTAGTCAAAATTTCATGATCACGAAGGTGCATAAGACTTAGGGTAAAGTAATAGATTAGATGAGAAATACAATTTGACTCCTTTTTTTGATTCATGATATGTTTTTGAATAGAGACTAAGTTTAGGAATGAAAAATTTGATTTTTCTATAACTTATAGATTACTTGAACTCTCACAATAATACTTCAATCTCTCTTTCTTTTCAAATACTTTTCAAAAATACTAACACTTTTCTCTTTCTTTATGGATTTTGTAGGTGCAATCTACTGAAAACCCTCACGAGATAAAACTCGTCCTCTAGGGGTAACCTAGAGGTTTAACGGCTTGTTGCACATGCTCAGTGCAATTAAGTGACCTGCGAAAGTGGTCCAATAATAGATTAAGATTAGTTTTGATGTTTTGCTCGAGGGCGAGCAAAAGATAAGTATGGGATCGTGATCGGTCACAGATATTGCATATATATTATCACATTACAATGTTTATTATCTAATAAATCCTATTGATAAGTCTTATTTTTATTTAATAATCTACAAGCCTATTGCTAATAGAGGTGGAAGGAAATTAAGCCTAAAAGCCCGCTTTAATTCTGATTTTAAATCAAGATTAAAGAAGGGATAATTATTCAGGAGGATAGCCATGATCCCAGCTGAAGATCACTGCATATCAGGGAGGATCATATCAGATAAAATCGGTTAATTTGGTTTGTACGAATCCAATTTGGTTAGCTTGTAGTTCACCGAAGGTCAGATCAAAACCAGATATCAAATAGAAAATCTGTTGGATAAAAGGGGATAAAACCAAATGCCAGTCGTATCTGCCCTTGGATGTGACCAGGCCACGAAAACGCGGCTTTGGCCGTGTTTCTATGGCCATCCCTTGGAGATAAGGGGAGCGTTTGCTCCCCGTATCTCCTTACTCCTCTCCCCTCTGGGTTTTTATCTATAAAAGGCAGGGAGTTTACTGAAGGAGGAACCGAAGTCTAGTCTAAGTTTTTCTCTTTATTTTTAGAGTTTAGGTTCATTGTTAGATAGTTTATGAGAAGTTGAATCTCAGTTCTTAATCTATAGTTCAATCAGAAACAAAGTGGGAGAGAGAAAAAGTGATTATAATATGAAGTTGAAGTGATACCAATAAAGATTCGACGGACTTTTTTCTTTTCCAACACACGAGTATGTTGAATTTCAATTTAATATTTTCTTTTTTAGTAATGAGTAGCTAAATATCTTCTTTTTGGGCTCACTAATCTCTCCTCTCTAGTATTGATTCTTGATTAGTAATTAATGAAAAGACCCAACTGAATCATATGAATACCTTAAACTAAGCCTTGTTTATTGCGAGTGTTCTTGAAGGCACATGAGGATGGATGGATTTTGAACTTAATCTTGAAATTTATCATTAAAAAGAACTTATTTTTATTCTATATTTGCTTTATTGCTTTGATAGTTTAACATTCAATTTAAAGAAAGATTTTAAAAACTAAAGTTCGATTTCTAAAATAAACTATCTTATGTGTTTACTTGATCTCTTTTAAATATAAGGCTAAACTTTTTGCCTATGATCTCACTGTGGCACTCAAACTTTTGAAGAAAAGAATCTAGAGTTAGGTAAAGTTTAGTGAGCCCAGATTTCTCTTTATTGAAAACAAACAAACGCCATCACTCTTAAAGCCTTTTAAGATCACTTTTTCCAAAATCATTTCCAAGTTTCAAGTTTTCTTAAAATCATCTCTCTACTCTCCATTCTCTTTTCGCATAAAAAAACATCAACACCATTCTTTACTTTTGAAACAATACATCGAAAAGCTTTCATCGCATTCCTCCTCGTGAATCACGACCCGTTGGCCTAAAGTTACACGGTAATTCTCACTATATTTACTTGCAATCATGCACATGTCCTTAAGGATTTAGGATAGCTAGGGACTTGTTGGATTGCATCAAGAAGAGATATATTGATCTTAATTTGATTAAAAATCTCACGTACCTTATCCATTTACGCACTTTGTTTGTTTTTAAGCCTATTTGGGTAGGGTGCTATAGGCTTGTGCACATTTTCGTCTGACTTGTCATTTTTAGTGTTGTTAGAGTCAAGTTGAGCTGGCGTGGGACTAGAAAGGTGGATGCTTGTTTTTAACTTGATGGTATTGATACTTGGTTATTAACTTGTTTTCGCGACCATAATGTATGGATCAATTACATTGGTTCATGTGATCCTCTTGAGCCCAATGAGCTTGACTAGAGTTCCCAGGTTTGCTACCGGTTGAGTAGGTAAAGGTTCTTTGGGTCTTTCACTTAGGGAACTAGCTAACTGACTGATTTGGACCTCTAACCTCAATATGGCTTGTCCTATATTTTGCATGAAAGATGCAAGAATCTTCTCAAAATCAGTTGAGTTCTTTTCAAAGTGGGGACCTTGAGGAACTTGTTTGGGAAATATTTGTTGAAAATTGGAAAAATTGAACTGATAGTTGCAAGGTGGGAATTGTTTATTTTTGCTTCATGAGAAATTCGGGTGATTCCTCCAGCTAAGATTGTAAGTTAGAGAGTAGGAATTGTTGGCGGGCCTTGTGAAGGCTGCATTCATATTTTCGGACAACATTTGATAAGCTAAAAAGAGGGGACATTCCTCGAACATCTGGTTTATGGCCTGACAGTAAGTACAGCCCACCGAGGGTGTTGGGCTGACTTGGTTCACAAAGACTGGCTCCTTAGTTTCTAGAGCTTCTAGTCTTCACATTACAACAGCTAGTTTAGCTTCGATAGTTATGTTTGCCTCAACGGAATGGGCACTTCCTTTAGAAGAACTAGGGTTGGTAGTCTTAAATTTTTCTGGAGTTGGTTCCTATTGGATGGTCTTATCGGCCAAGTCTTCATATAATAACTATCTTTCATCTTCATTCTTTTTCAAAAATCCTCCTTGGCACATGGATTCTAATAGGGTTTTCGTTTGATATTCTAATCCATCATTAAGAGATTGGTAAAGTCGCCATTTCTCTATCCCATGGTGTGGGCATTAGGTAAGGAGGTCCTTAAAGCGTTCGAAGTACTTTCAAAAAGATTTATTAGCTGTTTGCTTAAACAGCAAGATGCTTTTCTTAATTTGTACAGTCTTGTGAACGAGATAGAACTTCTTCAAGAAGACCTTGATGAAATTATCCCATGATGATATGGAACCAGCATCTAGACTGTGGAGTCATTTCTTTACTAAATCTTTCAAAGATAATGGGACAAAGTGTAACTTAACGGCGTCTACTCCTAGGTTGGTTGTTTTCATCATGAGACATACTTTCTCAAATTTCCTTATGAAAAAGTATACATTCTCGGATTCAAATCCATGAAACTTGGGAAGAGTGTTGATATATTATGGTTTCAACTCAAATTAGTTGTCTCCTACATTGGGGAGCTGAATGCAAGATGGAAGAGAGGTCCTTGTAGGACAGAACCTATCCTGCAGCGATGGTGGTTGTGCCATGTGTGGATCAGGCTTGAGTTCAGGTTGTAAATTGTTCCTAATTAGTCTAGATGTGACTGGGTCTTTCGACTAAGCTGATATGCACAGTTAAACAAGTAAGTTCACCTAATCAATAAAAAAAATCAAAATCAAAAATCCTAATCTTGGGTTAGCCTGGACCTAGATGACTCCTAACTTTAGACTTTCTTTGGGAGGTATATTACCGACCTTAAGTACAAGTTAATGGCCAGGTAGGTGGCAAAATTTGTGGGAGGTATCTGTCAAAAACGGGCCTAATTATGCCAAACCACCAACTTTCGGGGTTTCGACCCTCAATCCCCAACCCTAAATGCCGATTTGGCAAAAGTTAATTTCGAACAACTTCTTCCTTCAGTCTATCTCTTAATGTTTTCAAGTTTACCTAAGGCCAACGTCTAGTCAATTTTTATTTTATGGTTAGGTTTGTGAGTGCAACGAAAATAGTTTGTGGGCCAATGAAGGTTAATGACGTCCCCACCTTATGATGTTTATGGGTTTTGCTCTTAAGATGTATTAGTGAACGTGTACAAACAAATAGAAAAGAAATTCACTTAAAATCTATAAATCAGCCAAGGGTGCTTCCTTGTCTATATGCAATGTGGACGTACCTTGTCGCCAATACTCTTCAACAGAAATAAAAAAATTTAAATAGACATGTGTCATGATGTAAGAGTCTAAAAATTTTTTTAATTAGTCATCTAATTGGTTATTGTTAATTAGTTAGTAATATCTAGGGTGATCACAGAGAAAAATTATCAAAGTAGTAAACAGAACTTTACAATTTGCAGCAACCTGCAAAAGATCAATTAGTAGTGATTTACTAATGTTGCAGATACACGGCTATTTAGTAGGCTCTGTTTCTTTGCCTTCTAGGGCAGAGGCACAAAGTAGCTATATGTCTTAGCTGCAGTTAGTTTTTCTGTTATCAGATCCTACAAAAAGAAACAAAAAATAATGAGTTTTAGAGAATATCGTACCATTTCCTCCTCGGCAACGGTGCCAAAATTTTGATTGAAGAAGAGAAATTGAATTGAAATAAAGAAAAAGTTAAAGTTAGAAAGCTCTTAGTCTCTTCTCAATTTATCCATGTAGCAAGGGCTAGACGGGTCGACCCACAAGGAAGGATGTGATGGAAGTTTTTCGGAAGAAATTCTCTAACAAATAGCTTGAAGAAAGAATAACGATTGTAAGAAAAATGATTTAATTAAGTAAAAGAGATTACAGTCTACTAATCATCTACCACAACTAAGCGTTAGTCTAATATCATATTGAATCCATAAAAATCTACACTTGGGTTTTGATTGAAACCAAAGTAAGATGAATAAAAATATTGCAAATCCTAAATAGAGTACACTAATTAAAATTAAACTTTAGTTCATTCTAGTTTCTAAGCATAGCATAAGAAAAGTCATTTAAACCTAACACGATGTTATCAAAGCTTCTAAATATGAATTAAGAATAACCATTAAAAAGTGCAACCGTAATTTAATTCAACTTAATTAATTATTCATCTTCAAGAATTATCAATTCAATCGCATTGATTTCAATCAGTTCATCTTTTGGAATAAACTTAGTTGATTGAGAGATTAGCAAACTACAAGTTAATTTAATTATTCATATTTTTATTATTTTAATAAAATTTATTATAAAGAAAGAAAGTTGCATTAATAAGAAAAGAAGAAAACAAAACAAAAGATGCTAAAGCAAAAAAAATAAACTAAAGAACAAGAGAGTTGAAAAAATAATGAACCTTTATTAATAGATGTCACCGGCCAATTAAAAGTTCTTTTTCTTCTTCAAAAACCTTCTTCTCCAAATAGAAAGCAAAATAATACAAAGAAATTCAGAAAATAAAATGGCTAAACAAATAATCTTATACTCAATCTCTGAGATGCCTCTGCTCTGTTACTCTTCAGGGGTGTTTATATGAGATTTGAGAAGTAGAGTCTCACACAAACACCTCTACCCATAATCGATGTATATGGCTCCAGGATGGCATCGTTTTCGCAGCCAAAAAGTGAAGGCCGCGACTCTTTTGTGGATTCTGGTCATGCAGTTTAGCGCGTGGCTTCATCTCATCTGTTTATGTGAAGATCTATTATCGAAATCTTCATTTGATCTCTGAAGTTTGAAATAAATCGGCCTCTTAGATAACTTGGAGATCAAATTATCTCTAAATCTGAGTTAAATTCAAATTTCTCCCTTTTATCTTCATCTTGTGGTGCAAGCAACTAGATTTAAATAGAAATCCACCTCTAACTTTAATTAGGATGAGGATTCATCTTGTTCTATCCTTTTCCTCCTCTAGGTTTTAAATCAAATTAATTTAAAGCCTAAATTTAAATGAGAGAGAAAAGATGCTTCCTTTTTCTTCCAATTAATCTTTATTTTCATAATTCTTGTGGGTTTTTGTGATTCTTTAGGCTTTCTCTTGAATTATGGAGGCCTGTACATTACTAAATAATAAATAAATTAAATAGTATGTTTTAACAAAAATTAAGTATGAAAATGTGAATAATAATATGCATTATTGATAACCGATCAGGCACCTCTTGTACTCTCTAATGACTTGCTCTAAGAATGATAAAACTACGGTAATGTTTTATCTGTTGTAATTTTGGCAGTTTTGTGTGCAAGGTATCAAGCCTAGATTGTATCGAGTAGCCTCCAAGTTTCCATTTTTCAATTATGGGGCAGTTGGTTGAGAGGTTACTCATAGGATTTTATTTTTGAGAAAAACGGTGAGCCAATATGGCCCCCCGTCTTCTTTGAAAGAATTAATAAAACAATCTCAAGAAAATAAAAGAAATTATAGTCTTCCAGAAGTACAAAAAGAACTGTGCATGCACAGGTGCTCAGAGATAGCTAAAGGAACCCAAGTACAAAGAAAAAGAGAAACTCCCAATATCTTCTTCCCTCTTGTCACGCTCAGACAATAATGCTTCACCACTCAATCAATGCTCATATGATTCTTAGATACACATATTTGCATGCATAGTGTGAACTATTTACTCGTCTTCAAGACATATGTTTGAAACCTCCCATGTTGGACACTTCAGGACATCTAGACACTTGAGGCTTGTCTCATGTGTCCATGTGAAACTGAAAGAGGGACACTCAAACATGTCTTGAAGGGTTAGAAAAAAGGAGAAGATTTAAACCATGGTTTCAAATATCGGCCGTCTGATATGTGTTGGCAGTATCATATCTGATTTTATGGTATATAATGCAATATTGACCTTATAATATCGACACATTAGGGGGAAGATATTTTTGATATGACTAACATTTCTGATATTGATAGCCAATATTAATGATATTGATGCTAAAATTCATTGTCGATATCAATACCGATACCCAGATGAAATTTGGTTAGACAATTTGACACCAAATGCTTTCCTTGACTATAAGAATGATTTTGAGATGGACTAAGAAGGCCAACTATGGATATTTGAGAAAAGGCCCGAGAAGCTTAAAGTTAGGGCATGAACAGTCCTCCTAAATTAACTGGAGCCTGAAGATCTTTTAGAATGCACTGATCAGTCACATATATTGTATATACATTGTCACCTTACCATACTTTTTAGCTAATAAATCCTATTCATAAGTCTACTTCTTCTTTGTTAAATGTAGGCCCAATTGCTAAAAGAAATGAAGGAGAAACAAGCCCAAAAGCCCATCTAATTCTGATTTAATTCAGAATAAATTTGAAATCAAGGAATCAGGGCAAATCTTGGCATATCAGAGAGGTTGAAAATGGTTGAAAAGAATCCTCCCTGAATCAAGCGGTTGAAGTCAACAATCAAAGGCTGTTTCATCAAATCTTGAAGCTGAAATGAGAAAACTAGCAGAAGATATGGGCAAATCACCAAATCGGAAAGTTCCACCAATTGGGTGTGGCCACATGGCCACACCAGTGCCACGGAAACGCAGCCCTAGCCGCGTTTCTGTAGCTTGTTGAAGTTTGTTGGGGGAGCGTTTGCTCCCCCAATCTTCCCAGGGATCCCCCCTCTGACTTTTCCCTATAAATACCAGTTTCAACAGAGAAAAAAGGAGAGAAGACTAGGATTAGAATTTTGTTTATACTTTAAGGTTTAGGCTCTTTGTTAGATAGTACAAAAGTTATATTTTTATTTTACAATTTGTAGTTCAGTACAAATACTTGTGAGAGAGAGGAATTGAGTGCTTGTACTTGAAGATTGAAGTGACATCAATACAAGAATCGAGCTATTTTTTCTTCCACTCATTTTACGGTATGTCTTGTGTTATTTACTTGCATTTTTCTTTAATTTCCATGAGTAGCTAAATCAATTTTCTGGGCTCACTATTGTACCTCTCTCCAATTCTTCTTCTTTTCTGATTTTAATGAAAAAGACCCAATGAATCATTTGCATGCCTAACTTAAAGCCTTTCTTCTTGGAAGTGTTCTTGAAGGCACATGAGGATGAGTTTGGATTTTTAAAACTCATACTTCTTTTAAGAACGTCTCTTGAACTTGTTTTTATCTCATACTTTTTAAAGAAAAGAGTTAACTTTTCCAACCATCTTATATGTTTTACTTCAAACTTTTTAAAGTCAACCTTAAGTTTGCCTATAATCAAGTTGAGACACTAAGGATTTTAATAGAAGAAAAAACGGTTGAGTAGTGAGATAGTGAGCCTAGATTTTCTTCTTTATTAAAAACAACCAATCACTTTTCAAAGTTTTTTTAATCACCTTTTTCCAAAGCCTTCTCCAAAGTTGCAATTTCTCTTTTAATCATCTCCCTTCTTTCCATTCTCTTTTCCATTAAAAAATGAGCACAATTCTTTGTTACTAAGTGAAACTTCGAAAAGCTTTTATCGCATTTCTCCTCATTGACACGACCCATTAGCCACAAGCGACACGGTAAATTCTTAACTCTTTGATTGTTCTTTCATTTTAGCAATCAATTTTTGGCGCAGTTGCCGGGGAGGGAACGGTGTATTTGTTTTTTAACAAGTTTGGTGTGTTATTTTAGAGACTTAAAGATTCAGATCTAGCATTCAAGCTTTGCAAGAAAAGACTTGCAAATTCCCTACTCTCGAAAGTAGGAAATAGAATTTTAAGAAATTGCGTTGCAAAAGTTAAAAATTGCATTGGACTACTAAAACTCTTTTTTGCAGGACATATTGCTCGAAAAAAATTAAGTTTTTGTACGTTATATTCTTGCTATTTCTGCTATCCACCATGCCTGTTTTAATCCAACAGTAATTTGAGTGATTGTTAATTGCTTAAAAAACGTTTAGACTTGCATTCTAGGCATTTGTCTAATTACGTTTATTTTACAATTACTGTTGAAGAGAGCTGGAGACAAGGTACGTATGCATAGCATATAGTTTAGAAAACATTCTTGGGTGATATTTGCTTTTGAATGCTACTTTTCTATATCTTACACACTTGCACAATTAACTCTAAGGGCAAAACCCAATTCAAGATAAGGTGGGAAGTCACTAACCTTCCTTAGCCCACAAACCATCTCTAAGTACGCACAACCTAAGCCTAAGTAAAATCTGATAGACGTTAGCCTTAGGGACATCTCGAACTCACTAGGAGATTATCCTAAGGGGAAAGGTGTTAGAATTTGACTCCTACCAAATCAGTGTCTAGGAAGGGGATTGAGGGCCGAAAGCCTGAAAGTTGGTGGTTACTTAACTAAGGAACGTCATTGACGGATAACCTCCCACCAATCTTGCCCTGACCTGGCTGATTAGCTTATGGTCAAAGTCTACATATTACCTCCTATGGACAATCAACTAGTTAGGAGTTGTCTAGGTCGATGTTACCTTAGATTAGGCTTGGTTGATTACTCTTGTTGACTGTTGGTAAACTTGTTTGTGATTATGATTGTGTTTGTGTATGCAAGTGTGGTCAAGAGACCCTAATTCATCTAGGTTGACTAAAAAAACATCACCATCCAAGTTTGAACCAAGACCAGATCCGGTAATGGCTCAATCAACATCATTGCAGGATAGGTTCTATCCCATTAGAACCTCACATCCATCTTGCATTCTACTTCCATCGGTTGGTGAATACAATTTTGAGCTCAAGCCTCAATTCATCAACACACTCCCCAAGTTTCACGGCTTAGAGTCCGAAGATGCTTACTTCTTCATAAGAGAATTTGAGAAAGTATGTCTAATGATGAAAATCCTACACCTTGTAGACGATGCTATTAGGTTGAGATTTGTCCCTTTCACTCTTAAGGACCTAGCAAAGAAATGGCTTTACAACTTAGCGGCCGGTTCTATCACATCTTGGGATGGTTTCATCAAGGTCTTCTTGAAGAAATTCTATCCAATTTATAAGACCGCTCTCATTAGGAAGACAATCATGCAATTCAAGCAAGAACCGAGTGAACCATTCTGGAGGTACTTTGAACGCTTTAAAGACCTCCTTGTACAATGTCCAAATCATGGAATAGAGAAATGGCGACAATGCCAAATTTTTTATGACGGTTTAGACTATTCTACCAAAACCCTCTTAGAAAGTATGTGCCAAGGGGGATTCTTGCAGAAGGATGAAAATGAAGGATGAGATTTGTATGAAAACCTAGCTGAAAAGACCATCCAATAGAAATCTACTAGTGAGACCTCTAGGAATCCAAACTTTCATATCTTCAAAAGGAGGTCTCCATTCTATTGAATCATCCATCGCTAATGAGGCTAAGTTAGCTAATCTAGCAAGAAGACTAGAAGCTCTAGAAATGAAGGAACTAAGTCCAGTCAATCAAGTCAGCCCAAACCAATTTCCAACTCCGGGCTGCACTTACTGTCAAGCCATGAATCATGTGTTCAAGGAGTGCCCTGTGTTTCAGGCTCAGCAACAATATCATGAACCGATGAATGCGGCCTTTTCAAGGCCGAACAATAATCCTTACGCACCAACGTACAATCTTGGCTGGAGAAATCACCGTAATTTCTCATGGAGCCAAAATAATAATGACCATTCACGATCAAATCATGCTAGCCACTTTCATCATGCCAATAATTCTTCCAATCATCAACCCAACTTTTTCAATTTTCATAATAATTCTTCCAACCATCCACCTAACTTTTCAAACTATCAACAAAACTTTTCCAACCAAGCTCCACAATCCTCCTTCCAGAATCCTCAACTAGAAAGGAGAATGACTGTCTTTGAGAGAAACATAGAAAGATACATGAAAAATTAAGATTCTCTCATGCAAACTATATAGAGGTTAGAGGTTCAAATGAGCCAACTAGCCACTCCACAGAATGAGAGACAGAAGGGTACCCTGCCTAGTCAGTCAATAACCAATCCTAGGAATTCTCAACAAGCTCATTTGGTTGAGGATCAATCATTAAATCAATGTAATGCTGTTTATACATTAAGGTCAGGAAAGAGAGTTGATAATCAAGTGTCAACACTAACCAATCCTATTCAGCACAACCACAATCAAGCATCCACCTCATCTAATCCAAATCCTTCCAAATCTGACGAATCTGAAAAAGATAAGTCAACCAGTCTGGTACACCAGCCTATAGTACCATTTCCTAATAGGCTGAAAAACAACAAGCAAAATCTACACATAGATAAGATAATTGAGATATTTAATCAAGTGAAGATAAATGTGCCACTTCTTGATGCCATCCAACAAGTCCCTTCCTATGCTAAGTTTCTTAAGGACATGTGCACCAAGAAGAGAAAGACTAATGTACCAAAAAAAGTCTTCTTAGCCACTAACATTAGTGAGCTACTATCGGGTCCGATCCCTGTCAAGTACAAGGATCTAGGTAGTTCCACCATTGCCTGTACAATAGGACAAGCCGAGATTAGTCGTGCACTTCTTGACTTGGGGGCAAGTATCAACTTCTTCTATTCTCAGTTTATCAACAACTTGGGTTGGGCGATCTTAGTCCAACTCGAGTCACTATCCAACTGGCTGACCGTTTAGTAAAAGTTCCAAAATGGGAGATTGATGATGTCCTGATCCGAGTAGGGGAGTTTATTTACCCTGTCGATTTTATAGTTCTGGAGACACAACCTGTGTCCAACTCCAATCATAGGGCTCAAACTCTTGTTATCCTAGGGCGACCACTTCTTACTACTGCCAATGCCATCATCAATTGTAGGAATGGGTCCATGAGGTTAACCTTTAGGGACATGACTAGAGAAGTCAATGTCTTCAATCTAGGAAAACATCCCCGCGATCTTGAGGACCAAACATTTGAATTCAACCTAATTGAGAACTTAACAAGTGAAGATAGGGAAGAATTGGAACTAGAAACTGAGTGTGACTTCGGGTTAGAGTCTGACGACTTTAATCTTGATCAGGTTGTAGATTCTGATGTGAATTGGGCCTCGAACCCTATTTTTACTAATAATGAAGCTAACAAATTTGACTAGTCCTTCCAACCAGCCTTCCTCTTCCTTAGAATTGAAAGCCTTACCTGCGCATCTCAAGTACGTCTATCTAGGTGAACAAGAGACCTTTCCTGTCATTATTGCCTCCCATTTAAATGATGGGGAAGAAGAAGATCTTAAAGCAATTCTAAGAAAACATAGGGAAGTCATTGGTTGGACTATGACTGACATAGGGATTAAGTCTGACCATCGTTCAACATCGCTTTCATCTCAATGAAGATGCCACACCTAAAAGAGAGCTGCAGCGTAGGTTAAACCCTATAATGTAATAGGCTGTTCATGCTGAAATTGTAAAAACTCTTAGACAATAGGATAATTTATCCAATTTCTAACAGCTAATGGGTCAGTCCTATCCACGCGGTTCCAAAGAAATTCGGTTTCACCGTAGTAGAAAATGAGAACAAAGAGTTGGTCCAAACTCGACTTCCCACGAAGATCCGAGTTTGCATTGACTATAGGAAGCTTAATGCTACAACTCGTAAGGACCATTTTCCACTTTCCTTCATTGATCAAATGCTTGAATGTTTGGCGGGTCACGAGTATTACTGTTTCTTGGACGGTTACTCGGGGTATAATCAGATCCCTATTGCTCCTGAGGACCAAGAAAAGACTACATTCACATGTCCATTTGAGACATTTGCTTATCTTCGAATGCCTTTCGGCTTATGCAATACCCCAGTAACGTTTCAACGTTGCATGTTGAGTCTTTTCTCTGATATAGTAGAACGATTCTTAGAGATCTTTATGGATGATTTCTCCATCTACGGAGATTCATTCACTCAATGTCTCCACCATTTAGAACTTGTCCTCCAACGTTGTGCTGAGAAAAATCTGACACTGAATTAGGAGAAATGCCACTTCATGGTAAAATATGAAATTGTCTTAGTTCATGAAATTTTCAAGAAAGCAATTGAAGTGGACAGAGCTAAAATTGAGGTTATTGCTAAGCTTCCCATACCTAAATGCGTTAAAGATATTAGATCCTTCTTAGTGTTGGCCCGGAGGCCTTCCTCTCTAGTTTTGATGATGATTAACTTATGTAGTTATGTTTACTAATAATCTTGTGATTTTAGTTTCAGATCATTAATTAAGATATTAGTTGGTGATTGCTTCAAAAAGAGGTATTTAGAAGCTTTCACATGGTGATTCCCGTGCCCGAGCATCAAGATCATACCTTTGCACTCGGTGGATCACATTTGGGATCGAGTCGACTTGAAGATGAAAATCGTCAAGAAGACTTAGGTATCCTAGTTTAGTTTAGTGTGCTTTAGATCCATGTGTAAAGATAAGAATAGTTGATATGCTCAAGTGCACAACACACACAAGTTTTATGTTCGGATATTGGTTTTTCGGTTTTGAGTTTAACCGATATTTGTTTTCATGAATAGATTGTTCAAAACAAGTTTAATTGGTTTATGTATAGTAGATATATTCTTTCTATACATGCATGCTTAAACTTCTTATACAAACTTACTTTGACTATCCTATTCATGTATTGAAAAATCAAAGTTTGATAAAATACAGTTTTGGTTTTTGGTAAAAATGTTATGACACAAAAATAATTTCATATGCTTGATATTTGAGCTAAACTTTTTATCACAAGTTTATATATCAATGCAAAATGATAAAACTATTTTTGGAGATTTTTACAAGACTTAAAAGAATTTTTAGAAATATTTTTAACATGTGTTTCTGTCCCAGATTTGTGGCTGACAGGCCAGGTCGGCCGACCGCACGGGTCGACCGCACCAAAGGCCGGTCGACCCTTGCGGTCGACCGACGTGCACAGGCTTGTGCACGTTTGGCAGTCACAGGGACGGTCGGCCGGGCGGCCGACCGGACCAGAGAGCTTTGCTCTCTGTATCTGGGCGGTCGGCCGAGCGGCCGACCGGATCAGAGAGTCTGCTCTCTGTATCTGGGCTGTCGGCCGTGCGGTCGACCGGGTTGCCCCAACGGTCACATTTCTGACCGTTAGCGATCGGCCGGCCGGCCAACCGGTAGCCTGTCAGGCTGCCAGATCAGCCTAACGGCTAGTTTTGTTTTGGGGCTATAAATACCCCATTACTTGGTGGTTTTAACCAAGATTTTTAGAGCTAAAATTTTCATACTTTCTCTACTATTTTAAACAAGTTTTCAAAAGAGTTTTGTGCCAAAAAGATTCATCTATTTGTTTTAAGTGTTTTGTTATTTTCAAAGAAAATAGGTTTTTGGGAAATTGGTTTATTGTTCTTCATTTCAATATCTATTTGGTATTTTCCCAAGAGTTTTTCTTTGATCAAAATACTTATTTTCCACACTTGAGCTATATCATCTATCCTATTCTATTAGGATCTTGTTGTTGTGGAAAAGAGAAAAAGAGAGATTGTTTGAGGTTGATTGAGCCTCCAAGTTGTACACCCTTGCTTTTGTTGTATCCCTCTTTGGTAGAGGTTGATCGGGTGATTGGTTTGCTCCCTCTTTGGTAGAGGTTGAGGCTTGTGTTTGCTCCCTCTTGTGAAAGGTAGAGTTGGTTTGTATATCCCTCTTCGGTAGAGGTGATTGATTATTGTATTGGCTACGGGCCTACCCCTCGGTTGTGAGGCGGTGTTTGAGAGAGGAGTTCGGTACTCCCTTGTTGTAAAAATTCTTCTCGGTGAAGGTTCCCTTGGTGGGAGTCGTCGGTGGACAAGATAGTGGATTAGAAATCCTTCTCGGTGAAGGCGGGAACGTAGAGCTAGGGGCTCGAACCTCGAAACATATCTTTGTGTTTGCGTTTGATCCATTGTCTCTCTAACTCTCTCTCTCTCTCTTTATATTGTGCATAGCATCATTCATATCATACATATCTATTTGCTTGTGTTGTCCTTGCATTGATTCATATTGCTTATTCATTATATGCTTGGATTGCTTGTGTGTGTGTCACACTTGTACTTAACCACAAGAGCTTGATATAGCACCTCAACCCATATCTAGGGAATCAAGAGGAGTTAGTCCAGAGCCCTTCACGGGAATTCGACTACACTTGTGTGTTGTACTAAGTGTGTTGCAAAATTTATTTTAAGCTTCCGCATTTAGAGCATTTAGTTTCTAGATTAGCATTATCACCTATTCACCCCCCTCTAGATGATTTACAATTAGGACACGCTGGTTTCTACCGAAGATTTATCAAGAATTTTAGCAAAATTGCTAGGCCCTTGACTAATCTGTTAGTTAAGGATGTGTCCTTCACTTTCGATACTGAATGCATGAATTCTTGGGAGAAGCTTAAGAGAGAGCTTATTTCTGCACAATCATATCTGCTCCGGATTGGTCTAAGCCGTTCGAAATCATATGCGATGCTTCTGATTTTGTCATAGGCGCTGTCCTAGGACAACGCATTGATAAAAAGCAGCATGTGATTTACTACTCTAGTAGGACTCTCAACGATACTCAATTGAACTACACTACGACTGAGAAAGAATTCTTGGCAGTAGTGTTTGCCTTAGAGAAATTTCGTCCCTACCTACTAGGGTCCAAACCACTATTTTCACCAATCATTCTGCGCTTAGGTACCTCATGATGAAGAAGGATGCCAAGGTCCTACTCATTCGTTGGATCCTCCTTCTTTAAGAATTCGATCTTGAGATTCGAGACAAGAAAGGCGTAGAAATGTCGTTGCTGACCATCTCTCACGAATCCCTAATTCTCCATGCAACGAATTGCCCATAAATAAGGATTTTCCTGATGAAAATCTCTTAGTTATCTCTAGGGAACCTTGGTTTGCTGATATGGCGAATTACTTAGTCACAAACCAAACTCCATCTCATTGGTCCAAAAACGATATATACCTGTTCTAATCCCAAGTCCGATATTTTTTTTGGAGGAACCGTATCTTTTTAAGTACTGTTCTGACCAAATTATAAGGAGATGCATTCCCAATGAGGAGGTCAAGGGTGTTCTATCCTTTTGTCACGAACTTGCATGCGGTTGACACTTCGGTCCCCGCAAGACTGCTGAAAAAGTGCTACAAAGCGGGTTCTATTAGCCCACTTTGTTCAAAGATGCTTATGAATTTTGCAAAACGTGCCCTAGATGCCAAATGGTAGGAAGGATCTCAAAACGAAATATGATGCCCCTCAACCCAATTCTAGAAATAGAACTCTTTGATGTTTGGGGCATCGACTTTATGGGTCCATTTCCAAATTCATTTGGAAACCAATACATATTGGTTGCTGTGGATTATGTATCCAAGTGGTAGAAGTCATTCCTTGTAAAACTAATGATAACAAGTTGTCATAAAGTTTTTGAAAGAGAACATTTTTTCACGCTTCGAAACCCCTCGTGCTATCATCAGTGATAATGGCACTCACTTTTGCAATAGATCCTTTGAAGCTCTTATGCGAAAGTATGCCATAACTCACAAGTTGTCCACACCTTATCATCCTCAAACCAGTGGGCAGGTTGAGGTTTCAATTAGACAAGTCAAAATTATCTTGGAGAAAACTGTGAATCAAAACCGGAAATATTGGTCCATCAAACTTGTAGATGCCCTATGGGCCTACAGGACCGCTTTGAAGATGATTCTAGGAATGTCTCCTTATAGGTTAGCCTATGGTAAAGCTTGTCACCTGCCCGTTGAGTTAGAACACCGGCCTTATGGGCAATCAAGCAGTTGAATTTCGACTTGACTAAGGCCGGTGACCTTCAAAAGTTACAAATTTTCGAATTAGAGGAGTTAAGAAATGAGGCCTATGAAAATGCTAGAATCACTAAAGATAGAGTTAAGATTTTTCATGATAAACACATCATAAGAAAAACCTTTGTTCCTAGACAAAAAGTCTTACTCTATAATTCTAGGCTTCACCTTTTTCCAGGAAAATTGAAATCAAGATGGATTGGGCCATTCGTTGTAAAAATCGTGTTTCCACACGGTGCAGTTGAGATCAGTGACACTAAGAATGGAAATGACTTTAAGGTAAATGGTCAACGCCTTAAACCTTTCTTGGAATCGGTGCCGGTAAATGAAACGGCTATGGGTCTTTTTGACCCCGTATATCGGTAACTTCCCTCTTTTCCATTTTATTTCATGTATCTATACATTTCTTTCATACATTGAGGACAATGCATGAGATAAGTGTGGAGGAGGGTTAACATTAACATGACTAGTATAGCAACAAAAAATATATATATAAAAAAAAACTTTTTGAAAGATTAGAACAATATTTTGATATATTTTTTGTAAGAATTAAGTCAATTTTAAGGAATAAGAAAATCATAATTAGGATTTCTTATACTTGGTCAAAGTCAGATAACTTGTTTGATTTTTAGGGTTAGGAAGAAAATTTGTGAAAGTAATTTAGTCTTCATATTTACCTTGATGAAATATGCACACTAAATACACATACACACTTAGGGTTTAAAAACAAAGACTCTTATGCCTTATAAAAAATATGTGTAAAAAAAATAAATAAATAAATAAATAAACAAATCTAATTATTGATTAGCTAGGTGCTTTGGCCTAAGCAAGCCGTGGTATTTATGCAAAAAATAATTAGATAAGTTTGAAAAAATATATGTATATATATAATTCCTCTGATTAAGCTGGGTATTTGTGCCTCATGAAGTATGAGTATTCACGCCTAAAAGGGATACAATTTATAAATAAAAACCTTGGTTTCGTGGCCTTGTCTGCTCGAGTGTTTAAGTCCTTAGAGGTGTTTTCTCACCTGATGCCCTAAAACAGTCCGGTTTGGGTGTCACCGACTGAAGGCTCGTTACATGAGCAGATTAGAAAGCCTAATGAAATTGAGAAATAAACTCCACTAAAAATAAATATAAATAAGGCATAAGAGTTAATATTAAAGAACCCTTAGTCAACTTCACAGTCACGATGGTGCATACGATTCAGGGTAAATTAATAGACTAGATGAGAGGTACAAATTGACTCCTTACTTTGATTGATGACATGTTTTTGAATAGAGACTGAGTTTCGGAATGAAAAATTTGATATTCCTATAACCTATAGATTACTTAAAGCCTTACAAATATACTTCAAATATTTTCTCCTTTAAAAATGCTTTTCGAAAATACTAACATTTTTTATGGATTTTGTAGGTGCAATCCACTGAAAACCCTCACGAGACAAAACTCGTCCTCTAAGGGTAACCTCGAGGTTTAACGGCTTGTTGCACATGCTCAGTGCAATCGAGTGACCTGTGAAAGTGGTCTAATAATTGATTAGAATTAGTCTGATGTTTTGCTCGAGGGCGAGCAAAAGATAAGTGTGGGGGTGTGATCAGTCACATGTATTGCATATACATTGTCACCTTACCATACTTTTTAGCTAATAAATCCTATTAATAAGTCTACTTCTTCTTTGTTAAATGTAGGCCTAATTGCTAAAAGAAAGGAAGGGAAACAAGCCCAAAAGCCCATCTAATTCTGATTTAATTCAGAATAAATTCGAAATCAAGGAACAGGGCAAATCTTGGCATATCAGAGAGGTTGAAAACCAGTTGAAAAGAATCCTCCTGAATCAAGCGGTTGAAGCCAACAATCAAAGGTTGTTTCGTCAAATCCCGAAGCTGAAATGAGAAAACCAGCAGAAGATATTGGCAAATCACCAAACCGAAGAGTTCCACCAATTGGGTGTGGCCACATGGCCACATCAGGGCCGCGGAAACACGGCCCTAGCTGTGTTTCCGTGGCTTGTTGAAGTTTGTTGGGAGAGCGTTTGCTCCCCCAATCTTCCCATGATCCCCCTTCTGGTTTTTCCCTATAAATGCCAGTTTCAACAGAGAAAAAAAGAGCGAAGACTAGGATTAGATGCTAATTGAGTGAGTTGTCTAATTAAATTGTGAATTGACTTTGAGGCTACATAAATGGAGAATGTGCGTAATATTATATATATTCTTGAGTTCAATATCATAAGGGGAAATATGTTTGGATGTCTCTTTTTCTTCACCCCCGCCAAGCAAGTATCACTTTGAGGTTAAAAGTCCTTACAGTTCCAAGACGGGTGATAATCTTGACCTCTGACATCAATGTCAGAAAAGTATGATATTTTGAATTAAAGTGCAAGTGCTTATTAAAAGGGGAACAAAGTCCAAAAAGTTGAAAAATAAAAGAGAAGAAAAGCCCCAAAGTTGAAGTTTTCTTAGTCGCTTAATCAATTCATAATTTAGCTAGCAATGAACTTGAATTAGCAATTGTTTGATTGAGTTTAGGTATAATGTACGAAATATGAAAAGAGAGTATGGGATGATCGGAAAGAAGACAATTATCAGATTGTTTGCTTTTACTTGAAAATTGTTGAAAGTTAAGAAAATACTTGACTTCTAAAAATTCATGCATCATGCATGTTAACTTTAAATGATTTTATGATATACTACATTATTTAAGTTGGTTCACTTAATTTAGATCTAATCTGTAAATTGCAATGACTAATTTGCTGTTCATGGGTAGCATTGTTGGAAACTGTCATGAGACTATAACTCATCATGCAGGGTAACCTGTAGGTTTAAAGGCTTGTTGTATCTGCTAAGTACAACTGTGTTTCCTACGAAAATGAGTTAAGTTAGGTTAGTTTTTGTTTTTTATTTTTTTGTTTTACTTGAAGAGAAGCAAAATTCAGGTTTGGAGGGTATTTGATGAGTTTAATATTTTCAATTGTTTAGTACCCTAATTCTTGGAATTTTGCTAATAAATAAAGTGAGAATAATAGAGTTTGTAATATTTTTGGGTTTTGAGAATATTTTTAATAATGAGTTAATTATTTATTTAAAAGTGCTAAATTATTTATTGTTTTGTAAATTGCAGTGTCAAGCCCATGAAAAAGAGTTTCAAAGAGCCCAAAAGCCCAAAGTCAATTGGATAAAATTAGATTGTGCAACAATTCAAAGAGATGAGCAAATAGAACAAGAGATAAAGAAGGATTTCATCAAAATTAGTGATATTCAAAGAGATAAAATTAAATTCAAAATTCAAACCGAGCATCCAATAGAGTTGAAATTCAAATTTTCAATCTGCAAGCTTCAACTGACTCAAAACCAAATTTGGAGAGATAGAATCAATTCAAATTTTAAACCGAACTAGTGAATGGATAAAGTCGTTGAAGAGATAGCAACGAAATCAACCACAACACCAGCTATAAAAGGGAGAGAAAAGAAGTACCGAAGGAAAAAGGAGAGAGAAGTACCATGAGGGGAAGTTTGAAATTGGAGATCATCTCAGTGAAACTATGGAGGAGAAGGAGCACGACACATGAAGACACCATAAGAACTCTCTATGTTTTTACTCTCATCTTTGTGTTGAGCTAATTATATTTTAATAAAGATGATGATATTCTTGACATAAGTACTTAAATCTCTACTCTTGAGTTTGGATGAGATCACCGTGAATGGCTATGCTTAATTATTATTTTTGATGAATAGATCTATGTAATATTATCTTTTATGTGTTTGATTTAGATCCAAGATAGATTATGCCCCTAGGATTAATTCAGGAGATAGTTTATATCTGAAACTAAGTTCTCGCGCATCAATTTTATTTATTGTTTTACCATCACCAAGAAACGCTATGCCTATTGGTACTCTTGAAGCATGACGAGTAGATAGCCTATGCCTAGGTGAGTGAAGTAGCTCGTATGATCTATGATTTTAAGCCATGAAACTTGGATTAATTCTAAATTCAAGGAACTTTTGAATATTGAGATTTCTCTGAATTTTAATATCTTGCCGAGATTGATCTAGGATTGAAAGATAGTTTTTCTGTGCTTTATTAATTTAGGAAAAGAAATAAAAAATTATCTTTCATCAATTTTCTTTAACTGTCTTTAATTAGATTTCAACAAAATCTTTCTGTGGATTCGACTTGGTCTTACTGCTATAATCGTTATTAGTAGTTAGACTAGATTTTTTTGATTTGTATCGTTTTGCGAATTTAACGACATTCTTTTCAAATCGATCACAAGATCATGTAGAAAACTCTCTTTACCACTCGGGATGACATCAACAAGGGTGAGTTGACATATTCATGTAGGACTAGAGTTTGAGAATGTTGTTGGCAGTTTAAGGCATTTTAAGTCTTGCACTATTTTGCCCTGAAAACAAGCTACTTCATGTTCTGTTTTGTTCGATGTATTTCCAAAAGTTTCTGGTTTTTCTTCTATTTCTTGGTTGACTTGCTTGTAGGTGATTTTTATGTTATTTGCTCGTTTTGAAATAGCCCTACATATAGAAAAAAAATTGTTTTGCTTCATTATTTTCCCTTTAGCTAAGAAGCATGAATAGAGACATGATGATACAGATGGTACGCAACTTTGACAAACCAATTACCAGAAATTCTCACATAGTAGGCGTGAATGACAAGGACACGACCATAAGTATTGTGTCCTATACGCGTCCAACAAAAGTGTTCCAAGTTTATGTGCTACATAACTTTCTAATGGAATAGATTCCTATAATCCACCTCTTCAGGGTGTGTTTGGTTAAAGTTGGAAGTGAGAAAGTGAGGAATTGAGGAAATGATAATAATTCCTTTTGGAACTTGGGGATTGGTTAGTAAGTTTTTCGGTGTTTGGATGTTGTTGGGAAGTATGGTTTGAAAAATATTTTGTCTTTTTTGGTGTTTGGATGGTAATATGAAAGTGGAAGTTGAAAAGTTGACACAAAGTTGACAGTAAAATAACATTAAAATAAAAATTAACTAAGAAAAATAAAAAATGGACTGTAATTAGAATGCAAGTGAGATTTACATGATCAAAAAATAATTGTTTTATGCTACAACTTATTATAAATGAGATTTACATAACTACAAAATTAACTGTAACACTCTGAAAATGAGGAAATGATTGTATAAAAGAGAAAAGAGAAAAGGAAAAGGGGTTTTCTTATTTCCTTTTCCGGTGTTTGGATAGATAGAGAAGTGAGCAATTATACTTCCCTATTTCTTTACTTCCGTCCACTTCCTTGCAACCAAATAGCCCCAAAAGAAAAAAAAAAGGGGGGTTGTCCTTGAAAAAGAAAAAGGAGTTTTGCCTCTTTTGCTTTCTCTGAACCAATCAATAAAATGGATGTGCATCTATTCGTACTCATAGAAGTGCTTATGTTTAAAATTTGGAGTGAGTTATTTGCTATTCCAACAAGTTAATAAACATCATATAGGATGTACTTGTGTGCACATAAGATCCTAGCCATCTAAATCCATTCCAAATCAAGTCTCATTTTCCATGTCCATGCCCCATAATTGCTCCCTTTTAGCAAAATTGTGATTTCTAAAGCACTACCCTAGCAATCTTTCTGAAATCCACACTGAACTTTCAGCATACCAAACTAGTTACATATTTGTTTGTATTGAAAATTCAAAATTGTTCATGAAAAACTTCTACTACAGGGATATAAGCATATATCATAATTTGAGAGTTCTTGACTTTATGTCGATTCGGAAACTCTACTTAATTCGGGATAGGAAATTACAACTGAACAAACCACACTCACTGAATATTCTCTAAGTTCAAATAAATGCAAATATATCCAACTAACAGTTAATAAAGGTTCACTTACAGTACAAATGGAACAAGCATATACAATGACCTCTAAGGCCTTGGTCTTAAAAAGTTGGAAGTTTGGCAAGCTCTGCTGATTGTTTCACTTCACTCAAAATTTCATAGTTACAGAAATTTTACTCAGACAATGGTTTCACTTTTAAAGCTCCCAAAGTATGGTTGCAGAAACTCTATTTTGGTTACCAAGCAGACTCTGGTTTCATGTTTTGGGGTTTGGTATCCAAACCATGACTTTGGATATTGAAACATGATTGCAAATTAGGCCTAACAGACCATTCTAGTAATCTTATTGAAACCCGCTCAATACTTACAACATATTCGAACTCCAAAACTATTCCCCCTGCCCAAATTCCACAATTTCTCGATAGACTTTAGGCAAGTTAGAAATGTCAACTCAACCACACCAAACTAGCTACCAATTTGTTTCCAGAAAACTCAAAACAGCTAACAGAAATTTGTACTGCATATCATAATTCACGAAAATTCTATACTTGTCAAAATCGAGCGAAGCTAGGTTTTCTCTCATGACTCCTTCACAAAAAATGTTCATCCGTTTGTCCTATCTTCATCCGCACGAGAGAGCGAAAGAGCACGAGAGAGAAGCAGCTCAGCACCGCCTTCTTCTTCCCCCTCATCCTTCTTTCTCCCCTACAACCTCTTCCTCCAGCCCCCCTCCCTCCAGCCTCCTCCTCCTCTTCCTCTCTCGTCGCAATCGCTACCATCACTCGGTTTCTCACCGCTGTTAACAATATATTAGTATAATCAAACCGAGCGAAGCGAGGTCACGTGACTCCTTCGATTTTGTCCATTCATCTGTCCCTCAAAGAGAGTGAGAGCTAGAGAGAGACGCCATTTCTCCTCTTCCAGCAGCTCTCCCCTCTCCCCACCCCTCTTCCCCCTCTCCTTTCTCCTCTCTCCTTTCTTCCCTCCCCCTCTCCCATCTTCCCCCTCCTTTCTCGCCTCTTTCCCCTCTCTATCCTCTTCGCCGCTCGGTTTCACCGCCAAGCAATAATTTAGTAAATGCAATGCATTATATATACTATTATCCAAATTGATAACAACAACTATCAAACTCACAGTCATAATACCGCTTCTCCAACCTCTCATACCTGATCGCCTGCGCAACATCAATCGGCCTCCCCGGCTGGTATGGCCGCTGACAGAACCCCCACAATCCAGAAAAGAACTGCCTTGCAAAGTCTCAAAACTTGTCATCGCTCTGCCTCCTCGTCTTTATCGCCTTCCTGGGCATCAGCCGGCCGTCCAGCCCCGGCACGTGTGGCAGCTTCTTCCACAGCTTCCAGTCCTCCTTCCTATACGACCGCTCATTCTCCTTCAGCTCCATCTCATTAATCTTGTCCTCGATCTCCTCGGACAGTCTCAAGAACCGAACGACGGGGGATGAGTTGAATTCTTCCCATCATTGCTTGTTCTCTTCGATTTCTTCGGGCGTCGGGTTGGGTTTGTTCTCAAAGAAGGGGTCTTCGGCGAGGATGCGGTCGACCTCAGGGGTGTGGCGGAAGTCGGGGCGGTTCTCTCACTCCCAGAAATACTGATCGAGCATTTGGGAGTATTTGGATGGGGGAGGTGGGTACTGTTCTTCTTCGGTTGAGGAAGCAGAGAGCTTGGGGGTTTAGGGTTAGGGTTTTTGGAGAAGAGGTTACGGGTGTTGATGAAGGCGAAGTTCGGGGCTGAGGAGGAGGGTTTGGGGGTTTTGCGAACAAGTTGTCGAAGGAGCCGAGGTTGATGGACGCCATTGATGGAGGGGGAGAAAAACCCTCGAAATGGAGAATGGGGAATTTGGAGAAGAACTGAGAGAGAATTGGGGGGATTAGGTTCACGTGTGTGAGATACAGACACATACAATAAGAGGTCAATCTCGCGTTGACACGTGTATTTCACCTCTTATAATCTCTTATAATAAGTGTGTGAAGCCCACACACATAACATATTATAAGAGGATCAATACAGGTGTCAAAGCGTAATTGGTCCTCTTAATATATGTGTGTGGCTCACACACATGAACTGAACCCGAATTGAGGGGATAGGGGACGGGAGATGGGGTTTAAGGGTTCTGGTGCTCCGCCGGAACAAGGGAAGTGACAGATGAACTTGATTTTTGTATTTGATGAGTATATACTATACCCATTGTTTTTTTTTTCTCGACAAAGGTTAGCAGCATCTCTAAGAGGCCACAACCTCTTTATATCCATCACAAGAATTCGATGAAGGTCGGGATGCCAATTGAGTTGTCTATAAATTTTGTGAAGCATTTTCAAAACTGATGGATGGAGGTTTTTTCGTGATTTATATAGAAAGTTTGTTCGTCCGTCTGTTTGTCCGTCCGTCTTCATTCACACAAGAGAAAGCAACATCGACCCCTCCTTTCTCTTTCAACTCTCCCTCCTCCTTCCTCTTTCTTCTTCCTCTTCCCCCTCACCTTACTCCTGATACATCAATCAATTTCTCACCGACAGCGAAGACATACTAGTTCTACTTATTGAAGATCTAATTTGCAGCTATGTTACCTCACAATACTGATGAGCAATCTTGAATTCCTAAAGTTACGCTAACCATTGTATTATATGAGCAAGCAAAACCCAACATTCAGTATAACAACCACCAGTTACCTTGGAGTTAATCCGCTTGATGACAATTGTTGAGCTTGAGCCGCCTTCCAGCCAAACCCAATAGGCTTGTTGGGGCGTTACCGCAAACTTTAGGCCTTGTCATGCCCTGATAAGCTCGACACACAGAACAGAGACACCTTACCGTCAGAAGCCTGAGTCCCAACCATAACACCCCCATCATCTTGAACAACATGTCCCAATACTCTGTCGAAGTCAGGACATAACGCACCAGAAAAGTTAAGCTTCAGCCAATCGGGGAGAGGAGGTAGCCTGGTAATTGTTTTATTTGCTTGGGCCACAAAAGAGTGAACGGATATTGCCACCCCCAATAATGAGGAAGGCACCTCATGGATTAGGGCACCCCCAAAACACCCTTTTCTTCTGCTCTTCCTTGTAGGCTGTGCAAAAAATCACTAAGAACAAGTCATCTGACGCGAACCAACTACTCAAAGAAATCTTACACCGACTAAGACGTTTTTCCGACCGAACACTCCTCCTCTCCTTCCCCCTCCACCGGCCTCCCCCCTCACCGGCGAACTCCCCCCGGCCACCCCCCTTACTGGCGAACTCCCCCTCACCAACTCTCCCCGGCCTCCCCTACCTCCGCCTGTCCCCTCCCCCCTAGATCTGTTCGGCCGGAGTCCAACCGAACAGACGCAGATCTGTTCGGCCGGATCTGGCCGAACAAACCTGTGTCTATTGGTCTGTTCGGTCAGACTCTGACCGAACACTGTAAATTTTTTTACCATGGGTGAAATGATCCGGCCGAACAAACCTGTGTCTGTTAGTTTGTTCGGTCAGACTCCGACCGAACACTGTAAATTTTTTACCATGGGTGAAATAGACAAAAAAAACAGAAAAGAGATAGAGGAAGAAGAAATGAGTGTTTTAAATATTTCACTGTAAGTGAAATGGACCGAAAAGAAATAATATGACACACTTGTAAATTTATGGGATTTTTTTTCACTTTTGAGGGTGACAATATCTGTTCCCCACGAAAAGTCATGAGACACCCTAGTTCCCAAAAGAGCCCTCAGTGTTGGGCCTGAAAGCTGGGCCCCACCCCGAATCCACACAAAAGTGTCACGGTAAACAGAAAGTGAAGGCGGAGAAAAATATCGAAAGTCAAAGGACGACACTGGAGCGAAGCAAAGAACGAAGCAAACCGTTAACCTTCACCGCATCACATCTCAACAGCAAATCACTCCCCCGCTCAAAACAAACCAGTGAAGGAATAAATAAATACAAACTCCGTCTTCAGGTTCGCTCTTAACCTAGTCCGCGAGTGAGAATACGTACATTATACCATCTAAAAGACTCAACGAGAGATCATCCTCTCTTTCCTTCTCTTGCTCCAATGGCTTCATTTCGTCTAGCTCTCGTTCTCTGTATTGTCTCCTCTCTTTGCTTTTCTTCGTCTTCGAAGGTCACTCTGTCTCTATACTATGAGACTCTGTGTCCGTACTGCTCAAACTTTATGGTGAATTACTTGCCGAAGATTTTCGACGACGGGCTGATCTCGATCGTCGATCTCGAGCTCGTGCCGTATGGAAACGCTAGAATCGGATCCAACGGCTCCATCTCCTGCCAGGTCTTTTTTTTTTTTGCCCCTTTGTCTTGCTTGCAATTTTTTTTTTGAGATTAATTCTTGCTTGCAATTTTGGGTTCTGTTATCAGTGGAGTGAATGAACTGAGTGTTATTAGGTAGGAGAGGCATTTGAGTTGGGTATGGTGAACATGAGGATGTTTTCTGCAATTTGTGAGGATGAAATTCTTCTTGTTCTTGTTTTTGCTTTTTTTTTCTTTCTTTCTTTCTTTTTTTTCTTTTGTGTTTATGGGATAGAGACGTTAGAGTGAGACCGAAATGGACTTAAAGAATGGTTTTTATTATTCACCCCTCAATATTCTCTATTTATATAATGCTTCTCAGTGTTTTCAATATTAATAAAAAAAACCCCTACAATACGCTATTATTGTTCTCTAAAAACCTCTCATACATTATTAAAATGAGCAGAAACTCCTCAGTCCTCTCAAATTCAGCAAAAATTTCATTTGTTTTATTGAATTTAACAAAGAACACACTTGTATTATAGCTAAGATATGGTGAAAATTCACCGCCTATTATCTCATAATTGATAGAAATTGCAAAATATTACATATGTGTGTTTTCTTCTGAATTTAATAATGTAAATTGGCTTCTGCTCATTTTAATAATACATAGGGTTTTTTTTTACGAAATGGTGATAGTAGAGGGGAATTTCTGCAAATTATCCTATTAACAATGCCTCAAGAATCCTTTTATTTTCGTTTTAGTTTATCAAAATCTTTATATTTCTGTCTTGGATCTTTAAATCATTTTAGATACACCCAAGTATCTTTATTGTCTGATTAAACTGCTAATTGCTGAGCTACTCTATCAACTCTTTTATTCATAATGATGTTAGGATTTTGTCTCTATATTAAATCAGTTAACTACCAACACTCATCTTTCTTCTCTCCATTTCTATCAAAACTCTCAAAACTTGCTTTCTTCTGTCTTGTAATCTCTTAATTAAAATAAAAAGCATAAGATTTCTGTACTCTACATTGATCTTTCTTCATTTGCAGCATGGCGCATACGAATGCTTGTTGAATACGGTGGAAGCTTGTGCTATCAGTACTTGGCCTGATGTGGTAATACACTTTTTTTTTTCTTAGGTTTTGTTCATATGAACATTATATATGTAGTAGTCTCTCATAAATTATTATCTACTTGTACTTTATCTTTAGTATGTGTTCCAAGAATTATTTCTAAGAGTGATAATTTCTCTAAGTTGTGTGTGTGTGTGTGTGTTTGTGTGTGTGTGTGTGTTTTGACCCTTGGCAAATTGATGCAGCAAGAGCATTTCAAGTTCGTTTATTGCATTGAGCAATTGGTTTTTGAGCACAAATACACTGATTGGGAATCTTGTTTCCAAACTACTGGGATGGATTCGCAAGCTATCATGGATTGCTATAATAGTGGATATGGGCAAAAGGTTAGTCTTTGAAATAAGTGATAACATCGATTATTTTGTTTGCGTTACTTAATACAATTTACTAGGATATATAGTGTAATAATAATCATATTCTTCCTTCTACTTCTGCTACCTAATGTAGAAAGCCAGTAACCAACTAATCATCATTATCATTATTATTAAACCTGCTTAATGAGGTGATGATCGAGCATTGTTCTTTAATATGTGACATGTATAATATAAATCCATACGTATGTATATGGTATGCAACATGCTTTTTGAAGTAACATTTTTCAAATTGATTGTGTACAGCTTGAGCTCCAGTATGCAGCGCAGACTGATGCACTTCAACCCCCGCATAAATTTGTGCCTTGGGTAGCTGTTGATGGACAGCCTCTTTATGATGTACGTTCTATAACATCTGGAAATCAAATTTGAAACATGCATGCTTAGTTATTATTGTTATAACCTTCAATGTTGTAGTTCAATTGTCATCATCGTAGTCTCTTTTTCATCAAAATGACATAGGCTACAACTATTTTCATTTTATCCCTAGTGGCTTCACTACGTATTTTTGTTCTTTTTCATCTCGGTTTCTCAGATTGAAAGTATCAAAAGAAATTGATCTCATTTACTATTGCTCCTTGCTTTTGTTGTAGGATTATAGAAATTTTGAAGCCTACATCTGCAAAGCTTATAATGGCGAGCTTCCAAAGGCCTGTGAAGGCCTGCTCCTGACAATCCCTGAAGAGATGAAAGTAAACCAAGAAAATCGAGTTTGCCACATGAGTGAAATGATCCGTTCTTCTCCAGTTGAAAAGAAGCATGAAGTGAAAATAAACATGTTGATTTAGAAATTATACGGCTTCGTCATGTTTTTGTGAATTATGCTGTTATATACAGTCAAGTATTTCAAGGTTGTAATCAGTATCATATACACTAGTCAATAGGAAGGGGAAACCTCTTTAAAATTTGTTACAAAAGACATGACTTTTGTGTGAAAGAAAAATGTATGTACTTCAGATATTTTCAAGGCTCACCATGTTGTTTTTGCTTCAAAGAGAATGCCATAGATATGATGCCATAAATAGGTATGTTTTGTTGCAGATCATATTACCGTATCACAGCTTGATTTACAGTCATGAGAGTCTCTTATTGTTTTACTTCTTGATAGATTATTGTCCATTTAGCAACGATTAGCGAGATAGCAAATACAATTTGGAGACTTCTATGTTCTTTCTCTTCACTAGCTCTTTCTTCCACTTCCTTCAAGTCAAAGCTAATTCACATTTATTGAGATGATAAGTATTGTAAGAGACTCTTTAAAGGAGTTGACCTTTGAGTGAAGAATGACGATACAAATAAATAAAATTTGTATGATAAAATCCACAGATTTTGTCTCCTTTTGTTTGAGAGGTCTCACCATTTTTTGAGATTTCACAAATGTTTGCGTCCTGTGAGAGAGAGAGAGAGAGAGAGAGAGAGAGAGAGAGAGAGAGAGAGAGCTTGAATTGAACAGAACTTGCACATGTTTTCTTTTTCTTCTATACGCCAGTCCGACGAGTAGAGCGTATCAAATTAAGGCAAGTTAAAAGAGCGAGGAAAGACCAAAGAAAACATAGGTGAAAGTGATATGACAAAATATAAAGGCTAAAGGTCTTAATGAAGACATATTACTCGATAGGAATGAGTGGAGAAATCTGATTCATGTGCCCGATCCGGTGTAATTCTCTTTTGGTTCATGTAGCCTACACCAAATACCTGGGACAAATGGCTTAGTTGTTGTTGTTGCTGCTGCCTTCATCACTTTCTTATGTGATTGTTTGTTATATGCATCAAATGGAATGAAATTTATGCCACTTTTGCTTCCAATAAGAATCATGATATCACAACCATAATAACAACAATAATTTTTATAATAATAACAAATGAGCTACAAACTCTCACTCGTTAGAGCATGCAATGAATTGTTCGATGATGTTTTACTTATAATATTCGTCATACGAAACTCAAATACATGAGCTATACATACATAACAAAGGCATTACAAGAAACAATCTCAGATGATCCCCTTCTCCATAACATTTGTCTGTTCCTCTTATTCTTTTGTAGTAATGCCATTGTGACAAATATGATCGAAGCAAGACCTTGTGAAAGACATGATAGGACTCTTGTTTCCTTGTCGTTAGAATATTTTAGCAAGCACTTTGAGCAGCCTCTACTGCTATTGGGCGACGTCGATAAGAAATGATTTCTTTGATGTCTGACAATGTCTTTGATTCAGTGGAGAATAAAGATCGCGGTAAGAGCAACAAAAACATATAATACCACACAATTTACTATCATAAATATCATCTTGTAGTCATCGGACTAGACAAGTCTCCTTCTTCAGGCTGAGGGTCAAGAAGATGACGGTGGAGGCGGTGGTGAACCATCATTTTTCATATTCGTGAGTTTGTGTTCAAGAGAGAGAGTGATCCATGGTATTACATTTATAGTTATTAGAATTGAGATTTTTAAGAAGAAAATGAAGTTTTTTTTTTTTTTGGTTATGTTTGTTGAAACAGTGAGCTTTTAATATAAGAGATGGCAAGTACAAAGTGAGATACAAATAGTAATAATAAGCTAATAGAATTAAAGAGGACAACACACCAAGGATTTAACGTGGTTCGGTCAATATGACTTACGTCCACGGGAGAAAACAGCGAGAGAAATCCACTAAACAAAAGGGGAGAATACAAGAGATTACGACTCTAATCTCACTCACCCAAGTCCAATGAAACCCAACTCACTAGGACTTAACAAAAAGAAGATAAATGGTAAGAGAAAGGAGAGAATAATACAATATTTAGTAACTCTCTCGTTCTCACTTTCTTACTTCATCTTATTCATCACCTGTAGCACTCCTATATATAGGAGCCAAAACTCATCAACATCAATTACAAAGCCCATCAGCCCTCTTTCATTAGGGTGGCTGAATTTATCTTCATAGGGTGGCTAACTTGACTTTTAAGGTGGCTAAGTAGCAGGTTAACTAGGTAGGGTGGCTTGATTTAATACATAGGGTGGCTACATATGCATGCTTATGATATTCAAGTCAACGAAAAGGAGATCATTTTATTTGCATTCAAAGACATATCAACAAATCTCCACCTTATCGTAAATGCATAATAAATTCCTCCATCTTAGCTTGAACTGTATCAAGTGTCCTTTTAGATTCTTGTTGTCTTCTTTAGCCTTGACGGGCTCAACCTTCACCACTTTGACACCAAGCAATTCAAGACAGTACTTGAACTTACGCGAGGTACGAGCTTTGTCATCATATCTGCTGGATTATCTGTAATACCAATTTTCTTAACTTTGATGACTTTAATTTCTCAAATAAAGTAATAGCTGACATCAATGTGTTTGGTACTATCATGATACTGTTGGCCCAGAGGCCTTCCACTCTAGTTTTGATGATGATTAACTCATGTAGTTATAATTTACGAATAATCTTGTGATATTTAGTTTCAGATATTTAACCAAGATATTAGTAGGTGATTAGCTTCAACAAAGGTATTTTAGAGCTTTCACATGGTGATTCAAGAGCCCGAGCGTCAAGTTCATATCTAGCACTCGTTTGGAGTCAAGCTCGGTGGATCACGTTTGGATCGAGTCGACTTGGAGACGGCGTTATACAAGAAGACCTCGGTTTGTTTTAGAATAGTTAGTTTAGATCCATTGTTAAAGATTAGATAGTGTGGTATGCTTAAGTTCACAACACACACGTTACATGTTTATTGGTTTTGGTTTTCGGTTTAACCAATCTTGGTTTTCATGAATAGATAGAATCGAAACAAGTTTACATGGTTTAATGTATATTAGAGTTGATCTATATACATCTATCCTTCATCTATTTAGAAAAACTTATTTTGATAGTCTACTTCATGAGTTTGGAGTTTTGTATTTAAATAAAACTTATTTTTGGATTTAATATCTAAAACATAAATATAAATCTTTATATGTATATTGGATTCTATCCATATATAATATGTTTCAAAGTTGTTTAAATATCATGGTTTTGTATTTACATGTGTTTTGAAAAAATCGGATTTCCATTTCAAAAATACAAGTTTTGGAAAATACAAAATTTGGTTTAAGGCAAATTTTCTATCATACAAAAATGGTTCAGATAGTTTGAAATATGTGTTGCATTTTTGTCACACATATTTGTATTTTAAAGATAATATAAGAACTGATTTTTGTGGAATTTATGTAATTTTATGGGATTTAATTGAAGTTAAAAACTTAAGTTTTTAAATCCTGAAAATGTCCCTGCCAGGCTCTGGCGGTCGACCGGGACGGTCAACCGGACCAATGGTCGGTCGACCGGACCGGTCGACCGATGTGCACGAGACGTGCACAAAGGCCAAGAAGTTGGCTTGGCCGGTCGACCGTGCGGTCGACCGACTGAAGTCACCCCACTCTCGAGTGGGGGCGGTCGACCGTGAACTTTGGCCCGGTCGACCGGTGTAACCCCCTGATCCCCGGTATACGTATCACAGTATCGGTACGCGATACGGCGTACAAAAATTGATTTGACTTTTCTGATAGTCCGATTGAGCCGGTTTCAGTTTTAAAAATCATTTTTTAATATTTTAGATTTTTCAGGATTTTCTGGAATTTTTCTGGATTATTTTGAAAAATCTCCGTAGTCGGTGTCGACCGATACCGATAATCGGCTCTACGATTTTTCATTCACAAACGGAGTTGTATTTTGAGAATCCGCTTTCACCGCGTATCTTAGAATCGTATTATCTACGTTCGGGTATTTTTGGAGATTTTCTGAATTTATCGAAAATCCGGCCAAACCGGTGTCGCCCGGTACCGGCGATACCTTTCAGGATTTTTTAATTGGCAAACCAGATTGAATTTCGCCAAACCGTTTTCATATTACGTTCAGAATAATATTCTCTATTTTTGTAATTTTTGGGTACCGTTCGGAGCTAGTTGAATATTAGGCCAATATTATAATATTAAATTATTTTTTTTAATCTTTTTCTTTTCCTTTCTTTTCCCTTCTCTTCTTCCTTTCTCTGGATTTTTCTCTTCCACCGACTTAACCCATCACCGCCTTTTCTCTCTCTCTCCATTAAAAATCTCCCTCTCTCTCCCTCTCTCATTCACACAATCTCTCTCTCTCTCCCAAACTCTCTCTAACCTCTCTCCTCTCTCTCTCCTTTCTCTTCTCTCTCTATCTCGCTCACCGCCCCAATTTCCCCCTCTCTCCCTCTTGCTCTGCAGGCCAGGCCGGCCAGGCCAGGCCGGCGGCGCGGGATTCCGGCCAGGCGCCGGCCAGGTGCAGGTGGTGGGGGGGGCGCCAGCCCCTACCCTCTCCCGTTCTCTCCCTCTCTCACTCGGTGGGGCTGTCCGGCGGCCCAAGGCGCCGGAGCGGCGCCGGCGCCGGCAAGGTGGCCGCGCCGGCCGAGCGGCCGGGCGGCTGGTGCGCAAGGGCGGCGGCAGCAGCAGCCGTGCGCTGCTGCTGTTGTTGCCTATTTGGGTTATTTGGGTGATGGGTTTGGGTTTCGGGTTCAACCCAAACCCGACCCGTTTACACCCAAACCTGACCCGTTAAAGGTAAAATTATATTTTAGCCCCTGTGAAATTCTAAATTACTTTGGGGCCCCTACAAAATTATGAAAAGCCCCCTGAATATTTTCAGTTATTACGTATCTAACCTTTTATATCAGTTTTGGTTTTCGAGCAATATCAGGAGCATCCGGACTCCGATTTGGACGATTCTGGATCCGTTGCGATCGTGAGAAAGAGAGCTACATTTTCATGGCCAGTTTGTGAGTGTTTCTTCTTTTATAAATTGTCTTTTTAGTTATTAATTGAACTTGGTTGCTTGATTGTAATAAAACATGATTACCGGTAAATCCCCATTGTTCATATTGACTAAATTGTAAATAATATTATAACACTGTAAGAAACATTGTACTTAGAATATGCTTGATAACTAAAAGACGTTGAGTGTGACATTGGATGTCTATTGAGGTTATGTTCATGTACCACTGACATCCGGGCCACTCTATCATCATATTCTCGGACACGATTGTGACATGTATTGTATCACAGTTACGTTACATGTAGACTGATCCATAGATACGCTATGACACCACACTGTCATTAGACATGCATGCTAGACACCGTTACTGTAATTCACCGGACCCGGTATTACACGAGACACGGACTATTATTCTTACATGTACTAGTGCTACGCATATATGTTACACGGATGATGGCTACACATCTATGTTCCACTAGTGCACGGATAAGTACAGCATTTTTCATATTATTGTGATCATCATTACACGGATACTGTAGTTCACTACACATGATATTAGACACTGACCACTGTTCTTACATGTACATGTTGCACAGATACTATGACACGTCACACTCTCTTATTTCGTATTCACGTCTCACTGATATCTGAATGCTTCACTTCACGGATACTCGTTACACAGACAGCACTACTACATATGCTCACCGCACAAGTGTACATGCATGTATGGTTTCTTTATTCTTGTCATAGGGATCCCCGTTCGTATTATATGTATTATTGTGCCATGTTACCGTATTCATGTTATATGATTGTTACATATTACTGATATGGATCTTCCCGTTACTGGACATGAGAGCTGTTGATATGCGAGATGTGGAATCCCACATCTATTGTTCCCGTTTCCCGTTATATCATTCCCGTTATATTGTTCCCGTTTCCCGTTATATTGTTCTATGCTATCAACAGAGCTCAGGTCCTGTTATCATGTTACCCGTATCATGTACTGTATTTGTTCTTGTTACATTGTATACTTGACATATCAGATAATAATGATAACTCGGGTATGGGGAGACTTGACGGTTGATTAGATCATATCGAGTGGATGTCTGGATCCATTGTTTGTCCCACTGCAGGGGACGGGGTAGTGCTGGCTATCATCTGTTACTCATGAGCTCCCATTTCCCGTTATGTTTTAGCTCATTGAGATTCCCGTTACATGTTACAGCCCTAGCGGGCTGGCCTTGGTCTCAGCAGCCAGGGATCTGGTAAGGCCGTTGTCCCGGGTATGCACGAGATACACCCAACTGATAAGAACTCCTCGACCATGAGTTTCCAATTAACATAATCAAACAGTATACACAATAGTGACGTCGGGAACACTTATTATTTGGTCACTCTCTCGTTTGGATAATGGTACCCGTAGGCCATGTCCGGATGGGTTCGACTGGAGTGCGGGCTCCAGTATGAACTGCCAGTGGTATGGGACACTGGAAGAGATTGATTAAAATACCAGGTGGTACTGATTACTACTATTGTATAAATGACATGACTTGCCTGATACATGTATACTATTGTGTAGATGTACTTGTTACTGTTCATGATACTTTATCCAATATCATGTACCTGTATACTTGTTCCTTTCCCTGGTACATGTTACACTGTCTGTAGTGGCATACTCCTCATGCACATGTATGCTCTGCATTGCATATATTCTATTTGCTGTATACGATACAGACATCATTACTGTATATGCACAACACAGTATTATGGTTATAATGCATATGGCCATCTACATGTTCACTCCTACCACGTCACCATTCGCATGTTCATTTCTATCACGTCACCATTTATTCTATAAACTGGACACGACTATAGGCATGACCCGATAATAACCGGCTAGGTAGTGATGGTAATAAAAGATGACATGTTTATCTATTTCTACGGCTTATTATATCCTTATTATATGGTATCACTAGTCCCACATTATGTATTATATTTATCGTGCTTGTATTACTATTGTATATATTATTGCCTCCTTCATTTTACCACTCACTAGGTCGCTTTCTGACGACCCTGGGTTTGCGTGCCCAGGTTGGAGATCCGAGTTACCGTATTATTAGATAGTGACTTGGAGTCACATAGGAGACTCTTCATCGAGGTCATTCATAGGTATCGTTATGTTTTATTTCTGTTATCGTATTTCTCCCAGTTTTCCTATCTGTTATGATCACTCACCTCTTTCTGCAGGTATTCTTGTACTTAGTTCATGCTGGAACTCATGTATATATGGTGGTCATTTACTGTACTGAGGCTTAGCGTACGTACGTGAGGGTTTTTCGCCCTGCGTATGTACGTCGTCATAACGTCCCCGCACCTGCAGGATCGGGGCGTTACAACCGGGCGGTCAACCGGCCAGAGAGCAATTACTCTTTGGATCTGGCATGGTCGACCGGACGGTCGACGGTCACTTTTTTGACCGTTGGCCGGTCGATCGGCCGGTCGACCGGAAGGGCATTCTGGCCCTTTTTAGCTGCCAACGGGTAGATTTTCAAAGGGGTTATAAATACCCCATTTGAGTTGGTTTTCAATAAGAATTTTTAGAGCAAAAATTTCCATCTTCTCTAGTGTTTTAATACAAGTTTTCAAAAGAGTTTTCAAGGCAAAAATATTCATCTTTATTTGTTTTCAAGGGTTTGAAAAATCAAAGAAAAATAGAGATTTGGGATCTTTGTTTTGTTCTTCATTTCTATTAAATTCTAATTGATTTCCCAAGTACTTTTCTTTATTATTTGATTTCCAAACACCTTAATTTCTCACACTTAAGCTTATCTACTATCCTATCTATTAGGATCTTTGTTTTGTGGGAAAAGAATTGGTTTGTGGTTGAGATAGACCACCAAGTTATAAACCTTCCATCTTTGTGATATCCCTCTAGTGAGAGGTGATTGAATTGTTATCCCTCAAATGTGAGGTGATAGTGGAAGTGGTATTTGGCTCCCTCTAGTGAGAGGTGGAGATTGTGTTGGAATCCCTCAATTGTGAGGTGATTGTATTTGAGTGGCTTTGTGCCTATCCCTCATTTGTGAGGTTGATATTGTGTTGGCTTTGTGCTTTGCCTCTAAGTGTAGAGGTTGTATTTGTTGAGAGAGGAGTTGTGTACTCCCGTATTGTATTTGCCCCAAATCCTCAGTGGAGGTTCCCTGTGTGGGAATCCTGTGTAGACGAGTTAGTGGAAATCCTTTTGTGTGAAGGCGGGAACGTAGAGCTGGGTGCTCGAACCTCGAAACATATTTTGGTGTTTACGATTGATCCACTTTCTCTAACTATCTCTTACATTGTGCCTTGCACCATTCATATTGCTCATTCATACTTATATGCTTGGTTGTGTTTGTTTGTGTGCCTCACTTGTATTTAACCACGAGAGCTTCAAATAGCACCTCAACTCTTATTCAAAGCAATCAAGAGGAGTTAGTCCAGAGCCCTTCACCGAAAATTCGGCTACACTCGTTGGTTACACTAAGTGTGTTGCAATTAAATTTTAATTTAAGCATTATTGTTCATAGATTAGCCGTACACCTAGTCACTGATTAGGAAAAGATAGTGTGATTTTGTGTGAAGTATTTGCACAGATATTAAATGAAAGAGAGAAGGTTTAGAATCAACCTCAAGTGCTTTGATCACTCCACAATGTATTTATATGATTAATGTATTCTTTCCAATCTCCGTTATAGCATGGGCTATACCGGGTCGATCCTCGAGGAGAGCTCACGATGGAAGCTTTACGGTTCGTAGTGAAGAAAAGAAAACGAAGATTCTTCTTTGTTCTTAAACAAATGTAAAAAGCATGGAAAAGAAAATGAAAATATATGTGGATTTGTGCATGATGGAAAGAAAGTCAAAAGAACTTTGGAGATTTATATTGCTAAGAAAGAAAGCTAGTAAAGAAAATGTTTAGGAAACTTTAGATGAGAAAGGCCATGGCTAGCTAACTTTACTACTTTGCTAACTTACTAAACTCAAGGGTGATGCATGATTGCCTCATGTTGATTCATTGGCAATAAAGATGACTTGCTTGTTTGGTCAAGTATTTTTATCGTTTTGAAGATGAGTGTTCTTCTTGGTCTTAACTTGTAGCCTCATATTGATTCATTGGCTCCCGAGATAGATTTTCTATGGTGGACTTGAGGAGTGATACTCAAGGGATGCTAAGGAAGAAGATACAACATTCATTAGTCATTCAAGGCATAACAACAAATTAGCTTGAAGTAAAGAAGTTGTTCTACAAATAGCATATGTTTGGTGATCCATCTCCATGTTCCATCAAGGCACTTGTTCTAAACAAGGCTCTAAATGAGGCACACATGAATCATGTGGAGTATGAACAAGCATTTCCCAAATGAAAGCAACTCTACTTCATTGGGAAGCAAAAGAGACTTAACAAAGCAAGTATAGAATTTAGCCATCACCCAAAGAGTTAGAAGTTAGCAATGAGAGTTGTTAGCTAGCCATGTAAAAGAAATTTAGCTATCCATTATAAAAGAAACTAAACAACAATTCATGATAAAAGCAAGAAAAGTAAAGCAAGAAAGTAAAGCAAATTACTAGAGGTTGTAAAGAGAAGAATGAAGCCTTGATTAATCCTTGCTTACAAGTGATGTCACCTCCTTGCTTACAAGCTCTCAAAAACACTCTCTTTTCTCTCTTTAACAAAATCTCTAGGAGGAAGAAGAGGGAGAGCTAAAAACCTAAGAGAATACCAACACTCTCTCACAAAATACAAGCTTTTACCCTAATCTCTCTCTGTCTCACTTGTGCAAGCCTTGGTACTGTATTTATAGGGCTCAGAGAGAAGGCTCCAGAATCCCGTTTGTTGGAGAAAATCTCGGCCCCAACGGCCTTGTAACCGCCGTGGACACGCGGCACAAATTTGGAATGCGCGGCAAAATCAGGGCCGTTCAAGTGGATCTTTCTGTTACAGATTTGTTACAGGTTGTTAGCCACGTGGATCTTCTGGAAGCGTGAGCTGGCGCGTAGAATTCTCCAGATCCTGGGCTCAACCTTGGGCTCACTTTTTGGGCTTTGAATTAATCTCTTTTAATTATGGCTAATTAAAGAGATTTTGGGCCTTTTCTCATTTCAAATGTGGACCTGCAAAAAATAGAGAGAAAAGGATTAAAAATCACATTTTTATTTACAATATGCATGGTATGGAAGTGGTAAAATATGCAAATATGTATAACAATCACACCCCCATACCTAGCTTTTGCTCGTCCTCCAGCAAAAAAGAAAGAAAAAGAAAGAAAATCCTAACTAGTTTATTACACCACTTTCGTAAGTGACACGATTGCACTGAGCACGTGCAACAAGCCGTTAAACCTCTAGGTTACCCTAGAGGAGGAGTGTTGTCTCCTGAGGGTTTTCAGCGGATTGCACCCACAAAATCCATAAAGAAAAATAAAAGGGTTAGTGAAAATTTTGATCCATGTTTTAAAGATTCTAACTTGAGCTATAGGTTTCAGGTTACCCTAAACTTGTCATTCCTCTTATAAGCGTCTATTTGGAGTTTTGTTTTCATCTTAGGTTAAGTTTTTAGGGAAAAGATCAAAAATCAGATTTTGCATAAATCCTAGGATATATACATCTATAAATATGAAGGATCTTTCTTAGACTAAAGTTCATTTATTTACTAATATATATAACACATTTTTTTTCTTCTTTTTTTTTTTATACAATATTTATTTATTTACATTTCCTTAGCTTCCTTAGGCTTTCTAATTTACCCTTGTAACGAGCCTCTTACCGATGACTCCCAAACCAGTCGGTCTTAGGGCACCAGATGAAGATACATCCCTAAGGTTCGAGGACTCGAGTAAACTAGGCCACGAATACTAAGGACTTAACCACCTTTAGGCATGACTGGCAGTGCTTCTTGAGGCACGACTAACCAGCTTAATCAGTGGCTAAGTATTTATTATTTATTATTTATTTACACATATTTTTTTATTATATATATATGTAAATAAAGTCACAAAGTCTTTAATTAATCCTTCAATATGTTTAATGTATATATCCTAAAGAAAGAATTAAAATCTAGTAATCTTTCTAATCCTTTATTACTTAACCTAAAAATCTAACAAAACTCCTCTTTTCGACTTATAATTAGAAATCTTAGTTTAGAGTTTCCTTAATCCCTAAAGTTAAGTTTAATTCTTTTAAACATGGATCAAAAATTTCCCTTTTTTTTTAATTTATTCTTTTTTTTTTATATTTCTCTAAAAGAAAAAGTAAAATCTAAAAGAAAATAGAAAATCTACTAAGAAAGATAAAATCTAAAAGAAAATAAAACCTAAAAAGAAAATGAAAATCCTAAAAATAAAAATAAAAAGCCTAAAAGAAGATGAAAAATCCTAGGTTAGAATCTACCCCCCCATACCTATCTCATGCATTGACCCAATGTATGCAAGATAAGAATATGCATGAAAATAGATAAAGGATCAAGATCACCCTCTCTGTCGCTTTGGACCAGCAGTGGTGCTAGGTCCAGCGGACTGTGAACGTCTCAAAGCTGCCTCCATACCATCTAATCGAGAGGATTGCTCCTCTACCTTCTTCCTAAGACGAACCTGCCCCCTAAAGATCTTCTTCATGCCCTTCCAGATGGTGGACATGAAGGCTCTTGATTCCGTTGGGGGGTCCTGCCTCCAAAATTGTGGCTCATCTAGTTCCTCTAAGGTTTCCTCCGAAGAGGACTCCACAGGTATATCCTCAGGCTGGGCACTGGGTGTCCAGAGTGCATGCAAGCAACCATTATATGAGCTGGTGGGTCTCTCTACTATAACAAGCACTCGGTCGAAGGTATTAAAAACAGCGTCTGATATGAAATTCTTACACAGACGTGTGATTAAGATTGGATGGGAATGCTTGGCACCCCAAGTGCGGGAGGAATTGTCAAGAATAGCATGGAAGATGGCCCTATTCAAACAGACCGTGTGGTTTCGAGTCATTAAATCATGGATTATTTGTAACACGGGTCTGTTAAAGGACGTGGCATGATCAAGCCCAAAAATGTTGCGTTGGACCCAGCGTCCAATGCAATGCACATTTCTAAAGGTCGTGTTGGCTTTGAGCCCACGGTCCTGTGCTGTACAACGGACCCCCATGATGGTCATGTAATCTATCAATGGCAAGGGGTCGCTATGGTGGGGTGAATTGGGACATCAGTGATGTCAGCAATGAGTGGGATTGTGATAAAGATGTCACCTAACGGCATATGAACTACGAATTGGTGCGTGTCATAATTCACAGATGCATGATCGAGTGCATTATAAAATGTATTAACTAGTTCAGGACAGTAATATGCATCGTTCCCATTGTTATCATAGACCAAAGAATACCAATTCCATGCACGTAATCTATCAACAAAGATGAGCCCATACCCCCCATTATCATTCAAAATTTTGGAAAAATCCCTTTCCACAAACAAATTCGGGGCCATGTATAATAATGGAATTAAAGCAAAGGATTTTAGAGAGGAAAGATCAAACCACCCCCGGAGATCATGGGGGGAAATCCAAAAGCAGGTGTGCAGAAGGCACCCGGGACAGAATCTGGAAGATTGGGTCTGGATCTGTCACCAGATGTAACGGCCCCAGGTTTAATTACCACAAAATTTCATGATCATCAACTCTAATGCTCGTTAATCAGGATATACAAGAGAAATTTCGGCTAACATCAGCCTACTTATAGATCTCATATTCATCATATAGTTCATCCCAAGGTCCATCACATAAACATATACAGAAGAGTGCTCCCATGATATACTATTCTAACTCATGGTGACTAATAACATCAGAGTTTACATCCTACAATAAGTACATACATTAACTCAGGAGAACCTCCTTGTAGCTCTAAGTCGAACCTTCGCTTTGCTGTGACCTGAAAATAATCAATCTGTGGTGGGGTGAGCTCAACAGCTCAGTGAGAGAAGTCATTCAAAATAAAGTTATATGATACTACCATTGTACATCAAGTATTAAGCAGTTGAGCAACATCAAGGAAATTCAGTTTCGATATTTTCTACTTATGGTTGATACTGCAGCTTATGAATCATAGACTCTTTCTTTTATCTAATGCTGTCACTATGTATTCTCTTGTGTACACGTGACCAATATTTCATTAACATATAATCTCAATGATTTTGCACTACATGACCTACTCGTTAGTCTCTTATAATCACCTTTCCGGTTTCCCGTTTGTAACATGTTCGTATTTCATATATATGTAGTCATGATCACAACACGACTCTTAGAGAGCCTAATCTTACTCACTAGATTAGTTGAAGTATGGTTCAATATTGCCTTCCGTAATATACCTATGACATCACACACTACTCATGATAGTACCCAAATATAAATGTGTTCGTACATGAAGAAATACGGAACACTCACATCCAAATACTGGATGCCACAACAATCTGTTTACCTGATGTCATACACAACTATGTGCATACACTAGGTGCCATACATATTAACATCCTTAATTCAGATATCATAAACAATCATATCCATATACCGGATATCATAAACAATCATATCCATATACCGGATATCATAAACAATCATATCCATATACATACAATATAATCTCCCCTTCTACGCCTCCTGTTCAACCCGGTCCCTTCCTCCGTAAAATCTCCCCTTCTACGCCTCCGGTTCAACCCGGTCCCTTCCTCCAAACATGCGATAAATTCATGTAATAACCACATGCAAGAATTCATAAGATAATGTCAACATAGGAATTCACATGGTTCCTACTTTACATGATGCCAATAATAAGAAAGACATTAACATGTATAAGTAACCATTTATTATACTAACAACATGCAAGCCTTTTTAAGATAACTAACATGTTATATCATTCCAATATATGTGTAGCCAAACATGTGCATGAAGTCAAGTATGATGCTCATTCATAAAACTATTTTCTTTTAAGAAGCATGTGTTAGACTACAATGCATACACAATAACGTGTCAATCATGTACCCATGTAAGCATCCAACTTAAGGATCCCCAATATCTCACCGGTCAAGTTCTGACTCGGAGTACCGGTATTCGCTTTTCCTAATCATAATACTCATTCCCCACTATAATATAATTAACAGTCGGGATTAGTCATCATTTGCCTCTTTTATCCTCAGGCAAACTGTCTATTGGTTACAACTTGATTAAATTCAGAATCTTCTCCTTATTTCTGATACCAGTGATAGTTACACGACAATTCTGATATTAATGAATTATTACACTTTTAACATCATAATTGTCCTTTATTTTACGTAAGGACTGGTTTTAGTACTTTTATTTGGTACAGCCCAAATTTATCCCAGGTCCTACTAATACAGGTGTTAACGCTACTGGCTTTTATGCAGCATGTTTTACTATTGCTTATTTCTATCTTCTAGTTCCAAACCATACAGTCATTTACTAGCCGAATCGTTATCTGCATTTGCATATGAATCAATCACACACATATGTACATGCGTACACATACACATATCACTTACCCATACTGGATTACTAATCTCATTGACCCGACGCTCAATCTTTCGTCGGTATTACTAACTTTTAATTATTAAGGTAATTGTCTAACTCTTACCGGTTAGATAGAATCGGTGTCACTATAAAGATGTGACTTCCAAACCTCATAGAGGATTCCGATGTTCTGTTAAATCAATTACAAGAATACCTGAAAGTCTCCGATATAACAAGTAGGCATACCACAATACTAGTTCAATACTATCGGTATTGTTTTGTTGATATCGAATTATCCATCATAATTGATATACTTAATATTAAATTGTCAGGTTTACTCAATACTGACTCTAACAGGTTTTCACCAGTTAATCACTCGCTTGATACTTTGCAACATCACCGGTCGTCCATTATCTGATAATCATCAGACCTGATCTTATCAGTAGTTTCATTAATAAACATTAATCGCCAAAAGTGCGATATCTACTTGCGAGTTCTGGTTCAAAGGTTTTATTCTTCCACCTCTCATTGGGTTCGATAAATCTTAGTTATTTATCTAACAAGTTGCTTTCAGTTGCTACCAATTAATAACTTAATGATATATAATCATGTAGGTCACCAGCTGACCCTTGCTGTCTCAAGTGTACTAATTGATATACAAAATCCCGTTATGAGCATATATATCATGAAACACAATAAATACGAAAACAATATTCGTAAGATCAATACTCAACATACTACATAATATTTGAGTATCCCGCGTACTTAGCTTAACAATAAGCTTTTGATGTTCAAGCTATTTATGAAGCATGTCCGGTAGTATTAGGAATTCAGTTACTCTAATTCAGTTCATTATTAATTACTTGATTAGTTCCATCATTATCGGTTCGCGTCCACTGTTGCTAATTAACAGAAATGTCCCGAACCCATCCGAGTTATCAATATTAACAAAACCTTCAATACTTAAACCAGTACGCTATTTCTATCATACTGCATCAATTACATGTATCCCATTTGACAGAGTTTTATATATCACGGTTACATCGAGTTACTCGAAGATAATTTCCAATTTCATTTGCTTAGTTCAATCCTAATATCAACTTAGGATTCTGCTTATACCAGCATCAACATAACCGATTCTATAATTATCCAATCATGGTTGATGGGTCTCAAGTGATCTTTTATCTTAATTGTAATTATCTCTTATTAATAAATAAACAGTCATGATCTGTAATCGATTCCCGGTTGTCACTGTTTAGTCCACTCACAGAGTATACCGGTGTTAACCAATTGTCATCCGATTATTATTATCCTTAACTATTACTTTCATAATAGGTTGGACCTCACTTGCATATAATATCGATCTTCATTTAATTATCATCATTATTATTTTAACAGTCAATACACATGCAATCACAGTATGTAATGGAATCGGAGGTAAACTTTACCCACTTAATGACTTTCAGGTTGAGAGACATCAATATTCATTACAGACGGGTAGATGGTATTAACCAAAATTCATACTTTACCATTTCTATCAGGGCCCAACACTTAATTGTTCGATTCTCAACCCTAGCAAATACTCGCAACGTATACATGATGCTCAGAATTCCCCAAACACATAATTTATGTGGCATACGCCTGTGCGCAATCGTTTTAATACACTTACAGACTCTTAATGGTCATATTATACGAATTCTAAATAACAATTCTCAATTTGGTATCAAACCTGTATTAGGTTCACCCACGCCTATACATAACATATCCATGGTTCATTATTCTGATACTCTATTTGAATTTCGGTTCCATAACACCAATTCCCTTTTACAATAACTATCATAATCATCTTTATAATGACGTAACCTCTTAGTTCCATGAATCTATATTATCAATAATTTCCCAACAACAATTATTTCTAAATTGGGGAAAGACAAGATTAAGTTAGGACTTCCACTCACCGAGTATACCGATATATTTTGAACACCCAATACCGTATACTGATATACTGGATGTGTAGCTCTCGTTTCCACGATCACAACGGCTCAAGAATCGTCCGAATCCGACTTCGGATGGCCAAGATATCGTCCGGAAACCAAAACCAATACAAAAGGTTAGATTCGTAATAACTGAAAATATTCAGGGGGCTGTTTGTAATTTTTCAGGGTCCCAAAGTAATTTATAATTTCACAGGGGCTAAAATGAAATTTACCTTATTTAATGAATGGGTTGGATTCTTAACGGGTCGGGTTTACTTTAAAACCCGAACCCGAAACCCAATATGGGTTTTCCCCATAATCGCAGCAGCGGCAGCAGCAGCCGCGCGCGCTGCTGCTGCTCCCTGCGGCCGCCGCGGCCGCGGTTGCAGCCGCTCGTCCGCGCGGTGGCGCGGCCACCCGCTCGACGCCGGCGCCGCTCCGGCGTCGCTCCGGCGACGCTCCGGCGCCACCCATTCAACCCGAGAAAGAGAGAGAGTGGGAGAGTGAGAGAGGGAGAGGGAGCCGGTGCTCCTCCCTTCCCCTGCCGGCCCCACGCCGGCTGGCGGCCGCCGCCGCCGGCGCTGGGTCTCCGGCCAACACCCACACACACACACAGTGAGAGAGAGAGAGGGAGGGAGAGGGGGAGAGAGAGAGAGGAAGATGGGAGAGAGAGAGAGAGAGAATGAGAGTTTTTATTTCTCTCCCTCACCTACTCTCACCTACTCCCCATACTCCCCATACTCTCTATCCCATACCACCCATAATCTTATTTTATTCTTTTTCTTGTATTTTATTTTCCAAATTATCTAATACAACCAAAAGTAGGTATGAATACCAATACCCCGTGTTTAATACGAGCATTTCATGCAGTATATACATCCATGCATAATTCTAGAAAAATATTATTAATCCAATAATATTACTTTAACTCAGGGTTTAATAATCCGGGTGTTACACCAGAGATAGAAATCAGCCAGGCATAAGTTTTCAGAGCTCCAGATGTGGCCGGAGGGCGGCGGATCTGCGGCTGGTTATGGGAAAATGCGGCAGTGCAGATAGCTCTGGGGAAGGAAAATTTACAGAGGTCGGCTCAGGAAGAAGGATTTCAGATCTGAGAGGATTTGTGCGTTTGAGGGAGGAAGGGTAGGTGAAGAGAGTATTTATAGGAGGGAGAGAAAATGAGATTTCCAATATTAACCCTAGGTCAAAAGTGTATTTACAGCCCTAGGAAAAGGAGTTTGAAAATGAATGGGATCCTAGGGAAGGTAGAATCCTAGGAATTTGAAACTGTTAAGCACAAAAGTCCCTCATTTTTTTTCGTTTTTTTTTATTATTTATTTTTATGTACAAAATTTTATTTACAAAAGTGGTCCCAAAATGATATGCAGGGAAATTCTCGGGAAACTGTACAAATAAAATGGTTACAGATAAACTGGGTCAAAAAGACCCAATTCATGAACTTCTTGTGACACGACATCGGTGGTAAAGAATGGCTTTAAACGTTGACCGTTTACAGTAAATGTGTTGCCATTATTAGGATCAAGAATCTCTATAGCACCGTGGGAAAAGACTTGATGCACTATGAATGGTCCTGACCACCTGGTTCTCAATTTACCAGGAAAGAGATGGAGTCTGGAGTTGTACAACAGAACCTTTTGTCCTGGGACAAAAATTTTCCGGTGAATGGAATTATCATGAAAGAGTTTGGTTCTGTGTTTTGTTATCCGAGCATTGTCATATGCTTCATTTCTTAGTTCCTCTAGCTCGGATATCTGCAACTTCCTCAAAGCACCGGCTTTATCCAAATCCAAATTCAGCTGCTTTAAAGCCCACATAGCTCGGTGTTCTAACTCCACAGGCAAGTGACAAGGTTTTCCAAATACAACTCGATATGGAGACATACCGAGGACAGTTTTGTAAGCGGTCCTGTATGCCCATAAGGCATCAGTGAGTTTGATGGACCAATCCTTACGGTTCTGTCCAACGGTTTTCTCCAAAATGAGTTTTATTTGTCTATTCGTAACTTCTACTTGCCCGTTCGTCTGAGGATGATAAGCCGTGGATAATTTGTGAGAAATAGAGTATTTACGCATCAGGGCTTCAAAAGCCCTATTGCAAAAATGACTCTCATTATCGCTTATTATCGCACGGGGGGCTCCGAAGCGAGAGATGATGTGGTCTCGTAAAAACTTAATGACAACTTGGTTGTCATTTGTCCTTGTTGGAATTACTTTAGCCCATTTGGAAATATAATCTACGGCTACCAAAATGTATTGGTTACCATAGGACAGAGGAAAGGGTCCCATAAAGTCGATGCCCCACAAGTCAAAAATTTCAACTTCCAAGATGGGTGTAAGGGGCATCATGTCTTTCTGTGTGATTCGACCCGTCATTTGACACCTATCACATAGCTTGCAAAAGGTATATGCATCCTTAAAGAGAGTGGGCCAGTAAAATCCACTCTGAAGTACTTTCTCAGCAGTTTTCCGTGGACCAAAATGTCCACCACAAGCTAGTTTGTGATAAAATGTCAAAACACTCTGATGTTCCTCCTCAGGAATACACCTTCGTATGATCTGGTTAGGACAATATTTGAATAAATACGGTTCATCTCAAAAGAAGAACCGCATTTGACTCATAAAACGGTGTTTGACCGGACCTGACCAATTAGAAGGTATTTGCCTGGTAGCAAGGTAATTCGCTATGTCAGCATACCAGGGCTCTCCATTCATTGTGTGGATGTGCTCGTCAGGAAAATTATCATTAATTGGTATTCTCTCCGTTGGTGCATTTGGGATTCTAGACAAGTGATCAGCTACCACATTCTCAACGCCCTATTTATCCTTTATCTCCAAATCAAACTCTTGCAAAAGAAGTATTCATCGTATAAGTCTTGCCTTAGCATCCTTCTTTTGCATTAAAAACTTTAGGGCGGAGTGATCAGTGAAAATAATCGTCCTGGACCCTAGCAGATATTGGCGAAATTTCTCCAACGCAAAGACAACCGCTAAAAATTCCTTTTCAGTAGTTGTATAATTGAGTTGGGCTTCATTCAGCGTTCTGCTAGCATAATAGATTACGTGTTGCCTAGTATCAATACGCTGTCCTAAAACAGCGTCAATTGCAAAGTCCGAGGCATCACACATAATCTCAAAAGGCTTGGTCCAATCTGGTGCAGAAATGATCGGTGCTGAGACAAGTCTACACTTAAGCTCTCTCCAAGATTTTTGACATTCTCCATCAAATATAAAGGGTACATCCTTTCCTAAGAGATTTATCAAAGGTCTTGCAATATTGCTAAACCCTTGAATAAATCGTCTATAGAAGCCGGCGTGCCCTAAAAATGATCTAATGTCTTTTAAGCATGTTGGCTCAGGGAGCTTAGTTATGACTTCCACTTTTGACTTGTCAACCTCAATTCCCTTGTGTGAAACTTCATGCCCTAGGACGATTCCTTGCTTGACCATAAAATGACACTTTTCCCAGTTAAGTGTCAATTTTTTCTCCATACAGCATTGTAAAACCAGTTTCAAATGGTACAAGCATTGTTCAAAGGAATCACCATAAACAGAAAAATCATCCATAAAAATCTCCAGAAATTTCTCCACCATGTCTGAAAAAAGGCTCAACATGCAACGTTGAAACGTTGCAGGAGCATTGCAAAGACCGAAGGGCATCCTTCGATATGCAAACGTTCCAAAAGGACAGGTGAAGGTGGTTTTGTCTTGATCCTCGGGAGCGATCGGGATTTGATTATGTCCTGAATATCCATCCAGGAAACAGTAGTACTCATGTCCCGCTAATCTCTCGAGCATTTGGTCAATGAACGGAAGAGGAAAATGGTCTTTACGTGTGACAGTGTTCAACTTTCGGTAATCAATACAAACTCGAATCTTCGTTGGAAGACGTGCTTGTATCAACTCTTTCTTCTCATTTTCTACCACAGTAAACCCTGCTTTCTTGGGCACAGCGTGAACTGGACTTACCCACTGGCTATCGGATATGGGATAGATAATCCCGTTATCTAATAGTTTCAAGATCTCGGATCCAACGGCTTCCTGCATGATTGGGTTAAGTCTACGCTGTGGTCTCGTTTTGGCTTGGCATCTTCCGTCAAATGAATCCGGTGCTGAACTATGGAAGGACTAATCCCCTTGATGTCAGCCATGGTCCAACCAATGGCTTCTCTATTTTCCCTTAACACAGTAAGAAGATCCTCTTCTTGTTGTTCAGTTAGATGGGATGCAATGATTACAGGAAAGGTTTCTTTCTCATCCAAGTACTTGTACTTGAGATGATCAGGAAAAACCTTAAGCTCAAAAGAAGGGATCGGATCTATCATTGGCTGTTCTTGGTGTAAGGAAGAATAGGGGTGCTATTAGTGGCCCATTCCACAGTCGACTCAACAATCTGATCAAGGTTGAAATCATCAGACTCTAACTCAAATTCCTCTTCGGATTCATACTCAACTTCCTCATCGTGCTCACTAGTTATACCTTCTATCAAGTTGATTTCAAAAGAATCACTATCCAAATCCCGAGGTTGTTTTCCCAGGTGAAAAATATTCACCTCTTTTGTCATATCTCCAAAGGTCAGACGCATCGAGCCATTCCTACAGTTTATGATCGCATTGGCAGTGGCTAGAAAAGGGCGTCCAAGAATGACAGGTGTCTGTGCTCTGTGATTATGTACGGGCTGTATCTCAAGAACAATGAAGTCTACGGGGTAAATGAATTCCCCGACCCGTATTAACACATCTGTAATCTCCCCCTTGGGAATCTTTACAGAGCGATCTGCCAACTGTATCGTCATTTGGGTCGGACGAAGGTCGCCTAACCCTAATTGCTGATACACTGAAAAGGGAAGAAGATTAATGCTAGCGCCCAAGTCAAGCAAAGCCCTATTAATGGTGGTCTGTCCTATGATGCAAGAAATGGTTGGGCTCCTTGGGTCCTTGTATTTCACAGGGATAGGACCAGTGAGCAGCTCACTAATGTTTGAGGCAAGGAAGACCTTTTTAGGAACGTTTGCTTTTCTCTTCTTTGTGCACATTTCTTTTAGAAATTTGGCGTATGATGGAACTTGTTGAATGGCATCTAGAAGAGGGATATTGATTTGGACTTGGTTAAACATTTCTCTTATCTTCTCCATGTGAGCATTCATCTTTTGACTTGCTAGCCTATTTGGGAAGGGAACAACAGGCTTGTATGTTTGCTCATCAATCTTTTCTTTTCCTTTGGACTGGGAAGTGGATGGTTGTGTACTTGAAGAAGGAGTATCTTGAATGGGTTGGACTGGAACAAAGGATGTTGGCTTTGACACAGATTTGGTAGGTTGAATTGAAACCTTGTTGCCTATTTGCTTTCCAGATCTAAGGACTTGAACAGTGTGACATTGACTGGGGCCTAAGTCTTCAACTTCGTGCAGGGGGAAATGAGTTTTTGGATTGGGTACAGGTTGGCTAGGTAACATTCCTTTTTGTCGTTCATTAAGAGAGTTAGCCAATTGCCCTATCTGGATTTGCAATTTGTTCATGTCCTGCTGCTGATTGTTCATCATTGAAGCTTGGTTCTTGGTTAAGGTCTCTATCATTTTCTCCAAATCAGAAATTCTCTTGTCTGAAGGATGTTGTGGTGGATGCTGCTGATACTGGGGCTGGAATTGTTGTGGATTCTGGTATGTGTGGAAATTGGGTTGATGTGACTGAGCAGGAGGATGATGTGGAAATGACGACCTAGACTGCTCAGGACCAGACTGACTCCAAGAAAAATTTGGGTGGTTTCGCCATCCCGGATTGTAAGTCTTGGAATATGGGTTGTAATTGGGTCTGGTATAAGCGGCATTCGAGTTCTCCTGAAAAAATTGAGAATGGTATACTGGACACTCTTCGAACACATGATTCAGATCATGGCAATAGGTACAACCCGGGTTAACCACTGGTGATGGACTGGCCACAGGGGATGGGTTGACCTGATTAACAGCAGAATTCTCCCTAGACTCAAGCAATTCTATCCTCTTCATCAGTTGTGTTATTTTAGCTTATGCAGCTATCGAGGATTCTATGGAGTGTAAACCGGTTCTGGAAGTTGTGGGTGAGTGTTTCTCAGAACATGACTCCCACTGGATAGTTTTTTCAGCTAACGCTTCAAAAAGATCCCAACCCTGATCTTCATCCTTCTTTAAAAATTCTCCTTGGCACATGGTTTCAAGGAGTGTCTTAGTCTGATAATCGAGTCCATCATAGATAATCTGGCACTGACGCCATTTTTCTATACCGTGATGGGGACACAGGGCTATTAGGTCTTTGAAGCGCTCAAAGTACTTCCAGAATTGTTCATTGGCTTCTTACTTGAATTGCATTATATTTTTCCTCATGAGGGCTGTCTTATGGATAGGATAAAACTTTTTAAGAAAGACCTTAACGAAATCATCCCATGAAGAAATTGAACTTACGGGAAGATTATAAAGCCACTTCTTAGCGATATCCTTAAGTGCGAAAGGTATAAACCTAAGTCTCACAGCGTCCTCGGTCAACTGGGAAATTCGCATCATCAAGCATACTTCTTCAAACTCTCGAATGAAGAAGTACGCATCCTCAGATTCTAGGCCATGGAATCGGGGAAGAGTGTTTATGAACTACGGCTTTAACTCAAGTTATTTCCATTGGTGTTTGGGAGAAGAATGCAAGATGGAAGTGAGGTGCGAATCGGGTAGAACTTGTCTTGCAACGAAACGTTGTTGGTCATGACTGGGATTGTGTCAAGTGGTGTATGTGCTAGTGTAGAAATTCTCACAAGCCTAGCAGAATCTGGATCCCGAAACCACTGTTGCATACACAATCAACGTGCACTGATCACTCAAGCGAAAGAAAGTGAAAAATAACAAACAAGAAAAAAGAAAAATCAATCCAAGCTATCTAGGGATCCTGGACCTAGACGACTCCTAACTGATTAGATCGTCCACAGGAGGTTTAGTGTAGACTTTGACTATAAGCGAATCAGCCAGGAAAGGTCAAGGTTTGTGGGAGGTTTTCCGTCAAAGACGTTCCTTAATTAAGTAACCAGCAACCTTCGGGCTTTCGGCCCTCAATCCCTTTCCTAGACACTGATTTTACAAAAGTCAATTTCCAACACTTTTCCCCCTTAGGATAATCTCCTAAGTGAGTCCGGATGTCCCTAGGGCCAACGTCTATCAGTTTTTATTAGAAGCTTAGAATTGTGAGTGCTGGAATAGTGGTTTTTGGGCTAAGGAAGGGGTGATGAAATCCCCACCTTATCTTATTTACTGGATATGCCCTTAAAGTCAATTTTGTGCAAGTGTACGATTAAACAAACAAGGTTCACTCAAAGCTATAAAAATCAAACAAGGAGTGAGTCCTAGTCAATATGCAATGCACACGTACCTTGCCTCCAGCACTCTTCAACAGTAAAAGTAAATGTATTGAAAAGACACGTGCCTAGAATGCAAATGGCTAATCAATTTTTAAATTTGCAACTAATTTTTTACTGTTGGTTATTAGCAGGAATATGGTGAAGCATACAAGAATTTAAGTACTGCAGAAGCTGTATTTAGCAGAGTAAGCAACCCTGCAGAAAACTTGTCAGTAGTTCACTCTTCCTTGCCGCAGATCTACGGCTTTGGCCCAGATTCTGCGGCAATTCAGAGGGCAACTGGTCTCTGCTTTCGAGAGCAGAGGCCCAGAGCCACTTATATGTTCTGCAATGCAAATTTTCCTGTTTTCTTCACCTATAACCTGCAACAGAGAAGAAGATTCGTTTAATTTTTCACTTTAAAACAAAAATCATTGCTCTCCCCGGCAACGGCGCCAAAAATTGATTAGGAAAAGATAGTGTGATTTTGTGTGAAGTATTTGCACAGATATTAAATGAAAGAGAGAAGGTTTAGAATCAACCTCAAGTGCTTTGATCACTCCACAATGTATTTATATGATTAATGTATCCTTTCCAATCTCCGTTATAGCATGGGCTATACGGGGTCGATCCTCGAGGAGAGCTCACGATGGAAGCTTTACGGTTCGTAGTGAAGAAAAAAAAACGAAGATTCTTCTTTGTTCTTAAACAAATGTAAAAAGCATGGAAAAGAAAATGAAAATATATGTGGATTTGTGCATGATGGAAAGAAAGTCAAAAGAACTTTGGAGATTTATATTGCTAAGAAAGAAAGCTAGTAAAGAAAATGTTTAGGAAACTTTAGATGAGAAAGGCCATGGCTAGCTAACTTTACTACTTTGCTAACTTACTAAACTTAAGGGTGATGCATGATTGCCTCGTGTTGATTCATTGGCAATAGAGATGACTTGCTTGTTTGGTCAAGTATTTTTCTCGTTTTGAAGATGAGTGTTCTTCTTGGTCTTAGCTTGTAGCCTCATATTGATTCATTGGCTCCCGAGATAGATTTTCTATGGTGGACTTGAGGAGTGACACTCAAGGGATGCTAAGGAAGAAGATACAATATTCATTAGTCATTCAAGGCATAACAACAAATTAGCTTGAAGTAAAGAAGTTGTTCTACAAATAGCATATGTTTGGTGATCCATCTCCATGTTCCATCAAGGCACTTGTTCTAAACAAGGCTCTAAATGAGGCACACATGAATCATGTGGAGTATGAACAAGCATTTCCCAAAGGAAAGCAACTCTACTTCATTGGGAAGCAAAAGAGACTTAACAAAGCAAGTATAGAATTTAGCCATCACCCAAAGAGTTAGAAGTTAGCAATGAGAGTTGTTAGCTAGCCATGTAAAAGAAATTTAGCTATCCATTACAAAAGAAACTAAACAACAATTCATGATAAAAGCAAGAAAAGTAAAGCAAGAAAGTAAAGCAAATTACTAGAGGTTGTAAAGAGAAGAATGAAGCCTTGATTAATCCTTACTTACAAGTGATGTCATCTCCTTGCTTACAAGCTCTCAAAAACACTCTCTTTTCTCTCTTTAACAAATCTCTAGGAGGAAGAAGAGGGAGAGCTAAAAATCTAAGAGAATACCAACACTCTCTCACAAAATACAAGCTTTTACCCTAATCTCTCTCTGTCTCACTTGTGCAGGCCTTGGTACTGTATTTATAGGGCTCAGAGAGAAGGCTCCAGAATCCCGTTTGTTGGAGAAAATCTCGGCCCCAACGGCCTTGTAACCGCCGTGGACACGCGGCACAAATTTGGAATGCGCGACAAAATCAGGGCCGTTCAAGTGGATCTTTCTGTTACAGATTTGTTACAGATTGTTAGCCACGTGGATCTTCTGGAAGCGCGAGCTGGCGCGTAGAATTCTCCAGATCCTGGGCTCAACCTTGGGCTCGCTTTTTGGGCTTTGAATTAATCTCTTTTAATTATTGCTAATTAAAGAGATTTTGGGCCTTTTCTCATTTCAAATGTGGACCTGCAAAAAATAGAGAGAAAAGGATTAAAAATCACATTTTTATTTACATGGTTGGAAGTGGTAAAATATGCAAATATGTATAACAATCAGTCACCCCCTCTAGGTGTACTTTCAGATACATCTGGTGCTTCATCAAATGTATAGCACTCTGGCTGTCACAAAACACCATAGTTACTCCTTGGTGTAAGCCGAGATCTTCAATCAAGCCTCTTAACTAAATAGCTTCTTTCACTACCTCTGTAACTGCCATATACTCTTCCTCCATAGTAGACAAAGCAACTGTCGACTATAAAGTCGTCTTCCAACTAATGTCACTACCTGAATGAGTGAAATCATAACATGTCAGAGATCTTCTTCTATCCAAATCGCCCCTAAAATCTGAATCTGAATATCCAGCAATTTTGTAATCAAAATTATTTTCGTTATCAAAGCACAGACCAATATTAGTAGATCCTTTTAAATATTGCAAAATCTATTTTACTGCCTGCCAATGACCTTTTCTTGGCATGTCCATATATCGACTTACGACACTAACTGCATGTAAAATGTTCGGTCGAGTGCACACCATAGCATACATAATGCTTCCAACTGCACTGGCATAGGGAATATGAGACATATACTTCTCCTCTTCATCAGTTTGAGGAGACAAATCTGCTGAAAGTCAAAAATGAGCAGCAAGTGGAGTTTTCACAGGTTTGACATCAAGCATGCCAAATCTCTCCAACACCTTGATGTATTTCTTCTGAGATGGAACAATTTTCCTTCTTGCCTATTCCTGTGAATTTCCATTCCTAAAATCTTCTTCGCTGCTTTCAAATCTTTCATTTCAAACTCTTGTTTGAGTTGAGGTTTCAACTTATCAACTTCAGACATGTTTTTAGCTACAATCAACATGTCATCAACATACAAAAGCAAATATACAAAAGAACCATTACTAAGTTTTCGATGATAAACACAACTATTATATTTACTCCTAGAGTAACCATGCTCAATCATGAAAGTATCAAACCTCAAATGCCATTGCCTAGGTGACTGCTTCAAACTATAAAGAGATTTCTTTAACCTACACACATGGTCTTCTTTGCCTTCAATAACGAATCCTTCTGGTTGATGCATAAAGATTTACTCTTCAAGCTCGTCATGAAGAAAGGTTGTTTTAACATCAAGTTGCTCGAGCTCTAGATCGAACAAAGCAACAATGCCTAGCAGCAATACACGAATAGAAGTGTGCTTCACAACTGGAGAGAATACTTCATTGAAGTCGACACCCTCTGTCTAACTGTAGACTTTGGCTACCAAGCGTGCTTTATATCTTACAGACTCAGCACTAGGAATTCCTTCCTTCTTCTTAAAGACCTATTTGTAGCCAATAATTTTCTGTCCCCTGGGCGGCTTTACTGACTCCCATGTTTGACTCTTGTGAAGAGATTCCATCTCTTCAGTCATAGCAATAGTCCATTCTGCAGCTTCATCAGAACTGATAGCCTCATTGTAGGTGAAAGGCTCTGGAATCTCAATAGATTTTACCATACTTAGAGTATAAGTGACCTTATCTGCATAGGCGTATCGCTTAGGTGGACGGATCTGCCTTCTTGCTCTTCCGGTGGCAATACTGTATTGTTGCTCTTGCAGTGTATCATCACCTGAAGTTGAACCTTGAGCATCATCGACTGGTTCAACGCGTGTGCTCTCATGCACTCCTTCTATAACTTTGCTCTCAAGCTCTACCTGCTTGCTTGCTTCCTCTCCTGAACTTGTAATATCAACAACAAACTCCTTTCTCGATTGAAGCATGTAATTTTCATCAAAAGTAATATCCCTACTAATAACAAATATAGATGACTTAGGATCAGGACACCACAACTTGTAACCCTTCACCCCAGTATCATAACCAAGAAATATAGTTTTCTTTACCTAGGTTCAAGCTTACCATCATTTACATGAAAATAAGCAGGGCAACTAAATACTCGTAAATGAGAGTAATTAGTAGGGGTACCAAACCATACCTCTTAACGAGTCTTAAAATCAATAGTTGTAAAGGGAGACCGATTTACCAAATAGCAAGTTGTATATACTGCCTCAGCCTAAAAGCATTTTGACAAAGCAGCATTAGAGAGCATACACCGAGCTCTCTTCAACAATTTCTTGTTTATCCTTTCTGCAACTCCATTCTGTTGTGGTGTGTACCGAACTGTACGATGTCGCACAATTCCTTCATTTTTGAAGAATTGATCAAACTCTATGGAATAAGACTCCATTCTATTGTCGGTCCTGAGGCGCTTCACCTTCTTTCCTGTATGGTTTTCGATCATAACCTTTCACTACTTGAAGGTAGCAAGCACATCGCTCTTATGCTTGAGAGGATACACCCAAACTTTTTTGGAATAATCATCAATTAAAGTCAGAAGATAACTAGCTCCACCTTTCGATGGAACCTGAGAGGGAACCTAAACATCTGAATGGATGTAGTCTAAGGTGTCTTTAATCCTGTGAATACCTGTACTAAAAGAAAATATGCTGCTTGCCAAAAACACAATGTTCACAAAAGTCAAGCTTTTCTGTTTTCTGGCCACAAAGCAAACCATGCTTATTCAACACATGTAGTCGTCTCTCACTCATATGCTCTAACCGCATATGCCACAAACGAGTGGTATCTAAGTCTGGGTCTTCTGACCTTGACACAACGACATCACTTGTCACCGTGCTATCTTGAAGAATATAAAGGTTATTCACCTTCTTTCTTTTATCACAACAAGAGAGTCTTTACTAACTCTCAAAACTCTACCTTTAGCTGAAAACTTATAGCCGTTGGAGTCAAGAGTGCCCAAAGAAATTAAATTTTTCTTCAAATTTGGCACATGTCGAACATTACTCAATGTTCTAACAATACCATCATGCATCCTAATCTTGATTGACCCAATACCAGTTGTCTTTAGGGCCCATTAAGATATTACCCCCATCAATTGGCTGGTAGGTCACAAACCAGTCCCTGTGGAGATATATGCGATAAGAACAACCTGAATTAAGAACCCACTCATCTGGTGAACGGGCATCAAAGACGGTAACTGAAAGAACCTCATGTGATATGAAGGCTTCTTCTGCAACACTAACAACCGAAGATTTCTCATCTTGAAATTTCCTCCTAACATCTTTTTTCCTTTTTCTTTGAGTTTAAAACAATCTTTTTTATAGTGTCCAAACTTATGACAATAGTGATACTCAACATTTTTTTATTAACCTAGATTTAAATCTAGATTTTCCTCGAGATTTTTCTCGACCATTCTCTGTACGACCACGGACGAACAAGCCTTCAACTTGATCCTCACTTCCTACAACTGACACTTTCTGTCTAACTCCTTAGAGTGTAAGACTCATTTGACATCTTCTAAAGAAAGTGTAACTCTACCATAAAGCATACTATTAACAAAATTTTCAAAGGAAGGAGGTAATGAGTATAATAAGATGAGAGCTTGATCTTCTTCATCTATTCTAATATCAATATTTTTCAAATCCATGAGAATTTTATTGAGCTCATCTAAGTGGTCTTTAATTGGCATACCTTCCTTCATGCGAAGGGTGAAAGGTACTACTTCAAATAAAGCTTATTGGTCAGGGACTTTGTCATATAAAAGCTCTCTAATCGGCAACCTCTCGCAAAACTTCATCGGCTAGACAAAGTTATATGACAATATGCGCCTTCTTCTCGAGTTCTTCCTTTTCGTCCTCGGAGATGGATTCCGGCAACTTGTCCTTACCGGATAAGACTTTCAACAAGCTTTGTTGCACTAAGAGAACCCACATTTTGACTCTCCACAAACTGAAGCTATTTCTCCCGTCGAACTTCTCTACTTGTACTTTGCCGAAACCATCTCGAAACGCATAAGAAAATAACGCTAGCTCTGATACCAGTTTGTTGAAGCAGTGAGCTTTCTATTACAAGAGATGGCATGTATAAAGTGAGATACAAATAGCAATAATAAGCTAATAGAATTAAAGAGGACAACACGCCAAGGATTTAACGTGGTTCGGTCAATGTAATCTATGTCCACGAGAGAAGACAGTAAGAGGAATCCATTAATCAAAAGGAGAGAATATAAGATATTATAACTCTAATCTCACTCACCCAAACCCAATGAAACCCAACTCACTAGTGCTTAACAAAAGGAAGATAAATGACAAGAGAAAGGAGAGGATAATACAATATTTAGTAACTCTCGTTCTCACTTCCTTCATCTTATTCACCACCCGTAGCACTCCTATATATAGGAGCCAAAACCCACCAACATCAATCACAAAGCCCATCAACCCTCTTTCATTAGGGTGGCTGAATTTATCTTCATAGGGTGGCTAACTTGACTTTTAAGATGGCTAAGTAGTAGGTTAACTAGGTAGGGTGGCTTGATTTAATACATAGGGCGTGTTTGTTTCGCCGCAAAACGTCGCAAAACGCAAGTCGTAAAACTTCTTTTCCATTTTCCGTTGTTTGTTTCGCTGAAAAACAAGTTGCAAAATGCAACTCTTCTTTTCCCACTTGCAGTTGCTACAGTTAAATTTGTGGTCATGTAAATCTCACTTTTACACTCATATTTTCCCATTTGCAGTTGCTACAGTTAATTTGTGGTCATGTAACTCTCACTTGTAGTACACTTATAGTTCAAAGCAGTTACTTGATAATCAATATATAATTTAATATTATTAAATATTTAATATTTTAAATAGTGTTCAATTTATAATTTAATTATTTAATATTTTTAATCTTTAATTTTTTATTGTTTTTAATATTGTTTTAATATTTAATATTTTACTATTTTAATTTAATATTTTTATTTAATATTTTACTTAATACTTTATTATTTTATTAATACTTATTCAATTTTTTATTATTTTATTTAGAGTTAATATTTTATTAATATAACAATATTATACTTTAATATAAATTACTATATATTTAATTATTTATTTTTTAATATAAAAAATTACTTTATTAATATCATAATATATTTTATTATTATATTAATATTTTATTATGCTAATATTGTAATAATAATTCAGTATAATAATACTATAATGATAATTTATTATTAAATTATAATTATATTTTACTTTGTTAATTTTATGTTTCTATAATATTACAACAATATTATAATAAAATTTATATTATAATAATTTTCAAGTATTTTTAATATTATAATATTATAACTATATTTTATTATTTTTGTAAGATTTTTTAATATTTATATTTATTAGTATTCTTAAAATTTTATTAACGTTCTTTAGATTTTCTTAAATTTTATATTATTTATTTAGTTAATATTTTAGTAATATTTTACTATTTATACTAATATTTTATTAATATTATTGTTATAAATAAAATATTAAGATTATTAATTTTTTTATCTCAAATTTATTAATACAATTTAATTTGCAATAGTAGATTTAATTTAATAGTATTTATAATATTTAAATCACTGCTACAGTTAATTTTGTGGTCAACTTTTCTACTTACACTTTTACATTACCAACCAAACACCGTAAAACACAATATACTTTACCATTTACACTTTTACTTTATCAACCAAACACCGTAAAACACAATTTACTTTTCCATTTACACTTCACTTTATCAACCAAACACCGTAAAACACAATATATTTTCTCTACTACAGTTCACTTTTTCCATTCTCATTTTACGACTTACGACTTACGACGTTTTGCAACGAAACAAACAGGCCCATAGTGTGGCTACATATGCGTTGCCTGTGATATTCAAGTCAACAAAAGGGAGCGCATTTTATTTGCATTCAAAGACACACCAACAATGTTTTTATTAATGGGTGACGTGAAGAATTAGAAGAATAACCGTGCTTTGTTTCGGGGTGTAAATCACTATTTCAAGATTGAATTCTATAAAATTAGTTGCCTAACTAAATATCCTTCATCGAACATAGAATGTAGAAAAACATGAAATTTGTTGCAAGAATCTTATGTAACAGGGGTTTTATGCAATTCACCCGAAAAAATGCACCCCATGTGACGCAAATATTTTTTATTTTTTATTTTTCCAGTCAAAATCAACGCCAGAGTTCGGCAAAATCTCAGCAGACGAGCTCAGCACAGATCCCAACATGGATTACTCTCTCAAAAAGTTCTCGTCATCATGATTCTCGTCTTTCTTTTGCTTTAATTATCGCGTTCATCACCAAATCTCTCACTGACTCTTGATTCTCTCCGCTCTCTGGTCTCCAATGGCGCGGAGGATCCTGAGTCTACTGAGAGAGAGACGACAGGCGGCGTACGCAACCCTCGCCGTCTTCCTCCTCTCATTCTTCTTCATTGTCTACACCAGAATCGGCAACCCCATCTCCTCGTTCTCTCAAGATCTCGAGCCTGCAGCTCGAATTGCTGACATCGATCCTGTCCCCAACTCTAACCCTCATCCCAACCCAATCTCTAACCCTAGCCCCGTTCAAGCAGTCGACGAATCGCAGATTCGAGAGGAGCAAAATGACCCTAACCCTAGTCCGAATCCTAACCCTGACACTAATGCCGCCCCTGTTCACAGCCCAAGTCCCATTCAAGTAGCTGATAGCTCGCAGGTCAAGGAGGAGCAAGGGGGTGATGATTCGGTTGCGGGGTTTGAGCTCCAATGGGAAAGTGCAAGGATGCGCAGGCCGTGGATTACATCCCCTGCCTCGATAACTGGAAGGCGATCAAGGAGCTGAAGTCGAGGAGGCACATGGAGCACAGGGAGCGGCATTGCCCGAAGCCGAGCCCGAGGTGCCTGGTACCGTTGCCGCCGGGGTACAAGGTCCCGGTGCCATGGCCGAAAAGTAGAGACATGGTGAGATTAATGGTTTCGTGAGCAAGTTGTTTTTTTCCTTTCAGTTGTTAGTTAATAATAATGATAATGTGATGCAAAGGTTGGATATTTGGTGAAGTTATCATTTTGATTGATGTCATGTCATTTTTTTATTAGAAATTTAGGGAAAAAAATGCAGAACTTTCAATTTTATGCTGTGTCGAATTCTTAAGTATTGCTAGATTCATATGATCGATTTGTAATTTTTGCTATAGCAATGATTTCAGTACACCTCTGTTTTCTCAATTTTATTTCTTTTCCACCTCCATCAACCTTTTTTCATGTTTTACCCTGCCATTTTATAGATCTTCACTTGTTACCTCTATCTTTTGCCAGAGACATGTTTCATATTGATGTGCTAATTCTGGATACTTTGCCTTCAGATGTGAGTGATAAAGTAGTATCGTATATATGATAAGATTGACATGTAAAAAGAAAGATCATTTTATGAGAGATCCTTATAGCAATTAAAGAAGATCGTTAAAACAGAAATATTAGCTTGTAAACAGTCGCAAGATAATAGAAGCACAAAAACAGAATCATGAAATCAATAATAGCAACCCATAATTGATATCAGTATCTCAAGAGGCAAAACATATCTAGGATAGGGTTCTCAAATCTGAAAATGTCTCCTTTTGACCAAGGGTTAGCCATGTGAAGAGTTATGAGTATAGAGGTAAACATGAATAATAGTTTTTATCCAGGATAAATGCTATTGTTCATGAACAGATGTACCTATCTTTATGTATGTTGTAATGTCATAGTGATTGGAGTTTCCTTCTTGGCCTCTCTGCTGGCTTCATTAATTAATGCCATATATGGACGTACATCTCTGTTTTATATGGCTTGTGCTTGTCATTTCGTGTGATAAGAGTATCACATCCATTCTGAGGGAGGTTGGAAGGATATGAATTTATGAACGCATACCATGACGCAATAAGAACTTTGTACGTCTGGCTTGATACATACTCTTGATATAATTTTTTTGCATTCTCTTAGAGTTGTTAAGTTTCGGGATCAGCATCCTGGGGAAGATATCAAGTTTGGGCTTGTTTGGGTCCAGAAACTTCATGTGAACCAGTACCCAATCTTAGTTCACTGAATTGACAAGATTAAATTCCAGATGTGATTATGGGCTATATGACCAAGTTTAGCCCCGGCATTTCACCCTTGCTTATTTAGGAAATGTATTGGAAGTGGCTGAACACATGCTGATTCCAGTGGCCTTCTCCTGCTGCTGTAATGTAATATTTCCATGGTCCAGTTTTGTTCTGAAAATGTCTGTCTCAGAGCTACTAGAACTCAGCTCCATCATCAGTTGATGCAGCAAGGTCATCCTAACTTTATAAGTAATACCATTGATGCTTCTCTGCGTGGCTGTTACTGCTGGTGCTTGCACTTCATGAATATTATCTTTATGGCCACACTCCTTGACTACTTTAATTCTGTTTTTATTATCGTCCTTGGACTACTTTTGTTTTTCTTTACATGTGCATTAAGATATCACTAACAAAAGTTACTTTACTTTTGCTTCAATAGAAATTGCTACTAAGAACTTGTCAGACGTATGCATCCATTATTGACATTATTAAAATATCAATATGCTTTGTTTACATGAATCTTTGATTCACATTGATCCGAAATTTTTTTTCCTCGTTATTTTTGGAATCTTTTCCATCTATTGTTTTGTGCATTGAAAAGCCTTGAGCAGTTGCTTCTATCTTATTGCAGATATGGTATGACAATGTTCCTCACCCTAAATTGGTTGAGTATAAGAAGGAACAAAACTGGGTGCGAAAATCTGGTGACTATTTTATTTTTCCTGGCGGTGGTACTCAATTTAAAGGCGGAGTAACAAAGTATATTCAGTTCATTGGGCAGGTATATTAAGCTATCTAAAATCAGAAAGTTTAAGTTATATTATTCAAGTCAAAGCTGAACTGATCTCCTTCACGTCAGATAATTTTTTTCAATACAGATGCATGATGGTGTGACATTTGACATTCAGTTGGAACAATTTTCTTATCTCTCGCAGCACATTGTTGTCATGGATAACGTTGCTATGGTTTCCTCAGATTTTATTTTCTATTGATTTTCTGAAATTGGTCATGATTATGATATTTTTTCAGCATTTCTCTTCTTCTAGCCCTTCTTTTTTGTTTTAGGATAATTTTTTTTGAGGTTTTCTTTCGTGATGATCTTAAACTGCATGACCAACAAGGTAGTTTTTCCTACCTAGCAATTTGCATTTTGGGATATATTGCAAACCCTTTCTTGTCCACAGTTTATGTGCCCAAGATTTGGAAATGATATAGAGGGTTAACATTAAGTTGACGTCCAGAGTATGAGAGGCATTAACTAGAGCCTCACCAGAGTAGTCTGACTTGCAGGTTCTGGGTAGCTGCATCAACAACCCAATCCTGGGTCTTTTTGATCCCACCTCATGTCCCTGCAGTGGGATATCCTTAATAAGATCTGACATTGCCTTCTTGAGTTTCTTCCTCATTGAAGCTGAGACAACTCCTGATTTTTAATGAATAAGATGGATAATTCCCACTTTTTTCCCAACAGAGGAAAACTTCTCTAAATATGTGGCTATCCTGGCCTGATCCTGTGCCAATAGAGGAAAATGCTAAATGGAATATTATTTAATTTGTACCATGCTACTCTTGTTGAAGTCTAAATTGTTGGCAATCTAAGTTTCGTCAACCTTACCACAGTAACTTGGCCTGATTCCATCGAGCCATTGTGCCTGTAACGAGGCATCTATACGAAAAGTCTTGGAAAAAGTTTAAGCCACTAAATACTGGACTTCAGCATCCAAACATGGAGTATTAGTGTTGTTCTTCTGAAAGAAATCTTCTTGGAGGCGTATATAGAGCATTAGTTCCATCATCTGCCTAACGTGCGTTTTATATGCGTTGCAAATTGAAGTGGAAAGAATTGCAAGATAAGAGTTTGGTTATAGTGCATAGAAGATAAGCTTGCTATTTTGAACTTTTGAAGTAATGGTGTGCACAGTGATTCTGGTGATAACTGAATTATCTGCCTAAGCAGCTATTTTGTTATATGCAAAATTAAAACTAGACTATTGATCCTTTACTACATTGCACTCATACGACTATGGATACAGATATGATGCAATGCAAATACTTCATTGTGGATTCAACAATAATAGATTTATGTGTGTTTGTAAGTTAATGTGATTTATCTATAACACAGGCTTTTTAGACTTTAGTGTTTAAAAAGAACAAGTTTTGGTACTATAAAATATTTCCAAGTTCTATAATCAACAATTAACAGAATTCTTCTGCATTAAAAAGTGGACAAATCATATATGCGCATATGCTATTCAAATGGAATTTTAAACTAACATTCAGGCATTAAAATTTTAACTTCTTAATCTTATAAACATCTTTGATAAGTCTAGGCCTATAAATTTGAGGACACATCATAGATGTATCTTGCAAGTATCCATCAAATATCTCAGTGTCCAAGTATTGGATAGGAAGACATTTCCATGATTGAAATAGCCATCCAACTTAGATCTTTCTCAACAAAATAAAAACAACACTTTGCAGATCTGGTTGATTACTATGATTTACGTTCTTAGGAGGTAAAAGTGCCTTGAATTCATGACCTATAACATGAATAATCTATTATGAATTCAGCATACGAATAAACATTCATTTGAATAAGCAACACATGTTTCTCTGTACAGCATTCACGTCCATTTTGCAGCTGGCATAAGAAACTTTGTACGTCAGTGTTTCTTGCCTTTGCAATAATGTCTTTACAATAATAGACAATAGTGTCCACTTGTCACCCAATGACTCGTGACTAAATTCTGAATCAAAGAAGGCGATTATTTGGTGATAGAATTATTAACTGTTGGAACTATTCAATTAATAGACAGTGAGCAGCTAAATTTAGATAGTCTTTAGGGTATGTTAACTTTTAGCCGCATGCTATATGGTCATGACACTGCTTTGTTTGGGCTTTGGATGTAGAATTTTCTGAAAAGTTATCAGGCACCGTATACTATTGGATATGGGTATCGGTTCACTCCTATTACAGTAACAAGATCTGCTTTGGCTAAGTGTAACTAAACTTATTTATTTTACTTGCTGTACCAGACTCTGTCTGCTATTGAGTGGGGTAGGAACACAAGAGTAGTCCTGGATGTTGGTTGTGGCGTTGCAAGCTTGGTGGGTACTTGCTGGATAGAGATGTTCTTACCATGTCACTTGCCCCAAAGGATGAGCATGAAGCTCAGATACAATTTGCCCTTGAGCGTGGGATTCCGGCTTTTCTCTCAGTTATTGGAACTCAAAGGCTTACTTTCCCTGATAATGTATTTGATTTAATTCATTGTGCTAGGTGTAGGGTCCACTGGGATGCAGACGGTAGGTTGGGCTGCTAGGTTGTTACTATTATGGATGCTCTTTGACTTTTCACTTTATCCACTCTAGTCCAAGGCTGTTTCTTTTATATGATTTCTTTGTTCCATTGTAGGTGGAAAGCCATTAATGGAGCTTAACAGGATCCTCAGGCCTTGTGGTTTCTTTATTTGGTCTGCAACACCAGTTTATCGTAATGACAATACTAGAGATACAGATGTCTGGAATGGTAAGTGAGGCTGTATGTATTTAATTTTGCGAAGAGAAATAGCACTTTTGTACTTTGAGGGTTAAATTAGTGTCAAGAAATGAAATAGCAGATGTTCAGTTACTGATATATAATGTTAGATTACGGAAGGTGCTTATTAACCGACTGCTAAGGAATTTCACAGCTTATAGTGCATTCCAACGATATTATTAGCTCACTTTTAGATGGCACAATTGAAATGTTGGATGATAGGGTAAAATGATAATACATGATCTAATAACACTCTGAAGTTATGCGTGCCAAGGTTGCAATACCTTTTAAATGTTGATATTATTGTCTGTGTTCTCTTTAAAAGCTAGCAATAGAGGAACACCCCTTGCTCATGCCTGTATAACTACTCAAACCATTACTTGGCATGGATTTTCAAAATTATTTTCTAAGTAATGAAATGAAAATGAGCTTATACTTGACTGGCTTTTGAATTGCTGGAACACCTCTTAGAAAAAAATATATTGGGGAACCTTTCATGAAAAATGGACTATTTTCTGCACTTACAGGGAAACTTTCAAGAAAAGCTTACTAGATGCTTCTTGATTGATTGGTGGACTACTTTGGAGAATAATGGGATAATGCCATTGTTACTCTTCATCTGATTCAAGTTAACAATTTTGTTCTTCCTAGGTTTTCTATTCCTACATTGTGTATATATTCTTTGGTAATAACCTGATTTTCTAGCTTCATCTTATTCAAGTTGACAATTTTGTTCTCCCCAGATTTCTATTGTGCACAATGTGTTTATGCACTCCTTGTGCACATACGTAACTAGCAAACCAATTGATAGTGATAGTGTTTACTCCTCGGCACATGGCTATTAAATCTTGAATTCAGTGTGGATTACTTGTGATTGATTAATACTATTAAAGTCCTTGCTAGTGCACCAACCCTTCAAACTTTTGATGAGGTTGAGGGTAATAATTTTATATTCTAACAAGCCCCTGTAGGTTGAGCGCCCTTAGTGGGCCTGGGTTTTACGAGCAATATTATCTTTAATTTGTTTTTTTTAATGCGTGTTGTGTGAGATTTGAACATGGGTTTCTCTGATACCATATTAAAGTTCCTATCACTACACCAAAACCCCAATGTTATGATGAGGATTGAGGTAACATTCTTATATTCTAACAGAAACAATGTAGTATTAGATGTTTTCTATGAGGGTAAAATTCACGTTAGAACAAGTGAGTGTCAATTACCCTTATAGAAACTAATAAGCACTAATACCACAACAAAATGCTATATAGATTTACAAGGTATTCTTAGCTTGTTAAGTGTTACAAAACTGAACTAGGCCATTCTATGATTATTTTACTATTTAACATTTTCTTATTAACCTGTCTCATGGTCGATAAACTATTGAAGGAGATATATATTGAAGTTAGAAAGAATGATGGTTACTCTGGCAAAACTAACACATGGGAATGGAAATGGTTCTTCTTGGTCACATTGGACCCGAGCAGCAATATTGGTTTCGGGCAAATATGATTTTGAGCGATATTTTAGACCTTGAGGAGGCTCAATGTGACCAAGAAGATACCAATATTGCCGTTACGATGAGAAGAAACGGCTCATATTTCTGACCTATGGCCCATACCAGTACGGATACGGATACCGATATTTGAAACCATGGTCTCCTCTCTCAAGTCTTAGTGAAATTGAAATTTTGATGGTATATGACCTGGAAAACAAAATTAGATTTTTGATTTTTGTTTTTTTCCCCTTAATGTGGAATTAGATATAGATCCCTCTCTAGAAACTAAATCTAAAAGACTTTATTTGGTCATCAGGTGTTGACAGTGTGCAGTCTTGTTTATTCATTGAACACTCAATAAAGTTGCTCGCGAAAGGAATTTTTAGACGACTTGATATAGACATTACCATTATTGATTGTGGGTTTAAATAGCATATTGCTTGTTGTATAGCTTGTCTAAAGAAAACTCTAGCAAGTGTAATCCCAATGTATTCTAGGATCTCTGCTGGTGAGAGATTTGATGGAAGGGTGATCTACTTGGGACTTTTATTTTAGTTGTCGTTGTCAATAAATAAATAAATAAATAAATGTACCATAAAACTTAGGCTTTTAGGTCGTGGGCTAACAATATATATTAACTTAACATTTAAAACTCCTCACACGTCTTCAGATGTTGAAAGGCCTCCATCTTAACTTGCTTGGGAGGCAAAATAAATGTGCATAAATAAATATATTTTAAACAATGATGAATTCAAGACCTCTTCAAACCTGGTGCTCTGATACCATGTCAAAAAACCACTTTGCCCAAAAGCATAAGCTATTGGTGATGGGCTAACAATGCATATCAGGCTAACTTAACACTTAGCAAAATTGTGCAAGTGGCTAAGAGAGAGGAGATAACCTTTTCCCTCATAAGATTATGCTTGGGTTGTCCCTGGGAAAAGAAAAAAAATTGATGGAAGCTTTAATATAGAACTTGTAAAGGGATATGGAATAGCGCACATGCTTTTAGGAGCATCTATTCTAAGGAGTTAGGGGGGTCTGCACTTGAATTGGGATGATTAGGGATTGAGAAGCTGAAAGAACACAAACATTTCATATTTTCTTAGGTTTGAACATGATCTAAGCTTGAAACCTTAGGATCTAATATAAAATTGAGTTGGTATAGGGCATTAGATTGTTTAGAACTTTAGGTATTTCTAATGAGCATTAACTTACCTATTGCGTACTTTTCCCTCAATGTTTGACATTATTCTGAACTTCAGAGTTTATGGAATGAATTTTCCCTATAGTACGGGCAATGGGAAAATTTCTGCACATCTTTCTTAGTGCTCTACAAGTTGAAACTGGAATATGGCAAGTCATCGATGGGAACCAGCTTTCGGCTTATGATTGTAATTCATATACTTGGCACTTTGTAGCTAAAATGATGTAGTACAGGATGTGGGCAATATGTTGAAATGTGGGCAATAATTTCAGGTAGATAATTCTAGGCAAAGATCCAGCTAAGATTTATGTTGTCTCTCCTTTTCCTTATGATAAAGAACTACAAAGATCAGAACCAAATACTTGTGCTCTTTCTTTCTTTGCTTTTATTTGTTTATACACATCAATGACATTCACTAAGTTACAAACGTAAATAATTCCTTTTTTTCTTCTTGAGGAACTTATTCCGTTCTTTATGAATTTATATTTCATCACTGGTATACTAGGCTTAAGAAAGACAACAGTTTTGGATTATGTAATAGCCATTTTCTCTGTTAATGGGTATTTGTGTTTTGATTCTTTCTACAGTTTGTTGGATTCTTCCTACAGTTTTGGTAGCATGTTCTGATTATTCCAAAGTTTATGAATTGATAATTCACCGGCATACTAGGCTTCAAAAAGATAACAAATTTGGATTATTTAATGGCCATTTCCTCCATAATGAGCATGCGTGCTTTGTTTCTTTTTACAGCTATGGTAGCATTGACGAACTCTATTTGCTGGAAGACAGTAAGAAAATCTATAGATGCAACTGGAATTGGACTTGTAGTCTATCAAAAACCAATCTCAAATTCTTGTTATGAAGAGAGGAAAGAAACTAGTCCTCCTTTGTGCGGTCAAAATAACAGACCTAGTATTTCATGGTACTTCTTCATATTTGACATATTATTTGGCATTGCATGATTATCTGTTGTTCTTTTTATTGATTCTCATTGTTTTGGAGAGCAGGTACACTCCCCTTGACAGTTGTCTTCCCTATCTCCCAGCAGTTAGCTCAGGTGAAGAGAAGGATTGGCCCATTTCTTGGCCTGAAAGACTTTATGTTGGACCTTCAAGTTTACCGCTGGAGGTAGAAAGGAGATATGCTGAAGAAATTTTTTACAATGATACAAAGTACTGGGATTCCCTTGTTTCAGCCATTTACTTGCATAATCTTTCAATCAATTGGTCGAGCATTCGTAACGTGATGGACATGAATGCTGGTTACGGAGGGTAAGGGTTCTTCAAATTGTGCTTACATTTCATTCATTTATTCCAAAATACTACAGTCATTATCTTGGTCTTCTTTTTAAGTACGTCATATGTTATGGTGCTTGAAACATAGACTTTACATTGCAAAGAAGATATTTTTAAATTTACTTGCTGCTGATCTCCGACCAAATTATAATTGAGGTTTTGGTACTTCATTGAATCAAGTAACATATAGATAGTTTCATTGTGTTCTACAAGGCCCTATTCCAGCATTGATTTATGCCCTATCATGTGTCGTGCCAGAAACTGTAATGACATGCATGTTATAGCATATACCATAGTATCAATACGAGCCACTTGGTGTGCACCAACATGATGCTATGTAATTGAAAGAAATGCCACCTGGATGTTACCTATATGATGGGAACCAGTAGGTGTTATTTGCTTAGTTATTTTTTTCACTTTATTTAGGTTAGGCTCAATTTTATTCTTTTGTTTTGTTTTTTTCTGATATTGGATGTGGGAAAACTTCTTTTGTGTTGGGCCTAACAAGGCCATGACTTGTAGTCTTTTATTCAGTTCAGTTGATTTAAGAAAAATTCAAACTTTGCGTTACAATTTGACTTTGTGATTTAAATCTCTATATGGTGAAGTGCTGAGTGGGAGATCGATCTGGTGTTGAAGCCAAAATCCTTTTTATCTCAAAATCCTAATTTCTTCCCACTTTCTTTTTTTTCCTTTTCTTTATTGCATCAGTTTGGTGTCAGAGCCAAAATTCCTGCTTCTTTCACAAAATCTCCTCCACAAAAAAAGAAAACCTAGCATCCACAAATTTCTAAAACCCTACATTTACAACTCCCTTTTTCGTTTTTCTTCTTTATTTGCAAAAAAATAAAAAAGAAAAGAAAAAAGAAAATAAAATAAAAAAAACACTGTTCAATCATCTCCCTCCTCTCTCTCAGTGTTCACCCCCAGTCCTCACCCCACAGTGTCGCTGTCGCTCCAAAAAAAAAATCCCTCTGACGAGCTCCCACCACGCCACCACCATCCCTGTCAATCGCCGAAAGATCTAGGAGACGACATTGTCGTCCTCACCCCGATGCCCCAAGTCCACCACCCTCGCAGTCAGATCGAGTCCCATCAGATCATCGACCTCGACTCCTACTCCAGAGTTCGCCACCATCTCCTCCTTCGGGCAACTTCCTCCTCCTTCGGGCATCCTCCTCTCTCTTCCGCCACAGATCTCCAACTCCACCTCCTCGCCGTTCGCTTCTATCGTCTTCATCGTTGAGCAGCTTCATCGAAGGCCTTGCCGACCAGGTCTGCCTTTACCGTCAACAATCGTCGCCTTCGATCTCCTCCTGAGATCTCATCGACAAGCAGCCGAGCCCCCGACAGATCCACCGCCACTGCAGTCATCGTGACCCTGCACATCTCGCCGCCACTCATCGTCAACCGTCACCACAACCTCGACGTCCTCCTTCCTTGCCGCCACAGTCGTTGTCTTGCTCGCGTCGCCGCCACTCTAGAGTTCCCAGCGCCGCAGGGAACCCTAGGATTGGGTGAAGTAGAGAAGAGAAGTGGGTTTGGGTTTGAAATTTTGGGTTGAAATTCGAGCTTAAGTTAAACCCGACATCAAACTGGTTCACTTAATTAAGGCTGACCCGAACGGATCCGACCCACTCCCATTTATCATCAACTGAATTAGTCTGACTCGGAGCTGAGTCAACTGAGTGAGTCAAACAATAACATTGCAGTGAACAGGTCTACTAGTGAACTCAGCTGTTACTGTTCACAACAGCTGTACAGTGACATTTGGAGCCCGTTTACGGTCTGTTCAGAGTCCGATTCGAATTTTGTCTGAAGCGTTGGATCTGTAACTGACTCCCGAAGGTACTAGAAGGATTTCGCAACTTTTGGGCAGCAAATCCGGCTTCACAAGCCCTTGTTTGGAGTCACTACTCGGTATCAGTGCTTTTTCAAGCGCCTCTGGGTACTCTCTAAACTCACCTCATATTTTTGCGATATTTTGAATATTTCTTGTGTACTTGTGGTGATTGTTAGTTGTACCTGCTTTTGTTAAGTGTTTAATTTGTTGCTTGTTTGCATTTTCACTGTAAGGATTCATTTTGCATAATTAATTTTAGAAACCAATAGGAAATTTTTTCGCTTGATCATATAGTGCACGGATCTAGTAAAACTTATAAAACTATCTTGCATCCGTGTGATTGTGTGTATTGCATAGTGCATGCTCCTTCGTAGTGGTAGAACCTATTCCCCTGATCATTCAGATGTGGAGTCCAAACTTGACCTAATCCTTAGAGAGTTTCAAGATCTGAAACTAAGAGTTGAAGGGTTAGATAACAAGAACATAGGAGAGAACTTGAGAGATGAAGCCTGAGGTATGAGAAGGAAACACATCAGTAGGCGCAGGGATGGAGAAGATGACATAATCCATAGGATTAATATAGATCCCCAAACGATATCCTTAACCCGAAGATTTTTAGTGATTTGATAGCAGACTTAGATTTCTACTTTGATTGGTATAGATTTACAGAGGAGAGTATAATTCAGTTTGCTAGGATGAGACTGTCAGGGTCAGTGAGAATTTATTAGATCTCGGTAGGGAGAGTACACTAGGCGTGGGACTTTCATAAAGTCTTAGAAGGAAATAAAGTAACAACTTAAGGGGAAATACCTTCCCGACTCTTATAAGCATCACCTACTAGATAAAATGCACAACTTTCGTCAGGGTAACAAGTCAGTTCATGAGTACACAACTGATTTTGATGACCTAACCCTACGATGTGAGGTGCAAAAGATTCTGATCAGGCGATATCTAGATAACATTCCGGATTGAGGTCAGACATTCAGCTAGCAATGTTCATCCATTTTCACAAGATCGAGACCCTTGAATAAGCAAGCCAACTAGCTCAAGATATAGAAACCTCTCTTAGATTTTCTTCAGGACGTAGGGTCTTTTCTAAAGCCGAGGAGCAATCTAGCCCAAAGACTAACACAACTAATGACCCTAAGAGCAAATCTGTGATATGTGAGTCTTCTAGGAGTGCCAAGGGTAGTCAATATTTTAAGTGTCAAGGTTATGGTCACATTGTTGCACAATATTCCTCTAGGAACCTTCTAATTAGGAAATCGACGATGATGATGAAACAGTCATTCATGAAGCAATTGACAGTGCGACTGATTGTGATGTTAGGATTCTTAGCACCCAATTAGGTGTTATTAGGTGCCCACACACAGCTGTTGGTAATGAAGATTGGCATAGGTCTAGTGTCTTCTACATCTATATTGCACATGAGGGGAAATACTATAAATTGATGATAGATGAGAGTAGTGCGAACATCATTACCAAGACAACTCTTGAGAAGATGGGTGTTTAGGCTGAACCACATTTCCACCCATACAACGTGAATTGGATTGATAAAACTGCTCGATCTATTACCCAGCGTTGGCAGGTCCCTATCCACGTGTCTAGTTATGAGGATCATGTTTGGTGTGATGTCTTAGACATTGACGCCGCACACATCTTATTGGGTAGGCCTTGATTGTATGACTTGGATTTAACCAGTCTGGGTAGGTCTAATACTTGTGAGTTTAACTTTAACAGAAAGAAAATAGTGTTGAAACATGCCAAACTCAAATCAAGTGTAGGGAATACCATGGAAAGAACAATCACCAAAAGGAATGACATGACACTCTATCACTTAGTGATTAGAACTCACTTTTCTCCCGAGTCTCCTATTGATGGATCTACTCCTAGGTCTAGAAATTTCTGCGGCCTTCTCCCCTTCCCTTAGATATTCCACCCATTGCCATAGTTGAGCCATTTGCATCACATTTGTCTAAGTTGCATGAACATAATACAAGATAAATGACAATTAGTAATTATAAATATCAGTCTGCTGCAGAGTCTGACAAGCGGTTGTAGGACATCGCAATAGGTGACGAGGCGCTGATTAGAGTGCACCCAGAGATGTTTTACTGGGAACTTTGAGAAAGCTCTATACTTGACACAGTGGTCCATACAAGATTTTGAAGAGGTTTGGTTTCAACGCCTATGAGCTCGATATTCCCCATGATCTTGGAACCAGCCTGGTATTCTGCGTCGAGGATTTGACTCGTTATCACACTTTCACGAGATCACATCGGTTTTCAGTTCGTTCATTGCTGCCACTACTACCGAGGAGATCCACCACTGAGAAGGTTGTGCATCCCTTCTCAGTTTGATTTCATCATCCATGCGTCGCTATTCGCCAGTGGTGAATTTTTCGAAGCCGAAGAGAATTGATGGGAATTAGTAGGTGTTATTTGCTTATTTATATGCTTAGGCTATTTTTCCTGTTTATTTAGGCTAGGCTCAGTTTTTTTCCTTTGTTTTAGTCCCATGTTGGATATGTGGGAGAACTTCTTTTGTGTTCGGCCTCTATAAGGCCAGGACTTGTAGTCTTTTATTCAGTTCAGCTGATTTAAAAAAACTCAAATTTCGCATTGCAATTTTGCTTTGTGATTTAAATCTTTGCATAGTGAAGTGCTGAGTGGGAGATCTATCTCCTTGATGCTGAAGTCAAAATCTTTTTTATCTCAAAACCCTAATTTCTTCCCTCTTTCTTCTTTTACTCTTTCTGTATTACATCACTATACCATTGAGATCTTCTGTTATTGACATCTATGCTACTTTAGGTGACCTATAGTGTCGGATATAATAACTTTTTGTCGTTATTTACCACTAGTGTCAGGTAAGCATGTCATGCACACCCATACAATATACTGTTTCTGATTGATTTATTCTGTCCTCAGTGTTATCAAAGATGCTTGGTGCTGACTGTTAACTGATGTTTACAAGTATAGCATTCTAAAGAAATTAAATCAGAAGCTGGAATTGACTCCTAAGTGTGAGTTAGGCGGTAGAAGGATGGGATTAGGTAGTGAGAAGTCCTAGCGTCGAGTCCAGGTTGCGACCTCCATCGAGAAGGAAAGTAAAATAACCTGGAATTTTCTACCTTCTATAAGATCATCCTTCTCATACCGCCTTGAAGATGAATTATAAATGAATATTCACCAGGTTATATATAAGTAGGTTTGTTCTGTACATAATCCATTAGATCTATCATGCTTGTGTATCATTAGGAGAGAGGGCGTTTTAGATTTACTCAATCTAAATATTTGCAGCACTGGCACTTGGATGGGAGAGGGGGATGTCACTACACATACATATTGACACAACAAATTATAAAATTCCAGATATGACACCTTGATGATAGGAATGCATGTGAGAACCAGCAGCGACATTGGAGAGGGTACAACATGACTTGGTTGCACTTACACAACAAAGTATAAATTCTTGATATAACACCTTGACGAGTCAGATGTGTGGTGGGGTGCATATGTGTTCAAGATTGAATTACAGATGAGAGACGAGACATCTTGATAGATAGACAGTGAGAGAATCAGATAAGATATGTAGTTAGCTAGTCTGATTGACAGACAGAAAGTTGGCCAGATAATTGCCCAGCCGCCCATTTTTTAAATGCAAAGCTGAAACTACCTGATCACTATCAGTGCGATGTTCTACTCTTGGAGAGTGAAGTATTCGCATAAGTCTTGTTCACTATGGAGTGATAGGAGATCAACATCTAACCTCAGTGCAAGTTGTGAACACATTTTAGTGATAAGAGTGGACTAACCATCGTCCTCTTCCTCCTGTCTATTGCGGTCTAATGACAATTGGTCTCCAGAAATTATTCTCTCTTTATTTTTTTGTTGGCATTGATGCCCACCTTAAATTGTTTTACTTATGTTATTTTTCTCTATCTCCTTCTTTCTTCTCACGCATGCACCTTATCTTTAGGACTTTTAAACCAAATTTCCTTTATAAGTTCAGTTCAACATCCTTTAGGTCTGACCTGTCACTCAAATTTTTGCATCGATATATTCGTGTGTTGCCCTTGGTTGCTAAAAATGCCCATATGTAGCCAGTTATGCAACCGAGAGAGTATGTAACCTTGTAACTAGTGGTGTGCATCAGGTCGAGTTTTACCTAAACTCGAGTCGCACCGACTCGAAAAGATGTGTTGGCCCAGAGGCCTTCCTCTCTAGTTTGATGATGATTAACTCATGTAGTTATGTTTACTAATAATCTTGTGATTTTAGTTTCAGATCATTAATCAAGATATTAGTTGGTGATTGCTTCAAAAAGAGGAGTTTGGAAGCCTTCACTTGGTGATTCCTGAGCCTGAGCGTCAAGATGATACATAGCCATGCTCGTTGGATCACGGTGTTTGGACCGAGTCAACTTGAAGATGGAAGATCGTCAAGAAGACTTAGGTATCCATAGTTTAGTGTGTTTAGATCCATTTGTAAAGCTTAGTATAGTTGATATGCTCAAGTGCACAACACACACGTTTTATGTTTAGATATTGGTTTTTCGGTTTTGGTTTAACCAATATTTGTTTTCATGAATAGTTGATCGAAACAAGTTTAAATTGGTTTATGTATAGTAGATTCTTTCTATACATGCATGCTTAACTTTTAAACAAACTTATTTTGACTATCCTATTCATGTAGTGAAAAATCTAAGTTTGATAAAATACAAGTTTTGGTTTTTGGTAAAAATGTTTAAACACAAAAATAGTTTCATATGCTTGATATTTGAGCTAAACTTTTTATCACATGTTTATATATCAATGCAAAATGTTAAAACTATTTTTGGGGATTTTTAGAAGTTTTTAAAGAATTTTTAGAAATATTTTAATATGTTTTTCTGACCCAGTTTCTGACCCAGAACTGTGCTGACAGGCCAGGCCGGTCGACCGGGCGGTCGACCGACGTGCACAGACCTGTGCACGTCTGGCAGCACAGTGGGCCGGTCGACCGGGCGGTCGACCGGACCAGAGAGCAGTGCTCTCTGTATCTGGGCGGTCGACCGGATTGCCCAACGGTCATTTATGACCGTTGGCGGTCGACCGGCCGGTCGACCGCCAGCCTGTCAGGCTGACAGATCAGCCTAACGGCTAGTTTTCTTTTGGGCCTATAAATACCCCATTTCTTTGGGATTTCAGACAAGATTTTTCAGAGCAAAATTTTCCCATTCTCTGGTTTTAAAAATAAGTTTTCAAAAGTGTTTAAAGAGCCAAAAGATCAATCTTGTTTATTTTTAAGTGTTTTGTTATTTTCAAAGAAAATACGTTTTGGGAATTGGTTTCTTGTTCTTCATTTCTATATCAATTTGGTATTTTCCCAAGAGTTTTTCTTTGATCAAAACACTTGTTTTCCACACTTGAGCTATATCTTCTATCCTACTCTATTAGGATCTTGTTTTGTGGAAAAGAGAGATTGTTTGAGGTTGTGGAAACCTCCAAGTTGTAAACACCCTTGCTTTTGTTGTATCCCTCTTTGGTAGAGGTTGATCGGGTGATTGGTTTGCTTCCTCTTTGGTAGAGGTTGAGATTGTGGTTTGCTCCCTCTAGTGAGAGGTGGAGTTTGGTTTGTAACCCTCTTCGGTAGAGGTGTTGGTTGTTGTTTGGCTACGGGCCTACCCCTCGGTTGTGAGGCGGTGTTTGAGAGAGGAGTTTGGTACTCCTTGTTGTAAAAATCCTTCTCGGTGAAGGTTCCCTCGGTGGGAGTCCTCGATGGACAAGATAGTGGATTAGAAATCCTTCTCGGTGAAGGCGGGGACGTAGAGCTAGGGGCTCGAACCTCGGAACATATCCTTGTGTTTGCGTTTGCGTTTGATCCATTGTCTCTCTAACTCTCTCTTTTATTTGTGCAAAGCATTATTCATATTGCCATATCATTCATATTGCTTGTGTTGCCTTGCATTATTTCATATTGTTCATCCTTATATGCTTGGCTTGCTTATGTGTGTGCCTCACTTGTACTTAACCACAAAAGCTTCATATAGCACCTCAACCCTTATCTAGGGGAATCAAGAGGAGTTAGTCCAGAGCCCTTCACGGGGAATTCGGCTACACTTGTGTGTTATACTAAGTGTGTTGCAAATTTGTTTTAGCTTCCGCATTTAGTTTCTAGATTAGCATTATCACCTATTCACCCCCCTCTAGGTGATTTACAATTGGTATCAGAGCCTACGCTCCTGATACTTAGGCTTAACATCCTAGGAGTGAGATCCTTTGTTTGCTAATCTACCATTTGCATTTGCACACTTGTTTGTTTGCACACATATAGTTTGGACCCATGGACTTCATGACCCCACCTATGTTTGACCCTTCCAACATCATTGTTTGGAAGACTAAAATGTCCATTTATTTACAAACCCTAGGATATAAGGTTCACCTTGCCATTACCAAGGAATCCTACCTTAGTGATAGCAAGCATATAGGGGCCAATGCACAAGCCCTTGAGGCCATTAGAAGCACGCTACCTAAAGATTATCTAAATGAAAACTTGACTTCAAAAGTTAATTTTGTTGTAAAAGAAAATGAATCTTTGAAAACAAAAATTATTTCTATTTCAAAAGATTTAGATATGTATTTAAAGAAAAATGAGTTTTCGAAAAATAAGATTGATGCACATGTTTGCCTTGCTAGGGTAGTATCTCACACTTCACCTATTGCATGTTCCACTTTATTTTCAAGTGTTAAAAATGATATAAATGTTTCGAAGAAGTGTGTTGATTGTTTGGGCTCCACTTTGAGCCAATGTGTTGTGGGCCATACACGTTTGGAATCTTTTTTTTCGAAAGAAACAAGTTCCATCTATTCATGCACACCCATGGCATACACATGCTCCTCACGGACACACCCATTACATGTATGCTCATGTGTACACATGTACACATTGTGGACGTAAGGGCCACTTTGCTAAATTTTGTTATGATCGTATACATGTTTCTAATTTAGCAAATAAATTTGTTTGAATTAGAGAAGGTACTAACCCCCATGGACCCAATAGGATATGGGTACCAAAGACCACCCCTCTTGTTTATGATGTAGGTGTGGGCTCTCGCATGACGTGAGAGTAGCGGTACCTTGGAGTGGATGCGTTTCGAGCTTCATGAAAATAAATTGGATGCATCACTTTCAAGGGAAGGTTTGGTGGGAAGACCACCTTGTTTTGAAGACATGGAGAGTTGCCTCATAGGTTTTGGTAACGGTCTCTTACTCCTTATTTATATTTGCATGTTTTCATGTTTATTATATATAGTATGTTTTGATGTTTATATGATCATTATGAAAATGCCATGATTATTAGACTCTTGACATGCATGTATAGCCCTTTTGAGACACCCATGTTTAATATGATCATTATTTTGTATTCTTACCGTTTGTTTAGCTATCATGTTTATCATAGCTCTAATAACATGTGGATTTACATAATAATCATGTTTATGTTTATCATGTTGATTTTTATCTTGTTTGATGCTTCATGATTTGAATATATGTTTAAATGTTAAAGACTAGGTATATATTTGTGCATATAGTGGGCCACAAATAAATCTATATATGTTTGTGCTTGAATGCTTATTTGAACCCATTAGATGTGCTAGTATAGTCTAGTTTTGATGATTCATACATTTTAAACTTGTATTCCTATTTTTGGATTTGTTTTATTTGTATGAGTTTTCATTTCATGTATATGTCTATTTTGCCAAACTTTAAGATATACATGTATATCCCTTGAGTCATTTGCTTTTCATACAAATCTTTATTATGGACTCAAATTGTGTTTAGGGATATGTATGTATACTTTTTGTGTTGACAAATCATACATATACCTTGAAATGAAATTTGTTTTAATGAAAATTTAGTTTTTCATGTTTCCATGTGTTTATATTTAACTTCATGTATATGTCCATTTTATCCAAATTATTGTTTATACATATACATCCTTTTGAGCCACGTGCCTTCATGCATATATCTTTGTGGACTCGTTGTATTTGGATATGTATGTATACTTTAATTTGTATAGGACATACATATACCTTGAAGATTAAATAGTTTTGATGAATTTCATGTTTTTATGTTTCAAGGAATATTGAGCTTATTGTCCATCTTTCATGATTATGATCTTCACATTGTATTTGTACACTCACATTTATTGTTTACTTATGTGTTTGTTTTTATGAGCCATATTTATGCTTAATTGATTATGAGTGTTGACTATTTTGTGGATTTCATGTTTCATGAAAATAATTTTGTTTTATTCCTTACTTGAAGGATTTCGTACTAGTTTATAAATTTTCCATTTAACTAGTTGCGATATTCTTCATTATGGTAGAGTTTTTCAAACAAAGCTTATTTTTCAAATCTATTTTTGAAAACCCCTACCATCCAAGGGCGGTTGGTTGGGAGACCATGCCTTGTGTATGCTTTACATTGAAAATCTTTTAAACATAAGCATGTGTTGGGAGGATAGGTTATATGAGTTATACTTTGTCATTATTGTTGTTTCAATTGGTATCATTGAAATTCTTTCAATTGGTATTAATTTTGACCTTTCTTGTATACTCATATATGTTTGTATGTATGTATGCTTTCACTTCAAAAAATATCAATTTCAATTGGTATCTATTTTTCATACATATATATGTTTGTGTTTATGCTAAGCTTGAGTTTCAATGTTGTTTCAATTGATTAGTTTTCAATTGCTTTTCAATTGGTATCTTATTTCAAGCCTACGCATTGTTTTTGTTGGTATTTCATAAAGGGGGAGAAAATTCGATTTTCATATTTACAATTGATATTTTTATTTCCACTCCCTAGCTTTATGATAGAAAATAAAAATTTTAAATTGATATCATATACTTAAAAAGAAAAATACTCTTTTTGATATCAAGATGTTTATTTGAATGTTTTAAAATTTGGTATCTCAAAATTTTGTTTTAAAAAAAATTAAATATAAAAGTTTTGATTTATATTGCATATATGCAAGGAGAGCTTAACATCTCTTCTACATATAGATTCATGATGAGTGTATCTTGTATAGAAGAGCTTGACAATCTCTTCTTTATGTGGTACACGTGTGTAGGGGGAGCTTCACATCTCCTCTTATGCATTACATAGTGTACGTTATGTGAATTAGGGTTTGTCATCCCTCCTTCATGTAATGTATCTATGTAGGGAAGCTTCACATCTTCCTCTTCATGAATGTATATAGCATATACCATTTACTTATTGATTTATGTTTACTTTCAATTGGTATCAAGATGCTACTTTGACATATTTTCAATTGATATCTTAATTGATTGTCACCCCTATTTGGTTTTGTTTTTGTTTTAGACAAAAAGGGGGAAAACATTGTCTTTATTTACCCCTTATTGATGATTGTTTCTTTGTATTAAAAAGGGGGAGAAGATTTTGTTTTGTTTTGGTTTTTACCCCTTTATTGATGATTAACAAAAAGGGGGAGAAAGATTTTGAGTTTGATCAAGTTTTATATATGCATATTTATGTTTTGCATATATTAAGTTTAATTTAGTTTAATTTTAATTGGTATCTAGAGTATGTTTTGTTTTTGAACATTTCATTGGTATCTAGAGCCTTTTATTGTTTATGCATATACATGCATTTATGTTTTAAGAGCCTTCATTGCATATTCATTATGTTTATTTGTTTTATGCATGAGTTAAGGGGGAGCTTCTTTGAAGCTTAACTTTAATCCATGTATATATAACTCCATGAGTTTTGTCATTATCAAAAAGGGGGAGATTGTTGGCCCAGAGGCCTTCCTCTCTAGTTTTGATGATGATTAACTCATATAGTTATGTTTACTAATAATCTTGTGATTTTAGTTTCAGATCATTAATCAAGATATTAGTTGGTGATTGCTTCAAAAAGAGGAGTTTGGAAGCCTTCACTTGGTGATTCCCGAGCCCGAGTATCAAGATGATACATAGCCATGCTCGTTGGATCACGGTGTTTGGACCGAGTCGACTTGAAGATGGAAGATCGTCAAGAAGACTTAGGTATCCATAGTTTAGTGTGTTTAGATCCATTTGTAAAGCTTAGTATAGTTGATATGCTCAAGTGCACAACACACACGTTTTATGTTTGGATATTGGTTTTTCGGTTTTGGTTTAACCAATATTTGTTTTCATGAATAGTTGATCAAAACAAGTTTAAATTGGTTTATGTATAGTAGATTCTTTCTATACATGCATGCTTAACTTTTAAACAAACTTATTTTGACTATCCTATTCATGTAGTGAAAAATCTAAGTTTGATAAAATACAAGTTTTGGTTTTTGGTAAAAATATTTAAACACAAAAATAGTTTCATATGCTTGATATTTGAGCTAAACTTTTTTATCACATGTTTATATATCAATGCAAAATGTTAAAACTATTTTTGGGGATTTTTAGAAGTTTTTAAAGAATTTTTAGAAATATTTTAGCATGTTTTTCTGACCCAGTTTCTGACCCAGAACTGTGCTGACAGGCCAGGCCGGTCGACCGGGCGGTCGACCGACGTGCACAGACCTGTGCACGTCTGGCAGCACAGTGGGCCGGTCGACCGGGCGGTCGACCGGACCAGAGAGCAGTGCTCTCTGTATCTGGGCGGTCGACCGGCCGGTTGACCGCCAACGGTCATATTTATGACCGTTGGCGGTCGACCGGGGCGGTCGACCGGCCGGTCGACCGCCAGCCTGTCAGGCTGACAGATCAGCCTAACGGCTAGTTTTCTTTTGGGCCTATAAATATCCCCATTTCTTTGGGATTTTAGACAAGATTTTTCAGAGCAAAAATTTCCCCATTCTCTGGTTTTAAAAATAAGTTTTCAAAAGTGTTTAAAGAGCCAAAAGATCAATCTTGTTTATTTTTAAGTGTTTTGTTATTTTCAAAGAAAATAGGTTTTTGGGAATTAGTTTCTTATTCTTCATTTCTATATCAATTTGGTATTTTCCCAAGAGTTTTTCTTTGATCAAAACACTTGTTTTTCATACTTGAGCTATATCTTTTATCCTACTCTATTAGGATCTTGTTTTGTGGAAAAGAGATTGTTTGAGGCTGTGGAAACCTCCAAGTTGTAAACACCCTTGCTTTTGTTGTATGCCTCTTTGGTAGAGGTTGATCGGGTGATTGGTTTGCTTCCTCTTTGGTAGAGGTTGAGATTGTGGTTTGCTCCCTCTAGTGAGAGGTGGAGTTTGGTTTGTAACCCTCTTCGGTAGAGGTGTTGGTTGTTGTTTGGCTACGGGCCTACCCCTCGGTTGTGAGGCGGTGTTTGAGAGAGGAGTTCGGTACTCCCTTGTTGTAAAAATCCTTCTCGGTGAAGGTTCCCTCGGTGGGAGTCCTCGGTGGACAAGATAGTGCATTAGAAATCCTTCTCGGTGAAGGCGGGGACGTAGAGTTAGGGGCTCGAGCCTCGGAACATATCCTTGTGTTTGCGTTTGATCCATTGTCTCTCTAACTCTCTCTTTTATTTGTGCAAAGCATTATTCATATTGCCATATCATTCATATTGCTTGTGTTGCCTTGCATTATTTCATATTGTTCATCCTTATATGCTTGGCTTGCTTATGTGTGTCTCACTTGTACTTAACCACAAGAGCTTCATATAGCACCTCAACCCTTATCTAGGGGAATCAAGAGGAGTTAGTCCAGAGCCCTTCACGGGAAATTCGGCTACACTTGTGTGTGTACTTAGTGTGTTGCAAATTTATTTTAGCTTCCGCATTTAGTTTCTAGATTAGCATTATCACCTATTCACCCCCCCTCTAGGTGATTTACAAGACGGTCTTTTAAAACCTCTAAAACCCGCCCGAACCTGTATGGGCGGGGTTCAAGAAGCCTTAAATTAGTTTGTGGTCGGATTTGGGTTTCATGAAAAACCCGCCTGACCCGGACCGATCCCACCCATTTTTTTAGAAAAAGAATAGGAAGCAGTGTGATCCCCAGCCTGCCTTCATTACTTCAAAAAAAAGGAAAGTGAAAAGTATAACCTGTCCATATGATGTGAAACGTGTATGCATGTGAATTAGAAATCAGTAATAGAACAAAATTTTGCTACGTTCTACCAACAAAACGATTTTGTGTAGAAAAATAATTAAAACTAATATGCAAACTGATGGATTTAACAAATGTGCAAGTGCGGTGTTACCGTTCTCAATTAAAATAAAGTGATGCAGCTACTCAGTTAGATGACAAAACTTGTGAAATTAATGCATATGACCAGTAAACACAGGGCAAGCAGAATCTCACAGTATTTGTTGCAGCGGGTATAATCGATAAAATAATAGAAGCAGATATCAACTCACAAATAAATTGACCGTGTTATAGAAAATTACATACTGAGAATCATAGAGATCTCAGAGACTTGTAGATGATGTCGGTGCATAGGCCTCGTCGTCACGATCGTCACGGTTTGAAAATCACTTGAATCTGGGAGAGTTACGCCTGAAACAATGACGACTCGCTAACGGATCTGTTTGAAGTTGAACATGTTACTGTAGCAGAGGGTACATACACTGCAGTTTTTGGATCCGCTACTGTAGCAAGTGGATCGGGTCTTCAGCACTTGCGGATCTGGGTCAAAACACTGTAGCAATTGGTTTTAAGACTTAAACCCAAACTTGAATGGCTATTGGATCGGGTTCTGTAGGTTGCAATTGGTCAGGTGGGAAAGCGGGTTCTATTATGAACCCAAGTTGGTTTAGCCTTGATCTCTCGCTCATGATGGACGGTGGCGGCGGGTGAGGACGGTAGCAGCGAGAAGTAGGGGAGGTCTTGGGGTCGTGCGAGGGAAGAGTCAAGAGGCCGGATGGCTACAGGATGATGGAGACGGCGACGCGGTGGCTGAGAGCGAGGAGGAGAAGAGGAAGAAAGGCGGCAGGGCGTCACCAACAGGCGAGGAGGCGGCTATGGCCTCGGTTGCGGTGGTGGTAAGACGAAGAGGAGGGAGATGGACTTGTTGGATTTCTTGTTGTTGATGGTTGCATAGGGATTGCTTGTTTGCTGTTTGGAGGAGAGAGGAGGAAGAAGAATTTGGTTTTGAAGGAGTAGAGAAGAATAGAGATGGTTGGGTTCTTTGAGTGGAGACGGCGGGTGTAGAGAGAGGGAGAGAGATGGCGGCTGTGAAGTTGAGAGAGAGGAGGGGGAAAATACTCTAGGTTAAGGGTTTTTTTTGAGGATAATTGGGAATCAACATCCTAAACTATTTGAGATAAACAATCTTATCACAACATGAGTTGTAATAAAAAATTCTTCATTAAAAATTCCAACTAATCCAAGAGTCTATAAATGGACGTTACACAATTTAGTTTCCTGATGTTCCCGATGTGGGACTAAACTATTACAAATTAATAAAAGTTTCAACTCCTAATAAAACCCGAAATACAAATAAAAAGAGAAAAATACATAAAAGTCTTCGATTGCTTGAACCAATCTGGATTGGAGTTCTTCTGCTTGCTTCAGCTCTTGATGTCCGCATCACCATAACAACTACACATCCAGTCCAAAACACCATTAAGAAGATTATACCCTATCCTTACAGATCAAAGACAAAAAAAAACTAGTAGTTTCATAGGAGTATCTAATACCATCTTACTGAATCTCCCTTTCATTGCCATCCACAGCTGTATCAGCAACATTCACCATGGAAGTCCCTGTTGCTCCAGCAGCTCCTTGTCTCCTCCCCCTCCTATTATATTGCTTTTGAATTTTTGCAGTCCCTGAAAGTTGTTTAAGCCAATAAGAAGCAAAATGGTTTAGCTTTAGCCAACAATTGCCAAGGAATGTTGTTTCTTATCAGAAAACAACCGAGCATTTCTCTCAGACCAAATGCACCAAAGAATGGCACAGGCCCAAATGTCCACTCCCATCTTTTTTTTGGCAACTAACAGCATTATGTCTCCAATCAGACTATAATGATAATACGTGTACAGGATCAGAAACAATATGCAGTCTGAATTTGTTAGAAGCCCATATGCCAATAACCCATTGACACTTAAAAAATAAATGAATGTGAGTTTCATCCTCTTCACCACATAAAATACGAACCATATCAGTCTGTACTCCTTTTCTAGTCAACAAATTTTTGATGTTTAATCTTCCTCTGATAGTTAACCACACCATGATTTTTAGCTTTAAGAGGAACTGGAACCATTCAAATGTCATGATACACAGTTAATTGTCCTCCAAAAGATAGAAAGTTGTAATAAGATTTGACAGTAAATCCCTTATTATCCCACCTCCACTGTCTACAATCTTCTCCATCTGATGGAACAATTCCATTCAACAAATGCCATAACTCCCAGTATTGAAATACCAAACCTCCAACCAGTTGCCTGCTAAAAAGGAATACTCCATCTCCAAACTCCTGCTTCCACCATTTCCATAGATTGGACATAAGCCTTCAGCCTGACAACAATCTTAAACAAATCATTAAAAAGAGAGGCCAAAGAGTTCTCCCCAATCCAATTATCCAACCAGAACAAAGTTTGACTCCCATTATGAACCTGAAGCCTGGTACTTCTTAAAAAACTATCACAATTAGAGAGAATACCTTTCCAAAAAGGAGATAAAAAGTTGTTATCTGGTTACTTCAAATAAAGATTTGTTCTGATAATGCTTGAAACTCAGCAATCTTCTCCAGCTTTTTTCAGGATCAATAAGCCACTTCCAAAGCCATTTCCAAGTAATGCTCTATTCATAAGTTCAATGTCAAGTATCCCCAATCCTCCTTGTAACTTACACACTTCACTCCCAGGCTACCAAATTAGCACAATTTCTGGCTTCTTGCTCCCCTGTCCCAAAAAAAAAGGTTCTATGAAGTCTATCCTTCCAATAACCCATTTGGTAAATAGATAAAAGGACATCCAGATAAGAGGCATTGAAGATAAGAGAGAATTGATTTAAGTCAAATCTCCTACCTCTTGACCGCAATCTTCTTTTTCATCCCGCCAGTCTACTGTCAAACTTATTTAAAAAGGCAACCAATCATCTTTTTTAGACTTTCCTGGCCTCAAAGCAATCCCAAGATATGTAGGGGCTGTTTGGATTCAAGGAATTGGGTGGAAGTGAGAAAGTGGGAAGTGTCTTTTCTTATTTCTGTTGTTCATCCAAACACCGGAAAAGAAAAATGGAAAAAGTTCTTTTCTTTCTTTCTTTTCTCCTTTACACAACGTTTTCCTCACTTACAGAGTGCTACAGTTAATTTTGTGGTCATGTAAATCTCATTTGTAATAAATTGTAGCACAAAACAGTTAATTTTTTGCTCATGTAAATCTCACTTGTATTCTAATTACAGTCTAATTTTTATTTTTCTTAATTAATTTTAATTTAATATTATTTTGCGGTCAACTTTGTAGTCAACTTTTCCACTTTCACTTCCACATTACCATCCAAACACCGGAAAAGACATAACATTTTCGAAACCATACTTCCCAACAACATCCAAACACCAGAAAACTTACTAACCAATTCCCAAATTCCAAAGGGAACTATTACCACTTTCTCACTTCTTCACTTCCTCACTTCCACCCTTAACCAAACAGGCCCGTACTGGAAAACTCCCACATTTACAATTTTACATCTCAACCACCTGTCTTTGTAGTACATCATTATCTTCTAATACAATGATGGAACTTTTATAAAAGTTAATTCTAAGACTAAATACGAACTCAAACCCATACAAAACTAACTTAAGAACTATCAATTGATCTCTATCTACCATACAAAAAACAAGGTATCATCCGTATATTGAAGAGTAATTACCTTCTTTCCATGACCTGCAGGACCTAATCCCTGAATCAAGTTAGCTGATGCTGCTAGATTAATCATTCTAGTAAACACATCCCCAGCTAGTAATAACAGGGACAATATTCTCATAACATAAATGTTATTATTCTAACCCATTCATTAACAGAGATGAATGGCTAAGATCAGATCAAATTGTATATAAATACACAGTTTGAGGAAAAAACCCTAGCCTCCTATCCTTACTCTCCTCTCAAGCTCCCTCTCCCAAATAAACCCTCCGTAGACTCCATCTCCTGTCACCTCTACCTCGTCTCTCATAGATCAAGAAGATGAAATATCTGATAATAAGAACGGCTTTCTCCCCCGTCTCGCTTGCTCCTTGACTTGGGCGCCCCCTCATTTTTCTTTAGATTTTATCTCTTTTTTATTTTATCTTTGATTTTTTTTTTTTGTTTTCATCTTGTAATTTGGAGCTTGCAAGTGACTTGAATTTGTTATATATGTGTCTTGTTGCAAATTAAAAAGATATCAACAACATTATGGTGATTTCTATTTGTCTTCATCTATTAGAAATTTTCTTTGGCAGTTAGAATATAACTATAGCTTTGATAATAAAAGAAAAAGAAAAAGAAAAATGGAAAGCCCAAACCCGAAAACTATTAAAACCGAACTAACCCGTCCAAACCCGTAACCCACCCAATTTTACCTGAAGCCATTTAGTGCAGGTTCGGGTTAATAACCACCCAAATCCGTCAAGTTCGGGTGGGTTTTGGGTTGAGGGTTCAGATTCGAGTCGGGTAGAAATTTTGTGGGTAACCCACCTGACCGACCCGTTTACATGCTTATGTGTAACCGTATGTCAAGGTTTCAAATCTCGCTAGCTTCAAGACATATGGCTGATAGAGATATTGCCCGACACTATCGAACAATACTCATATTGCTGACTGAAATGAAACAGTTAATACTTCTTATATTGCCAATTCTGATACCAAAGACCCACTGCCGATTGGTACTGAGATTTCAAACCAAGGACGAAGTTTTGCTCGTTTCGTGTCTGTATTCGTGCGGTCGTGAAGTTTTGGTTTCGCTAAGTTTCGATTGATACACATTTGGTGTCATTGAGTTTGGACAGTTTTGATAAGTTTCAAATGAAACATATCAAAACAAAAAAAATCAAATACAAAGGGCAAAAGAGGAAAAATGTAATGTTCCTAAATAATAATTTATCTCTCTTTAACTTCTTTAACCATCTGAAATTGATATATTTTAATTTTCCATAAATAGATTTAGATTTTTTAATTTATTTCTAATTATAATCTTAATTTAACTTTAAATTGACAGATTTCAGAGTAGTTTAGACTTTTGGATTAACTAGTCGAGTATCAAAAGCTTGATTCTCTTGATTATTATTGGATGCTTTTTATGCAATATGTATGAAAACAATCAAAGATGTCTAGATGTCTATGTACAGTAAACAAAACTTGAAATGAAGCTGTAGAACTAGCTTAACAAACTGAGATCTATGATAAAAAAGGGTCCAAAACCGAAGCTGAGTTCTCGAACTTTGTTTCAATCCTTGCCATATATGCAAAGTTACAGACTGCATATTGGTTGTGGTCACATATACGGTGCATATGTATTATTTAGACAGATTTTTATGGCTCTTCAGAGATAAAAACTTATCAGTTAACTTAATAATAATGACCATTTTTGTCATCTGATCACTAACTTGATATTAGTTATTACTTGCTAGATTGTACTTGTATCCAGTGTTTTAAATGTCGGATATCAGGGAAATGTCGGATGTCATAATCGGATGTCGGATTTCGGATTTCGGAGATATTTCGGGGCCATTTAGTAAATTTCGGATGTCATGACAGATAACAAATATATATCCTAGATGTCTTAAATAATGTAATTTTAAAATTCTTATCATGGTAATACATACACAACTTATGCAAAACTACATAAATATGTTTATGATAGGTATAATTAACTTAAACATTTTGCATATATTCTCTAATCTATTGTTAAAAATTCTTAATTGCTCCAACTTCCAAGACCAATCAACATATCGGGTTTTCCCGAAATGTCGGCCGACATTTTCCCGAAATGTCGGCCGACATATCGGATTTTTCCAAAATGTCGGCTGACATTTACCAAAACGCTATTTCTAATGCGGGTGGGGATGTCGTGGCGGTGAGGGCTTGAAAACGAAATGTCGGCCGACATTTCGGAAATGTCGGCCGACATTTAAAACACTGCTTGTATCATTTTGTTTGATAATTTTGACTATTAACATTTGGTATGGTGGTTGTACTTGACTTATTTGGTGCTATGTATATGTTTTAGACAGTTAAGTATATTTTTAACGTTACTATTCATTTTTACATTTTCATTTAATTATGTCTATTCTCTAAGTGGTCAATTGTTAATTTGGTAGTGACTTAGCTGTATAATATATGATATTTGTCTTCTCTTTTTCATTAGTGGAACAATTAGGTTGAGGGGTCATGATATGAAACGTGTACGGGGCGAAAGCAATCGATAAAATAACTCAATAAAATATTTCACCAATAAGAACATTCGTTGAGAAGAAATGATTAAAACTAATAATGCAGATATGAGTTAACCAAAATAATACTCACAGATTACTCCAATTTCAATCAAATATCAATTAAAGACAATATATTATGCCGCAGAAGATTCTACGATCAATATCAAATCTATTGAATTACAAGCAAGCAGATACACACAATCTCACGTTTGTGGACAACAATTAAATTGATAAAATATTAGAGATTAAATGTCAGACTTGAAATAATTGATATGAGTTAGAAACGTACTTACTGAGGATTATGTCAATCTCAGTGTCCTGTGATGATTATAGATGTGTAATACTTTTGTTCACGAACTCAATGTTTCAAATCATGTGTGACTTGGATTCCGGATGAGAGAGATACGGCTTGAAAATGAACCTTGAATACTTAACAGTCCGTTTTTATTGTAGCGGATCCGGCACTGTAGCAACACTGTAGCGGCACTGTAGCAAGTTGCTGAAGCAGAGATTTTTTCAAGGGTTTTGTGCAGTAGATTAGAATTGAGATTGGAAAAAAATTTATGAAAAGGGAAAGAACTAGAGTTTTTTGAATAAGAGAGATGGGGGCAAGAGATATGCTAGTTAGGGTTTTACACCATTAATCTAGAGTTTTTTTAGGGCTTCACATACAAAGAGAGGAATTTGGGAGAGATTATAACTCACGCAAATTTGAGAAATTTTCTTCATAATATTCATTACATAAAATTGTTTGATACAAGGCCTTATATAGGCTTTTACAAAATTTAAATGCAACTCAAACTCCTAATCAAAATAGAATTACAACTCCAAAATAAAGAAACTAAACTCCTTATAAAAATACAACTCCAAAATAAAAAAAACTCAAAATAATGAAACTAAAATATATAGTCATACTTCTGAGAAACTTGAACGAGGCGTCTTCTCTACCAGGTGAAATACGTGATATACACGTGGCCCCCGTAATGGAGAGTACTCGACTCTGTCGAGTTAGAAGTGGATGTGCTTTTATATTGCTTCAAAATTTCATGATCAATTTTTGGCAGCTCATTTCGGTTTAGTCATGTATCATCAATTGGTACTTTTTTGTCCAACAAATTAGATATTTTTGAATCCCAAAATCTTGGGTGGTGATAATTTTATCATCTAAGAATATATCAACTTGACATGCTGTATAGGTAAAATATCTGGTAGTGATAAAGGAAGGGTCTCTCTTAGAGAATAAGCTCATGTGAAAACTCATCAACAAGTGGGATAACATCAAGACCTTTATAATCCACTAAACAGTCAATATTAAAAATAGAACTGGTGCCAAAATCTATAAGAAGATCTATAATGTAAATATTATCATTTAATTTCATCAAGATTTGAAATGGAACAGAACTACAATTATGTAACTTTTGAACATCACTAACATTAAAAGTACTTAATCTATTTCTATCACCAACTCGTATCCTATGATTGGCATTGTTTTGTGCAATTTTATCACTGATTTTATTGTGTGGTGTGTGCACATATGATGCAAAAAATGATGCAACTGGTGATGAAGACTCAATAACTTTATACTGATCGGCTATAGGAATAAAGTCTATGATGAATTTTGATTTAGTACCTAAAAACTAGAAAAAAAAGAGATGGGGTCGACAATGGGGAGGAAGGGGGTTGGTGAAAAAAACAGGTAACGACAACAAGGGTCGGCAGTAAAGGTGGCGGATAAGGTGGTGTTGGCAGTAGAGCCGAAAAAGGGAAAGGACGGTTGACAGTAAACTTTTAATTCACAAGAGTGACTCTCGGAGAAATAATACTATTAGGCTTGATGGAAATCTTAAATGGGGTTAGACAATTGGCAGTAACATGCCCATAGCCTTGACATTTGTAGCAATTAGTTATGGGACTAATCTTGGAAAAGTCCTTTTCAGTGTTTTTGCTCTTATTGTTGTCGGCCTTTTCTTTGACTTCTCTAATTGTGGGGATCACACAAGAAACACTACTTTTTGAGTTTTGTTTGGAAGAACTCATGATTTGGAGTAGGTTATTAATTTTAGCTATGATGTCATCAGGTGTTGGTTGAGACTCTATGGTTCGGTTCGAGGGAGTAAATTCGGCCGGTAGGGATGAAAGTGAATTAGACCTATGGGGTTGAACAGATGAGGAGGTCTAAATTTGTAGAAATATGGTGACACATACTTACCTTTCAGTTCATTCTTCATTCTATGCCATATATTAATTGGTTCTTGACCATGGGCTGCACGTATGATCTCTAAGTTGGTTCATTACCGATTAGCTTGGTCAGTCAGTTTCATCGCGGCAAACTTAACTTGTCTAGGCGCAGTGAGATCATACCATGTGAAGTACTTATCAAGTTGTATCTAATCTAAGAAAAATTGAGGGTCTAAGCGTCCATCGACGGTAGGTACATCAAACTTAACGCTTCTAAAGTATTTATCATCATGATTATGTGCATTGTGTTGGGTGTTCCGCTCGGCATTTGGTTGCAATGGGGTTTCCTCAGTCTTGGATGGTTCACATGCAATCCACTAGTCTCTCCTCAGTTCGGTTTGAGGTTTGAGTCAGGGTGTCAAGCTTATGTTGTATGTCAGTAAGTATAGTGGCAAATTGTTAGGGATTCATATGAGTTCTGGTGTGTGGTTCACTAGTCTCTCCTATTAAGTATAGGTTACCACTACGGTTGAGCATGCACAATGAGATCCTAACTAAAGATGGGAATATGCAATTTTAGACTAGATCATTTTTTGGTTTTGAAAATTTTTTGTCTGGTTTTAAAAAAAAAAATCTATTTTCTAAAATTGCCAGGTCAGTCAAACCCAATTTTACTAGTCCAATTGGTTAGGTCGACGAAACTCAGGTGGAGGATTTTTTGCACTTGGCGTTCATTAATTATTAAACAACATTGAGTACCCTTCTTTGGTTATACACCAATCGAATGAAATTTTAGGGAAACACTTAACTTTCAATGTTTCCTAATTTTTTTTGATAAATATTTGAACTAAATGCAATAAAGTAAATAAACGTGAACTAATTATGCAAATCCTACCTAACCTGCTCTAATAACAAATTGATGTGAAATGTGTTCGAGGGCAGAATCAATCGATAAAATAACTCAATAAAATATTTTACCAATAAAAATGATCGTTGGTAGGAAAGGATTAAAACTAATAATGCAGATATGAGTTAACTAAAATAATATGCGTATACTACTTCAATTTCAATCAGGAATCAACTAAAGATAATATATTATACGACAAAAGATTCTGCGATTAATATTAAATCTAATGAATTACAACCAAGCAGAGACGCACAATCTCGCATTTGTGGACAATAGTTAAATCGATAAAATATTAGAGATTAAAATATCAGACTCGAAATAACCGATATGAGTTAGAAACATATCTATTGAGGATCATGTCGACCTCAATATCATGTGATCAAGGTTCTAAATATCGGATATTGGGATCGTATCGGATGGGGGTTTTCATATCGGATGTCAGATATCAGGGGAGATGTCGGGAATACGCGCGCATATCGGTCGTTCATATCGGACACTATATATAATAAAATACTGATAACTAAAAGTTAGTTTAGTGTCATAAATATCATTTACCTAATAAAAATGATGTAATATGCATGCAAGCACAGTAAAATAATGTACATTTGCACGTGATCGTGCAATAAATAAGTTATTTCACATCAGGCGATATATCGGGTGATTTATCGGCCGATATCGGGCAATTTATCGGTCGATATTTCAAATATCGACTGTTTTTTGCTGCAAACGATATGATGAACGATTTCTCCATATCGTATCGGTAGCAGGTAAAAAAAGGAGATATCGGACGATATCTCGGCCAACTCGGCCGATATTTAAAACAGGGCATGTGATGACTGCAGATGTCTAATACTTTTTTCACGAGTTCAACGCTTCAAACCGTGCGTGATTTGGACCCCGGATGAGAGAGATACGGCTTGAAAGCGAACTTTAAACATTTTGTTGTAACCGAAATTGATATGCTCAATACCAATTATTGCGTGCATAACTCGGGATATCATAGTTACTATGATATCAATAGTTAGGAGATATGAGATCCCTCCGACGACCTCAAACACGTTATGAAATCGATTACCTCGAGACGCAAGATGAATATTAAAGAGTATAAGAACACATAATTTAATGTGGTTCGGCTCAAACTTGGCCTACATCCATGGAGAGAGAATTTGAGAGAGCTTTATTAATAAACTTGATACAAAGAGATCTAAACTTCTTCTTGATAACACAACAATATTCACCTTCCCCTTGAATCTACGCCTATATTATAAGAGTATACTTTCTCTATATGCACCTTCACATTGCTCCTCTTTCTTGACTTTTTAAGGCCTTACATTGTTCCCCACAATTTTCTTCTGCTCTTCTGCTCCACTTAAATCCTATGTTGCAACCCTTTATTTATAAGATTTTGCAATACAACTCTTATTTGGATTTGAGATGACCTTGGTCATTGGATGCTTGAAGAATCTTGATCAATCCTATTAAGAGTTGATCTCTTTGATCTAGAAGGATTGTAAACCCTTTAATCTTAAGAAATAAATCTTCATTGAATATGAATTGAATCCTTTTCATACTCCCGAAAAGGAAGCTCGCAATCGCCAAAAAGGAAACTGCTTCACCTTGATTTGCTTCTTTTGCTTCAAGCCATCGTCTTCTCCAACTCAATTAGATTTTCTTGGACCATCATCTCCTTTTGAAAAACAAGTCAAAATCCTAACAATCTCTACCTTGACTTACTTTTCAAACCTTTAGCAAAACAACTTGAGATTTTGGATTACTACCTTAATTCTTTTCTTGGTTATAATCATGCCGTGAAGCCTTTAACTTTGACCTCTCTCCCTGGGGCCTCTGACGGATTTACCGCCATGCCTTGGGTCATCTTGAACCTCGCTTGAATGTACCTTCTTAGTCGTCATGCAACTGTTAAACTCGTTGCAGTTTTCCTTGAAGCTCTACCTCGAAGTGAGCTCCCTTCAAGCTTTTCATTGAAACTCCCTGACTTAATTTTTTCCTCTTAGCTTTAATTGCATCACGCCGCTACCAGCCAATTCCGCTTTGTGACGCCTTCCCGGCATGAGACCCCGCCAGTTTTGAGGCAATCCGTCTCTAATTCTGCCATGGTCTTACCAACTTTACACGAACATTGTCAAGGACTTGTCGTGTCATAGTCTTCTACCGTTCACTTGGTGATGGTTCACCTTCCATAGATGTTTTAATCTTGAGACTTACCGTCTTCACATAACTGCCATGGTCTTACCTGGCCTTCCCGCCGCCCACTGCCACGGTCTTTCTTCCATCAATCAGTGTTGCCATCCACCACTATATTGATATTTGCCATGATCTTCAAACTTGATAGATCAACCAATGCCTGCAATAATCTCACAGCGTCACGACTAGCTCGTCGTAATTTTGATTGTGATCTCCGTCGATTCTGTTACCAAGCTGTACAGAACCTTCACGAAACCTTGGAATCTCCTCGATTTGCACCTACCATTGCATCCAGAACGCCGAAAAATATAGCGTTCGACACCTTAATCGTTTGAATCCGACTACGATTGCACGATCTAACTTCTGATCAATCTCGTCAATTGATCTTCTTCATCACCCTCTGCTGTTTTTCCTTTGATTTGCTGCCGCAACGAGCCTCCATGAGATGCCTTGTGCGATGCCTCCGTGAGCTCGTCGATCTCGTCTTGCTGTTCGCCATTGGCTATGATCCGATCATCGCCGCTGCGTCTACTGTGTTCAGATCTGAGCATCATTGAGCCATAACGACTTCACCTTGATCAATATACTCCAAAAGTCATCAATATTTACCTTAGAACAAATCTGAACTTTCTTGTAGTGTTCTTCATCTTGATGCCTCCGCTGAACTCCATCAACTTGACATCTTCTTCTTCATCTAGAGCACTCGAGTCTTGAAGGAACACCATCAGTTCTGATACCATTTGTTGTGACCGAAATTGATATGCTCGATACCAATTATTGCGTGCATAATTCGGGATATCATAGTTACTATGATACAAATAGTTGGGAGATACGAGATCCCCTCCGACGACCTCAAGCTCGCTATGAGATCGATTACCTCGAGCACGCAAGATGAATATTAAAAGATATAAGAAGAACACATAATTTAACGTGGTTCGGCCCAAAATTGGCCTATGTTCACGGGGAGAGAACTTGAGAGAGTTTTATTAATAAACTTAATACAAAGTGATCTAACCTTTCTCTTGATGGCATAAGAGTCACCTTCCCCTTAAATCTAACCCTAGATTATAAGAGTATACCTTCTCTTTATGCACCTTCACCTTGCTCGTCTTTTTCTTGGCTTCTTAGGGCCTTCTTTGCTTTTTAGAGCCTTACATTGTTGTTCACCACAACTTTTTTCTGCTCTTCTGCTCCACCTAAATTCTAGGTTACAACTCCTTATTTATAGGATTTTACAATGCAACTCCTATTTGGATTATGTGATGATCTTGACCATTGGATGCTTGAAAAATCTTGATCAATCTTATTAGTAGTTGATCCCCTTGATTTAGAAGGATTTTAGACCCTTTTATCTTTAAAAATAAATCTTCATTGAGTAGAAATTGAATCATATTCATACTACTTTTGAAAAGGAAACTTACAATGGCCTGAAAAGGAAATTGTTTCATCTTAATTTGCTTCTTCTACTTCAAGCTATCGTTTTCTCCAACTCAATTAGATTTTTTTGGACCATCATCTTCTCTTGAAAAATAAGACAAAATCCTAACATACTTAACGAGTCTATTTCTACTGTAGCGGATCGGCATTGTAGCAACACTGTACTGGTACTGTAACAAGTTATTGTAGCAGAGTTTTTCTCTCTAGAGGGTTTTGTGAAATATATTAGAATTGAGATTGGAAGAAGTTTGTGAAAAAGGGAAGAACTAGGGTTTTTTTGAAGGGAAAGAGATGAGGTAGGGATAGGCTAGTTAGAGTTTTACATCACTAATTTAGGATTTCTCTAGGGCTTCACACACAAAGAGAGATTTGAGAGAGATGACAACTTATACAAATTTGAGAAATTTTCTTCATAATATTCATTGCACAAAATTGTTAGATATAAGACCTTATGTATGCTTTTCCAAAATTTGAATACAATTCAAATTCCTAATCAAAATAGAATTACAACTCTAAAATAAAGAAATTAAACTTTTAATAAACACACAACTACAAAATAAAAAAACTTAAAATAAAGAAACTATAATACATTGAGTCCTCCTGAAAAACTGGAGCGAGGCATCTTCTCCACCGGTGAAACACGTGCCATACACGCGGCTTGATGTCTGCATCAGGCCATCTGAAGCTTCCAAACAGGCTGTAACCGTGTTAATGCCTTTGTTACTGATATGTTTACTTCTGTATCCTTCACTGAGCAGCAAATATGTATAAATCCTTCACTGACAAGCAAATATGTATAAAAAGCGTGAACCATCCTTGGTGAAAAAAATAAAATAAAAAGAAATTTAGGTGAAACAACCCTTAGGGATTATTCCTTTTCATTTTAGTAAGTAGAAGGAGATTGGTGGTAGAGAATAGTCCAAATAATTAAAAAAAAAAACGGAAAAGAAAATCTTGGCCATGAACTTTTTTGAATTAAAGAGAGAATTTGATGGCAAGCTGAGAGGGAAACACTGACTTAGCAATGAGATAAAATTTAAGACACAAGGAAGTGAGTAATCTGGATCATTGGTTAAGGTTCAAGTAAATGGAGTGTTAGAATTACAAAGGTAAATCTCCATTGATTATAAAGGATTACATTTTTATTGATATTCAAGAGAACTACAAAATATTAGTTACATAAATCTATGCTATCTCTTTATATAGACCATACAAGACCAAATCTTATTCTAACTATGAATCCATGTATTACTAGAACTCTAAATACTCCAAATACTATTTTTTAACAATATAATAATACTCTGTCATATCTAACATTCCCTCCAAACTCACGATTGTATACATCGAGAGTTTGCCCAACATAAACTGAAAACCAAATATTGAAATGCCAAAATGTGAATTGTTGATGTCGAACTGGTTGAATTGCTCATGTGGAGTACCTAAGACGAGTTGCCAAATTGTCGAAAATGGTTACTGAATTAGAAACACCCAAGACAAGTTACCAAGTTGGAGAACGAATTTCTGAAACACCAAAGCCAAGTCCAAAAATCTTCCAAAAATCCAAGCATATCTTCCTCTTATGTGCTGAAGTAGCAAGATCAAGGGCCAAATCGAATCGAAGAAAACCAAACTGAACCGAGACTAATTGCCTAAGACAAACTGTCAAACTGCCAAAATTCAAACCAAAGCAAATGAGAAGTCTTCCAAACTAAAATCGAAACCGAAACAAATCTGAATTGAACCAAGAGATGAACTAAAGCAAAGAAAAGCAAACTGAAACTGGACCTAGAAGCTGTCCAAACCAAAAATTCTGTCCAAACTTGGAACCAAACTAAATCTTCCGAGCAAATTAACCAACATATTTACTTTTTTGTTGTGCGACCAGATGCAGACCAATCTCCGAATAAAATATCCCAAAAACCAAAATACTAAACAAAAAATTTCATGTTGAAAGTGTTGAAATCGGGTCTTAAATTATCGATTTCCCCCTTAATCTGTACAAAGTAGACTCCAAATAGTAGAATCCACTAAATCGACTTACATCATTGCGACCAAAAAGCCGAAAAATCTTGGAATCATCTCCAAAATTATCAAAGTTAGACACCAACTCATTGATGTACGAACCAAACAATTTTAGCCATCTGATTAAGAGAATTTTCAGATTGAGTCAGAATCTCAGACTGAACAAAGTAGGAGATGGAAGCGCTGAAAATTAAAATTGTTAAAGAACGCAGCAAATAGCTAGGATTAAAAGACTTAAGACTAAAAATTGTAAAGAAAATTCAAATGTAAAGAAGATCACGGAAGCAAACAAAGAAATTCCTTAACAATGAAATTCCTTAACCTGATGCTCTAGTACCATGTTAGATTTACACAGGTAAAATCTCCATTGAGTCTGACGAACTACATATATTTAAAAGAACTACAAAATATTAATTACATAAATCCATTAGACTATCTCCTTATATAAACCATATAAGTCCCAAATCATATTTTAATTATGAACCCAAGTACTATTAGAACTCTAAATACTCTAAATACTATTTCTATAATATCCTATTATATCTAGGTTAGAGCTCCTCCATAGGCTTATGTAGTGGTCTTAACAACACCTATGTGCTCTGACTTATGCGGGACCCCAGTGGAGTCTTGCTACATCTTTTGAGTAAAACTGACACTTCTTTTCGAGCCACAGCAGCTACCAAGCCGCCATGCCTTTTAGATTTTCAGTGCAAATTCTCACTGCAATATAGTCCTTAGTTTTACAACCAAATATTGAACTTCACCAGGCCAAGGAGTTCCTTGATTGCTGTTGGTGGTCATTGATCCTTGATGTGTGATTTTGCAAGCTAAGTTGATCTGTAGCACCAAGCTCGTCTCCAGATTTGAGGATTAACATTCTGGGCAATGAATCCTTGTTTCCTGTTGCTGTATCATTCCTTAAAATCTTAATTAGTCTAACAGAATCAAGACCTAATTCTTCCTGCTGATTCCTTATTTTGATCAGGTTTGCGGCAGCACTCATCAAACATCCTCTCTGGGTAATGAACACGGTACCCATTCACAGGCCAGATACTTTGCGCATTATATTTGATAGAGGGTTAATTGGGACATATCATGACTGGTGTGAACCGTTCAACACCTACCCACGGACTTACGACCTACTACATTCCAGTTTTCTGTTTGGAAATCTCACACAAAGGTATGCTGCTCGTTTCCTGCATTCTCAGGTACTCAATGTTCAAGGACTTTAACATTCATGGGTCCCTTTACAGGTGTGACATCGTAGATGTAGTAATAGAAATGGACCGGATACTGAGACCGGATGGATGGGTTCTGATTCAAGATACGAAAGAAATGATTAAGAAGCTGCGATCTATATTCAACTCGCTTCACTGGGCGACAACTGTCCATGAACAGGAGTTTCTTGTTGGTAAAAAGAGTTTCTGGCGTCCTAGCTAGGGAAGCCTACAGCTGAGTCATTCATATGTGCAACCTATATATTATGGCAAAGCTTGCATTCATTTATTTATATACTTCATTTTGTGTCTTCTCCTCTTCCATTGTGCTATAACCTATAGGAAAGATTTTTCTGTAAAGTTTAGTTTCTGGCTTTAAATCATTTTTGATATGATCTGTATCATCTCTCATTTTGTATAGACCAAGTGAAGCCCCAAGGCTTCAGCATTCACTTAATCTTTGTATTGTAAATTCTTCACTTGCACAATGTGGAGTATCAACTGTTATTTGTACGTATATAGATAACAATTCAATTGTTCGTAACTTCTGTAGAATTGCTGTAGTCTGACTGAAATGGTGCGAAGGCTCTAAACTTTCTGCTTAGGGAGGTGTCCGGCAAAGTTGCCTGCTTGGTGCCACATTTTACAGGTGGAGTTATTTCAGAAACCAACAGAGACAAGGTGTTGTATAAAATTCTGGAGATCTGGACTGAAAAATCTGTAGCATATTTTGGCCAAAATTGACATATGATCTCATTGAAGTACGAGTTCTGATGTCGATTTCAAGGAACCTGCTGTTGTTTGAATCATCTTGACTTTGTGGGTTTTGTGTGATAAATGTGCATATTTGGGCATATATTTTTGAGAATAGGAGTCAGGGTGACTCCCCAGTATATGATAATATTTTATGAGAAATATATTATCTACTTATTTGCGACTTAGTTGCTCTGGAAAGCATTTCCATGTATCCCCTGTTTTGTTTGATGGCCCTACTTCTCAGGCTATGTAGAAATAAGCCGAGTTCCAGACAAGTAGGTAAAGTGTGTACTCCAATAATTTATCGGATTTGGATTCATGTTTCAAATTATTCAGATCTAACGTTTCTTTCTAACTAGGACATTTTCAGTGAGAATTGAATGAAAATTAAAAGATTTTCTGACTCAGATATGATTTTTTTTTTAATATTTATTTTTAAAAATTTATACATAACTACACATAGGGACTATAATAAAGATAGTTATATAAGCTATGTTTACAAGAATGTAGAGATTGACTAAAGTGAAACAAAGTATAAAAAAATATTAATGTGTTGGGTGTCTGGATTTTTAAGGATCCATAGTTAAATTAATCAAATTCTTTTTCCTAAGATCCATGCTCTATCTACAACTTAGAAGCCCAAATTTAAGAATTGTCGGGATTTGAATTGAGGTTATCGGGCCCTATTGCCACCCCTGCAGCCAAGCGGTTTTCTTTCCCACAAAATTGTCTTTAGCCCCTCGAATTTAGAACATTTTTAAGAAATGCGTTTAGGCGCCTATTTTTTCTAGGCTAGCCACTGCTAATTGCCTCAATTTAAAACTCACATTATGAATTGCTGGTGTGACTCAGGTCATTAGTAAAAAAAATGTGGAAAAAAATCGTGAGGAGTCTCATATTTAAGTCTGTCTATGACTTATGTTTCAATTTAAAAAAAAAAAAAAACTAACTTGCTAACTTGCTTATGAGTAGATGTCAAAAATGTCAGAGAAATGAGTTTTTTTTAGAAATAATAAGTATAGAAATAAAAACAAAGACACCTAAAAGAAATTCTCAAAAAAATTTGATAATGGAGATCTAATAACCCATTTGAGAAAGGTTATTGATTCGCAAACAATTCATTTAAAATTCAAAATTCAAGGCATCATGACTATTTCTTCTTGGCTTCCTCTTATTTTATTTTATAAATACATTTTCCAAAGGCCCCCTCTAATTGCAATCTAGGGGAAAAAAATCCTCAAGAAAATAAGTGAGGAAATGGAATTATATATGCAAAGTATTTAAACTTCTGTTTTTAAATAAATACAGAATTTGATCGGGTGGTATATGTAAAAATATCCCTTTTGCTAGTTTCTTCTCCTCCGGCTCTAAAGAAACCCTAAACCTCAACCAAACCTCTGCTCCCAAATTGATCAGAATGAGGATCGTTCGAAGCTCATCACCTCTCTATCAATGGCTCAGGCTCTTCATCCAAAATCCTAGACCACTGTGTAGCTTAGGTTCACCCCGTGCTGTTTCTCTTAATCAACTTCCAAATCCACAGCTTCAGAAACTAATCGCGCTCTTCCCGGAGAAATCCCCAATTCAAGAAGAAGGGGAAGTGATTGAATTCCTCCTGAACAATCGAAAAAACCCTAGACCGCTCTGAAGTACTTCAAGTCGGCGGTAAAAGACGGTTTCTTCGGGCTGGATGCGTTCTGCATCTTGCTCCACATCCTTGTTCGATCTCGACGCCTTTCGAGTGCACGAGAACTGGTAAAGCGTTCTCTTTTGAGCGATTCAAGCCCTCAGCCTTCGGAAATTGTCGACCGATTGATCGAGACCTCGCAAAGGTGCGATTTTTCTGATCCTCAGTCGTTTGATTCGGTATTAATTTGCTATTGTCATGCTGGGAAACTCGAGAATGCACTAGTGGTATATGATGGGATGGCTCAAAATGGTATTCGTCCGGGGATTAGAGCTAGAAATTATTTATTGGCTGCTTTGATGAGGAGGGATTTCGTGCAGAGAGCTCGAGATCTTTTTGAGGGAATGAAGGAGAAGGGCATGGAACTTGATTGCTGTAGTTTTGATATAATGATGCAGGCTTGCTTGAAAGAGGATAGATTTGAGGAGGTAGAGGCTCTGTTTAAGGATATGATTGATTGTGGTTTGAAACCAGATAGGGTTGCTTATTCGACTGTGATTAAGGCTATATGTAAGAAACATGATTCAAAGAGGGCTCTTGAATTGTTGTGGGAGATGAAAGGGGTTGGATTTTCTCCTCCGGAGTTTGTTTATACTTCAGTTATTGGAGCCTGTGTGAAACAAGGAAACATGGATGATGCGTTGAGGGTGAAAGATGATATGGTTGAGGAAACGTGGATGCCCCCAAACCTGGTGGCTGCAACTAGTTTGATGAAGGGGTATCTTGATCAAGGAGATCTAAAAAGTGCTTTGAAATTGTTGGCTACTATTGTTGGGCAAGGAATTTTTCCGAATGATATTACATACACTATTCTTATTGAAGGTTGTTGCAGAATGGGAAATGTGGAGAAGGCTTATGAGCTTTACGGCCAGATGAGAAGGGATGGCTTGTTCCCTAGCGTATTCGCTGCCAATTCACTGATAGATTGTCTTTTGAAAAGTAAGAAACAGAAGCAAGCATTTGCTTTGTTTGATGAAGCAGTCAACGTCAATGCAGTAGATGTTTTCACTTACAACATCCTTATACATTGGTTATGTAAAGAGGATAGGCTGAAGGAGGCTTATGAATTGTGGGCCAAGATGGAGGATAAGGGGGTGAAACCAAACATTTTTTCTTACAACAACCTGTTGTTCGGGTATTGTAAACAGGGAGACATGGATTCAGCAGTTAATTTGTTTGACCAATTGTCAGCAAGTGGTATCCAACCTAATGTCATCACCTATACTATTTAGTTGATGGGCACATCAAGAAAAAAGATTTTGATCGAGCTTGTGACCTCCTTAATGAAATGCGAAGGCTGGGTGTTTCTTGTAATGATTATACATTTAATACTTTTATAAATGGCCTTTGCAAAGCGGGTCGGATGTCTGATGTGAATGATGTGTTGGACAAGTTCAAGGAGCAGGGATTCGTTCCAAGCTGTATGACTTACAATAGTATCATTAACGGCTTTATTAAAGAGGGAAGGATGACCTCAGCAGTGTCTGTTCTCCATGAAATGGGTAAAATTGGCATATCAGCTAACGTTGTTACCTACACCAGTTTAATAGATGGCTATTGCAAAAGTAATTGTACTGATCTTGCTTTAAAATTGTCGAATGAAATGAGAAGGAAAGGTCTCCAGGCAGATAACATTGCTTATAATGCTATAATCATTTGTTTATGCAAGGAAGGAAAGATGGAAGCTGCACTAGGTCTTTTGGATGAAATGCATAAAATTGGGTTGACACCAAACTCAGTTATATTCAACAGCCTTATTTCTGGATATAGAGAACTAAACAATATGGAAGCAGTACTTGAGTTGCACAGGAGAATGCGTAAAGAAGGAATACCGTGTGATATGACAACGTATACTACCATAATTGATGCAGCACTAAAAGTTGGTAATTTGGTCTTTGCATCAGAGATCTACTCTGAGATGTTAGACAATGGTATTGTTCCGAATGCTATAACTTATGCTGTACTGACACATGGTCTCTGTGATAGAGGAAACCTGGAAAATGCTCGTAAGGTCTTGGAGGATATGAATAAGATGAATGTTCGTCCTAATGTACTCATTTATAACGCATTGATTGCCGGCTACTTCAGAGAAGGCAACACATTAGAGGCCTTTAGACTGCATGATGAAATGCTGGACAGAGGCCTTGTGCCTGACGATAAAACTTATGATATTCTTGTAAGCATGGAATATGGAGGCAATGCGTCCCTTGGCTGCACTTAGTGACCTGAGCTGACCATCCGGGTTATTTTGTAAAACTTTGTTGTTGCTATTGCTCCATGGAGGCTGTTCCAACTGAGGAAGCTCATTCACTGCCGCCCATGTTGTGTTGTGCCTGCAAAGGTGATTGTCATCATAATGTACATGTATGCTCAGTGGTATTATTGCTCTTTTATGTTTTAAAGTACTTTTTTGATATTCATTTCACTAGTTATTGACCTAATTGGTCCAATTTAACCTGTAACTTATCATTAGTGAATGTACGATAATTCCTTGCCATTTCTCTGTTATTAGGATTCTATATTTGGATTATGTCAATTGAAGGGTGGTTCACATGTACCCTTCCTTATTTTGATGTCACAAGTTTTATTATAAGAAGATATCAATGCCTTTTTTCTTTGGCATTCCTTGGAGATAATAGATTAATATCATTCTTAATGGATTACTAATTTGCTCGCTATACTACGTTAAGAGCTCAACTTTACACGCACAATTTTCTTCATATTCCTATGCATCCATGACCTCATCGTTGTTACTATATTTATATGTATGATTTTAGAGAAAGGTGGGAAGACCATGAGAGAGAGAGAGAGAGAGAGAGAGAGAGAGAGAGAGTTTGCTTATAATTAGAAAGGAATGGGAGAACGGAAAGGGTCTTGAGTGAGGAAACACAGATACTTCAAACGTGGAGCTGTGTCGTGTGAGACACATGCACAAGACACAATACTTTTAATTACTATATACTTTTTAGAATTCGTTGTGTGTCGGTGTATCATAGCGTATCGTGCTTGTGTCGGTGTGTCTGTGTTCGTGCAAAATAGGTCTTGAGTTCCTTGGTTTTCTTAAAAGAGAATGAGTGTTGGGTTTTGATGAGGGGAGGGAGAAGATGGACAGCTAAATTTTCAACGTGATCTTTTCCTGATCATGTAGCTAACTTAGGACAAGGGTATTTCAGAAAGGAATGGATGTGGTGAGAAAGAAAGGAAAAAGCAAAGATGGATTGATGTTTAGCATTGACTGAGAAGGTTATGGGAAATTTATGTTGAAAAGCATGAAAGCTTCCATACAGTTTTTTTTTTTCCGTTTTCTTTTTTGGGTGTTGGAGGGACGAGGGTTTGTGATTTACCTATAAGATTTTGCTTGGCAAAACAATCAAACTAGGATTATGTATAGCCAATACTACTAAATTCATGGTACACTAGTGACAAGGACAACTAGAAACTAAAATGTTTCTTTTTTTTTTATTTCAGATTTGTTGATGTGCGATTGTAAGGCCTTTTGAAGAGGATTTTGGGATGAAATTGAGTGAGAAAAGGTTGCAAGATGTGGTGGAGAGTTAGGAAATTGGTTAAGGGTTATTTTGTGAGAGAAAATGACCAAATAACATGAAAAAATACATGGTTTGAGTCAGGTTAAGATCTGGACAACAATAAATAGATGGTTTTAAGGCTGAGATAAGGATCAATAAGTGCAGATCTATGTGTTTTTTTTATTCCTCAAATTTTGTTGCATAAACACAAGGTTGTAAATATCGGATATTTGGATCCATATCGGTTGGGACTTTTTATATCGGATAGCGTATATCGGGCAATATATCAGGGATATGGGATCATATCAGATGTCCATATAAAACATTCTATATACATATTGATATCTTAAAGGTAATTATAAAGTTTTATACGTCATGTATTGAATAAATATGTGACAAACTGCACGCAAAGCATTCAAGTATAATCGATATACGCACAATGCAACAAAATAAAATTAGAAATTTGCAAAACCAATTCTAAGCATAATTCAACAACCCATAATCTATAATTTTATATAGCATGAATCATTAAAAGCTTACTTCTTGAAACTGGATGAATGAAAGAAAGAATAAAAAATGAAATCTTTACTCTTTAAATATAAGTTTTTGAGCAAGAGACTTGCAAAAAGCAAAAGGTATGTATAAGAATTACAAAAAACACATATAACTCAATATAAACAAAACAAAATATAAATAACATTACATATTCCAATCCTCACCCTGACCGTAATAGATAGAGGACAAACAATATGCATAAACAATAGGATTAAATAATATTATAAACTATAAATATTTAAAAACATTTTCTAATTCTCAAGTTCCTAATAGCATAATATAGCTCAAAAGTTGAGTCCAAAACTGATTTGTTAAGAAAAAGCGCAAAGAGGAAAAAAGATGCAATATCGACTTGTATCAGGGTTATACATATTGGCCGATATATCAGCCAATATCGACTCAAACTGATGTGGCCGATTTTTTGTCGAATATTATCAATATGGGTCCAAAATCGATAAATCAGTCATATCAGCCGATATTTAGAACCATGCATAAGGAAAGAAAAAGTAGAAGGAAAGGAAAAAAAAATATAAGAAGGCTTTACACCTTTTTGTAAGGGGCTTCCACCTAGATTTGACATCACACCAAAAATATGGATTTCACATCCACAATGCATCACACGTCAAAAAGATAATGGAGGAAATCTCCCATAGCATCCATCAACCAAACAAAATCAACAATATTCTAATTATCCCATCCGCAACCATAATATAAATAATATATGGCATGGTTTAAAATATTGAAGGTATCTGTATTAGTATCGGCCAGTGTTTTTTATTATCGTTATCGTTAGTATCGGTCATTGATATTGGTAGTGTCGGTCATATCGATAATATCGGTTGATATTATATGGTTAATATTGTATCAAATACCCCAATACCCGATACGTTATTGATATATATCAGAATGAGCTGATATTTAAAACCATGATATTTGGGGTCAAAATAAAAAACTACAAAAATACCTCTGACTAGAAAAAAGCTCTAAATAGCCTAAAAAGTTATAGAAAAATCCCAAAAAGTATATGAAAACACTTAATGACTTTAGATAATTATCTTAAAACTAACAATTAAAACCCTAAATATCAAAAAAGAAACTTTCTTTATCTCTTTTAGTGCTTCTTGATCCCCTCACATGGCGGTAAGATGATGGGGGAAAATGTGACGAACTCAACTTGGGAGTAGAATTGGTTAAGGCACTCCTTTAGGTGGGAAGATACTCTAATGTTGGACTGTAGAGTGGAATGTTTATGAAGACCGTGGATCACACCTAGGGGTGCTAATATATGCGGATATACCCGCGGATATTTGCATCCACATTTAGTGTGGATATGGATATGCTTTTTGCGGATCCGAGCATACTACAAATATGGAACCGAATGGAGTTTTATAAAAACGATGCAAATACGTACAAATTTTAAAACATGACTACAAATATTCACATATTTTGTAATAATATAAACATGTAATGTATTATATATGATATACATTACTTTAATAAATAATGAACTAAGAAATATAGCCGGTATACTACTAATTACTAAATGAACCAATTAAACTTTATCCAAACTATCCAACTTCCTAAGTCTCAAAACTCTAACCTAAACTCTCTCAGCACCCGACTCAATCTAAGGTTTATGTCCAGTGGGAGGAGGGCGGCAAACAATGAATAGTGAGTGGCAATGGTGTTCCAAAGGCTCTCTCTGCCCCCCCTCCCCCCTCTTTTTATCAACTCCTCCCCCCTCTCTCTTTCGTACTTTTACCTCTCCCCCCCTTCATCAGGGACGGGCAGGGATGGGCAGCGACGACACCTTCCCCAACCTCCCTGCCCCTCCTCTCTCTGCTTTTTCTAGATTGTCCCTCTCTGCTCTTTCTAGTTTGTCTCCCTCGCTCTCAGTTTGCCCCCCCCCCCCCCCCCCCAACCACCCCACCCTCCTCCAAGTTTGCCTCCTCTTTGCTCAATATTTTTTGTGTGCGTTGTTAATTGTTATAATTCATTTTTTCTTAATGAATTTGATAATTTGTGTGCATTGTGTAGGGCTATTGTTCTAGCTAGTTTGGTCGGAGGGCAATTCTTGTGAAGACTCTTGGTGGGGACTATAGCCTATAGGTATAATTTCTTTGTCACTTTGAGAATTGCATTTTATATATTTTTTTTAGTCAAGAAAAATTGTGATATAAGTGTATCTGTAACCGTACCTGTTTCCTACATATCCAATTGGTTTACGTATCTGATTCGCTAATATACATTCTGTATCTGATATCTGAATTGATGGAGGATATCAATTTATCTCACCGAGCAATATCTGTATCCGTATATAATAGTTGAAAGAAATGGATATAGTAAATGTTAAATCCGATTCGTTTGCACCCCTAAGATTCACCCGAATACCTCTAACAATAACCAAGTCAAGAAAAACTCTGGTTGCACTGATCTAGATTTTAAGCATTGAAATCTCTTACGTGCAGACCCGGTGCTTAATTATTGCCAAGAATTGTGTTGCTTTACCTCAAGTTAAAATGAGGTCAGCGTTTTCATTTAAGCCTTTTCCTATGAAATATTGAGAGCAAATCTTGAAGCTCCATGAAGGTCTGATGGAGTTCTGCAGTCTGCTATCAACCTGATGACAACCCTGCGAGCGGAGTCAAATTCCTGGTCAAGGAAACTATGACGATAAAGGGGCTTGGTTTTTAGACCTAGCAAGATGTAAAGGAAACATTTCTCATTGGCTATGCAGTGTAATCCGCATGAATCCAAAGAATAAACCTTCAAAGTTTTTTAGTTTAAGAAAGAGTTCAATGAAGGATGAAACATCAAAAATTTGCTGTAGGGAATATTTAAAGGCCAAAGACCAAAGGAAGATAAGCTAAAATAAAGTATATATTGAACACACACTTCGTGGAAATAACAGATTGTCAGGTCCCTTAATTTGTATTTCTAGTCTAGAGAAATTCATCACTGCTTGTAGTTTTGACACAGAAAGTCGAAGTGCCTGATGCTTGATGAAAGCATTCAGGCCTCTAGCGGAACGATTATGTGATCTCTGTTCAAGGGCAGCAGTAGGTGCTGAGTGTTTTGTTGGGTTTATTGGTGAATATAAAGGACAATCAGCACTCACAGAAGGATTACATGAGATTATTGGGGTTGATGTGGTTCATTCAGGTTAAGTAATCATGCTATTTAAAATATACCTCAAGCTAAAATGAGGTAATCATCATTATTTTAAAGCCTTTTCAATTAGGTCAGATGTTAAGTGCCAATCCAGAGGTTCCATGAAGATCTGATGGAATTCTCCAACCTGCTATGGATCTGTCAACCCTATGAGTGGTGTCAAATTCCTGGTCAAGGAATTATGTGGACAACAAGAGGGGCTTGCTAGTAAACCTAGTAAGAAAGCTAGTTGCTATATTGGAAAATGCTCCTTTTTGTCTATGCAGTTTAATTCCACGAAACCAAGGAGCAGCTCTCCAGAAATTTTCTAGATTAAGAAACAGTCTAAGTAGGGATAAAACATTAAAAATTTGCGATGGGGAGTTATTTTCATCTGATCTTTAAAATGATAGAGGCCAAAGAGCTAAAGAAATACATTCTTATTTAAGGTAATATAAAGTATATTGAACACAAACTTGGTGGATAAGACACTGTCAGGTACAAAATTTGAATATTTATAGAGAGAGATTCTCGCAACTTGTTTTTGAGACGGAAAAGGTGAAGTTCTTGGTGCTTGACAAAAGCACTTGCTGTTCAAGGGCAGTTAGTGCTCTCACTTTTGTTTTTGTTGGGTTTGTCGGTCAATAAAGGACGATTAGTCTATAAGAGAAGGATTACAAGAGATAATTGAGGTGGATGTGGTGCATCATGAAGGAGGTCAAGTAATTATGTGACAAGTTCGTAAAGGAATCTTCAAAGTTGTGTCCTTGCCCAATGATATTATCTCATATATAATCATTCACTTATGGTCGACCTTTCCCCTCTCGAGGGCCAAATCATATATCTGGGAAACTCTCACAGGCTGAGAATCTGGGCTGTGCTCCCTTCTGCATAAGCCCAAGCGCTACCCATATCGAAGCGGCTTCGAATGTACCAATGTGACTGTTGGAAACCCTATGCATGAAATGCACTAGGAGAAAGGTTTGTATGCCAGAATGATAATCTAAAAATGATGAAAGCTACTGTAGGATGTTATATTGATAATCAGGATTTATTCACTTGTAGCAATGTTCTGATATAAATGATTGCTTGCTCTTGTGCAGACAGAAGAGGCTCCTTGCTGGTTGCAGTATGAGCCAAAATGGCTGAGCTCTGCAGCCTGCAGTCAGTAAGCCAACCAGATGACCGATCATTATCTCGGATCATTGTCACATCATGTTATTATGGAGCATCTGGAGCCTCTATAAGAGTCATGTGACCATCCATGATTGCTGATACTGATTAGCTAAATTATATGGCGAACTGCGGTTGCTATCGAGACAGCTGTTGCACTCATCGTTTAACTGTAGCTAACAGTGTTTCGGAAAGTGTCTTTCCAGGTTAAAACTTTGGAGGATAGGAAGCGACATTTTGAAGCCTTCTAAGGGGTAGCCGAGCCAATCAGCAGTTACCGAAAGAACCTTAGGGTTGTCCAATCCGTTGGCCTGAGTTGGTTAGAGCACAATGCTCTCATGATCATACATTTCTTTTCTCTTAACGTGGCCCCTGTCAGGCCCCAGATTTGCCCTCCCGGAGGACGCCGGTGAATTCCGTCGGTGGTTGAGTTAATTTTAGCACAAAAAAAAAAAGTTACCAAAGGCACCCGAGTCTGATGTTGAAGTTGGATTGCAGAAAATTTTCAAAAGCTATGAAAGATCCACAATGACAAAGGCTCATCTTCAGATGCTGGTCAAGTTGTGGATTATCAAGGGACCCAGTTTGGTTTTCTTCTGGTGATGTTGTAATCCCATTGTTGAGAGATTCCAAAAGTAATGGTTCGGAAAGAAAGCAAATTTCTTTGGGTTGTTGGATTCCCGCTGTCTTAACGAAAGTGAATTCATCTACAGCTTACTCGTGACTCAATTGGCAATGTGGTGGGGGAACAAAGTTGACTATTTTATTGTACCAAATGATTGTGAATGGATCCAAAGTTGCTGATTTTTTTTCTTCAAGTTGTAAGCCGCGATATATTATATCTGATTAATCTTCTCTCGGAATTTTTTTTCCCCTGTACATATGTAATAATATTTTGATGAATATTGTAGGGATAAATTCTCAGGAGGAATTTATTTACACTTTAAATTGTAGTCTGGATCTGAAATAGAGAAGAAGAAACAATCATAAAAACTCGGGTTTTATGTGAAAACTCAATTTGAGAAAAAATCACAAAAAGGAGGAGGATAATTCACTATTTTCAGAGGATTATAGTATTTTCTACAGAGGTGAACTTTATTTTTCTAGCTAGATCTCCAGTTCAGAAAAATGTATATCCATGAGATGTCCCTCTAAATGTTTTATATACCTGGGGGTTTCTGTTGACGGTGCGAGTCATGTGGGATTCAATAACCACACGATCTATATGTTGCGGTCTTTCGTAACGGCCTGAATTGTGCTCTTGATTGCGGGAGTGACATCTTTTGTTTTCTGTAACTGCTCGCGTTGAAATAAGGATCGTGGATCATGTTTGAAATATGAAACGACTTGATTGTGTAAAGGACTCTACAAATATAGGCGGAGTTTGATGGAATCTGTTGCAGATGTTGTCTGCTCAAGTCGGGAGAATTGACTTCGAGAAGATGAACACCCTCGGGAAAGTTAATTTCCTCGGAAGAGGAGGATGGTCTCGGAAATGTTCTGGATGCTGCTCTTACTTGAAAGTTTTCCTTGCGAGTGTTTTCGGGAAATTCTGATGGTAAGAGAGACGTGTCTTGATCCTGGCGTGGGTCTGATTTTGACCACTACAGATGTCTCCTCCGCTTCCTCTTTCTCCTGACTTTGAGGGGAAAGAGTGGAGCGGCATGAGTATGTTTTGACTCGGGAAGTTTAGGCGCGCTTGTAATCTGAAAGGTCTTGGTCAATGCCTCTAGTACTCTAAGCTCTCTTTGAAAACTGGTGAAGACAACTGAGTAATTAATGACCCAAATCTTGAATTAATAATGGAGGAGATCGTGTGGCAGGATTGAATCAAATCGGATTAACCTGACATGCTGAAAAATTTGGGATTCAAAATCGTCTCTGCAGATGTGAAAGATCTGAATTCGAGGTGGTTCGGTGATCGAGGAAAAATCGTGCACAAAAATGGGTATTTTGAAATCAATGTTTTAAATATGCGTGCTTTGTCTTCCTCGATATTCCTCGATAGCAATAGTGGGGTCGAATTCACAGGGACGGAAGGCGATAGAAGCTTTACGATGTATTACGAACATGTTGTGCGCAGGACAACAACCCCTCTGAGGAATTCACCAAGCAGGCGGAGACTGATGCAACCGGAGACGTACCCAACACGACAAGAACAGAGAAACAATAGAGAAAAGCAATCAACATAGTATTTAACGAGGTTCGGCAACGTGCCTACGTTCTCGGGGCAAGGGAGAGAGATTTTATTGATTCAACAATCAATTACAACTTATTCCTTCTTCAAGGAATTTCCAATGGAGATTTTCAGTAGGATACAATACATGAGGGCTCTAGCCCTTATTTATAGCCACAGAGTCCCTGGGTTTTAGGAAACCCCACCTGGATTCGATCCCAACCAGAAAAGGAATCCGAATCCTAAAAAGAAAGTAGAAAATGCGTCTGTCGGTTGACCGGCCGGTCGACCGACCCATGCCACGGTCGACCGTCTCCAACCGAGACTTGGCTCCTTTCAGTCGGTCGACTGGGCGGTCGACCGCTTCCCTGCAACAGTCGATCGGGCGGTCGACCGTTCTGTGTCTGTGCACCTCGTGCAACCGGTTGACTGGGCGGTCGACCGGCTCCTTGCATCGATCGACCGGGCGGTCGACCGTGCACTGTTATAGCCTGTGCATGCGCCGTTTTTACTCCTTTGGTTTTCTAATTTCTGTGCTATCTTCCGATGACTCCTCTATCTCCTCTCTCCCTACAATTCTCCACCTCGGTGAAGATTTTTCAAATCTGAGCCGATCTCCAATGAACTCCAGTCTATTACCTGGCGAAATCGACACACGATCTCGGCTTGAGCGCTCCGGACGAAATCGACACACGATCTCGGCGAAATCGACACACGATCTCGGCTTGAAACTTTTAGCTCAGCTATCCAACTGGAATGCACCATACATGCGTTCCATAACTTCACCTTAGGAGAACTACCATACGAGCCGACCAACGAACGTGTCTCTCACTCAGCAACTTCATGACCTTACAAAAAACTCATTATGAGCCAACACTGACTCTCCAATTGACTGGCTCTCTCTAGTCTACTTGTCTTCAGCTGACGGTCCAACCAAGTCTGAGTAGAACACACCGAACACCGTCATCGGCTTCAACAAACTGGATGCACACCCCTCCTATGAAGCTTAACCATCTTCTCATTAGAAGATCAACTGTTCATCGAGATCACAATGCTTCACCTCTACGTGAACTCCAACTCTCCACCTCTACGTGAAGTCCCAAACAACTTCTTGAGAACCTAAACAGCTTCATATGGGTTGCATCACAAATGTGGCTGCGCCTTTACGGCTGCCTACGCACCTTACCAAAAGGATCAAGCCAACCGTAGTTCATTTAAATGAGCTCCATCAAGCTCAAGCACCTGTACCAAAATCTTCAGCAGCGAACCTATTTGGCTGAGTCATATGAACCTCCTCACTACCATCATGGAGAACAATGACCTTCAACTTGAGCTTGTCGCGGTCACAAGCTTGAGATTCATGCTTCTTTACCCACGTGTGTGGTTTTACCTTGGTTCCAATGGCTGCAAACAATTCGACATTCTCATTAATGTCTTCAACCTGTTCAGTATCAACCCTGGCTACATGATCTCCACCGGTGTCACATCCGATGACGTCTTCATTGATACCCAACCAACTGGAGATGGTGGAGTAGCATCAACCTCCACCCGCTGCAATACTTCCTTGGTCTTCGTCCTCTCCACCTGCTGAGAGACGGTAGACTTCAACACTGAAGTCTCATCAAACGTGACATACCGACTCAATACGATCTTCTTCTTTTCGGGGTCCCATAACCTGTAGCCTTTCATATTTCTGTTGACACCCAAAAACACAAACTTCTTTTCTCGCGGATTCACCTTGCCATCTTTGGCACTAAAGTAGGTCGGCTTTCAAATTCCCGCAGCAAACCATGATCTTGAGCAGCTTTCCTAGACTAAATTTCCAATGGAGTTTTACCTCCTATCGCAGTCGATCCACTTATGAGATGGCTAGCATACACAATCGCTTCAGCCCAAAACGATTTATCTAATCTTGCATTAGACAATAAGCACCGAACATTCTCCAGCAAGGAACAGTTTATTTCCTTAGCCAACCCATGTATACCTTCTGTGAAGTGAGTACCAATACCAGTGTTCTGGCCAAATCGTAGGAATTGGTTCATGTCTTTTTCAACATTACCAATCTGTAGCTCCTTAATCTTCCTACTTGTCTGCTTCTTCATTCTTCCTTTCCACTTCACCAACATATCTAGGGTTTCACACCTTTGTCTCATTGGATATATCCAATAATGCCTAGATAAATTATCAATAAAAGAGACAAAGTACCTGTGACCTCCAAGCGATGCAATCTTAACAGGTCCCCAAACGCTTACGTGAACACAATCAAGAAGACCTTCTGAGCAGTGAGTACTGGTGCTGAATTTCACCTTCTTCTTGTCCAGAACGCTGTGTTCACCCTCCAAGTTGCAGGTAGCAGCACCTTCTAATTATCCCTTCTTTGTAGGAGCTTGCAAAGACCTTTTACCTCCTTGTCTGACCTTCACCTACCAGACCTTTGTGCAACCATCATCTGAAGAATTAGAAGTCTCCACCTGACCTGTAACCGTACCACCTTTCAAGTAGTAGAGATTTCCCCGGCGGACGCCCTTCATCACCACCATTGAGCCTTTGATCATCTTGAGAACATCACCCAATGCTTCCAAAGCACCAACAGAGATAAGATTTCTTTTGAGTTGAGGTACATATCTCATCTCCTTCAATTCTCGTACTATCCCATCATCCATCTTGATACGGACTGTACCCATCCCTTCTATATTACACGGATGATCATTACCCATGACCGTGTAACATCTATCTAGCTTCTCAAAACTAGAAACCATGCCCTGTTCGGACACACATGATAGGTGGCTCCGGTATCTAAGATCCACTCAGCCTTATCTGAGTAATCAACAGTAGGAGTAGTAACAGAGAGAGATAGAGTACCGATGAGTCTTGATCCAATCCATCCGCTTGTCCGAGATTCGCCTCGGTGTTTGACTCCATCTTCTTACCTTTGGCCTTCTGGCAATCAACTTTCCATTGTCCTAACTCCTTGCACAAGGCGCACTGATTCCTCTTCAGATCTTTGAATCCTGATCTGGATTTTGATCTTCCCTGATCATCTCTTCCCTTCCTATTGGAACTTCTTCCTTTTATTGCCAATGCATCTGCTGTTGTGTTCCCCGAAGAAGACAGTCGGTCCTGTCTCTTTACTTCATAGCTCACAAGAGCAGCAGACACCTCACTGTAGTTAAGAGATTTTCTTCTATTGATCAATGTAAGAGTAAAGGTCTCATACTCTTCCCTAGGAAGAGAATTCAATAGGATTACCGCCATATTCTCTTCATTGGTCTCCACATCCACATTAACTAGATCTGTAAGAAGCTTCGTGTAGCAATTCAAGTGTTCATTGATGGAGCATCCTATTTGCATCTGAAAACTATAAAGCTTACTCTTCAACTGCAACCGCGATTCTATGCTTTTCGTCAGATACTTCATCTACAGGATCTCCCACAGCTGCCTCGCAGATGTCTCATGCAACACATGATACTTGATGTCTTGTGTCAAACAAGACCTGATCAAGCCACACGCCGTTCTGTTCATCTTGTCCCAATCTTCTTCCATTGTTAATGCGCGCTTCTTCTCTAGCCGTAGAGTGTCTTCGAGGTTTGATGCCGTCAGCGTATCCATCACCTCACACCTCCACATACCGAAGTTGTTCATGCTGTTGAACTTTACCACATCAATCCTCAGCGGATGTGGATTCATGGATATAACATCTCCAGCCATCTTCTCAACTAATTCCTCAGAGCAATGCGAAAACAAACGGAGTTAGATAAATAAACTGGATAAAGATAGGATCTTTACCTCCACGCGAAACCCTTGAAGAGTTTCCGAAGCAATCTACTCCTCCAAACTATTCCTCGAGCAATCAACACGCTGTTTTGAGATCGACACACGATCCCACAAACAGTCCCAACACCGCTCCGAGATCGACACACGATCTCCGCCAAACAGCAACTGATGCCCTTGGAATCACCAGATGATCCCACGACGAACCTGGGATGCTCTGATACCAATTGTTGTGCGCAGGATAACAACCCTTCTGAGGAATCCACCAACCAGGCAGAGACTGATGCAGCCGGAGACGTACTCAACACGATAAGAACAAAGAAACAATAGAGAAAAGCAATCAACACAGTATTTAACGAGGTTCGGCAACGTGCCTACGTCCTCGAGGCAAGGGAGAGAGATTTTATTGATTCAACAATCAATTACAACTTATTTCTTCTTCAAAGAATTTTCAATGGAGATTTTCAGTAGGATACAATACATGAGGGCTCTAGCCCTTATTTATAGCCACAGAGTCCTTGGGGTTTAGGAAACCCCAGCTGGATTCGATCCCAACCAGAAAAGGAATCCAAATCTCAAAAGGAAAGCAGAAAACGCGTCTGTCGGTCGACCGTCCGGTCGACCGACCCATGCCACGGTCAACCGACGCGGTCGACCGTCTCCAACCAAGAATGGCTCCTTTCAGTCGGTCGACTGGGCAGTCGACCGCTTTCCTGCAACGGTCGACCGGGCGGTCGACCGTTCTGTTTGTAAACCTCGTGCACACCGGTCGACCGGGCGGTCGACCGGCTTCTTGCATCGGTCGACCGGGCGGTCGACCGTGCACTGTTATAGCCTATGCATGCGCCTTTTTTACTCCTTTTGATTTCCAATTTCTGTGCTATCTTCCGATGACTCCTCTATCTCCTCTCTCCCTACACATGCTAATGAGTTCTTCTTTGTTTCGAAAGAATTTAAAAAGAAAAGAAAAGAAAACAAGAAGTAGAAGAAGAAAAAAAAGATGAAAACAAAGATAAAAGCAATAGTGATGTGAAAGACGTGGTTTTGAAAACAAATTTAAAAGGAAAGAAAACCAATGACAAAACTCACTACTAATTGCTCCTATTAACTACACTAACCTCTTTGATGATAGGTATCTCACATTGGATCCTTGGCAATCACTAAGTTTGAGTTTAAGAAGCTTTTTAAAGCATGACCTATAAGATTATTCTTCTCCATCAACCTTGCTTCACAAGGCAAACTTGAACATAAATCCATCAAGATTCATTAGAAGGAAAGTATGGGATGAGAAGCAACTGCACAAATTGTATGAGCCAAAGGTGAGTGGATGAAATCCAAACTTGTATTATAAGCAAACAAATGCAAACATTAAATCATCAAAACTATTAGAGGTAAGCATGAAATAAGAAAGTTAGTTGCAATTTAGTAAGTTAGAAGTTAGAACCTTTTATCATGAGCGATGACCCTTGCAAGAACAAGGCCTTATATGATGCTACTAGATCCATGTCAGTTATTAATCAAGAGTTAGATGTTTGTGGGTTAGTAGCAAAATAACCATGGAGAGAAAACTAGCTAATCATCTAGAGAACAAATTAAAGAAGAATCAATGAAGAGAAAGGAGGAAACTTTTATAGACTATCACTTTTCTATTACAATAACTCTCTCTTGTTCTCATGAATCTGTCTCTAATTTAATTCCTAGATCTATAAAGAAATAAAATATAAGAAAATAAAAGGAAAAAATCCTTCACTAAACTAGAAGAAGAAGAAACCCTAGCTATTGGTCTCATCTCGCATTTCTGGCTCATCATGCAATATTTATAGGCACTTGGAGAGCTAGGGTTTGACAAGACGAAGCCACGTGTCAAGAATCAGGGCCTCTGGCCCTAATTTTGCCGCGAATTCGCGGCCTAGGCTGTAGGATACTCGGCCTGATCAGGGCCAAGGCCCTGATCTTCTGGCTCGAGTCTAATCCAGCTGCGAGAAGCTTCTGTATATGATTTGTTCTTTGTATTAGATCCGTATTTTCTCCAGATACTACCTTTAATTTAGGATCCAATACATCTTTAGAAGCTCTTTGCCTTGACTTCCAAGAAATCTTGATTAATTACCTGAAAATGGGTTTAATTTAAGCTCTTATTTTCATTTTGCCTTATACATTGTAATTTGCACACAAGAGAATGAAAACGGGTTAATAAAAGTGTTTTATTCATAAATCAGATAGGAAATGTGATAATAAAATGCAGAATTGATGACTAATCTCACCCTACACTTATTTTTTGTTCGTCCTTGAGCAAAATAAGAAAACTAAAAATTAAACTAACCGTGTTATTACACCAATTTTGCAGGTGACACGACTATACTGAGCATGTGCAGCAAACTTTTAAGTCTCTAGGTTTTCCCTAGAGGGGGAGTTATAGTCTCTTGAGGGTTTTCAGTGGATTACACCACAAAATCCGTAAAAAAGAAAACAAATGTTAGTATTTTGAAAACACATTTTTGAAAGAAAATTTTTGAAATGTTTTTTGCAAAAATTTAAGTGATCAAAGGTCATAATTTAACATAAAATTATTCGTCCTTAAACTTAGTTTATATGCAAGATCTTGTCATGAATTCAATGTAAGAATTCAAAATTGAATCTATTATATGATCTTTTATAAAACCTAGATAATATGCACTTTTGTGTTAGTGTAGATTTTTGGAATTTCAATTCTAACCATCAAGTCATTTATTTACTTACATATTTTTTTCTTAATTTGCTTAGGCTTTCTAATTTACCCGGGTAGTGAGCTTTTAGCCGGTGACTCCTAAATCAGATGATTTTAGGCACCAGATGAGAAAACATCTCTCAGGTTTAAGGACTTGACTAAACAAGACCAGAAAACTAAAGATTTATTTTTATTTTGACCACTGTTTAGGTGTGAATAATCATGCTTCCTGAGACATAATTATCCAGCTTTAATAAGTGATTTTTCACACACACACACACACACAATCTTTCATTTTATTTAATTATGACATTCTAAGTCTTTATTTCAATCCGAAAAATGTGAAAGAGTTTAAGTGCATATTTTCTAAGGCAAAAAATTCAAAATCAAATTACGTTTCCAATTTATCTTTCTTAACCTCAATTTTGAACAAAATCCATTATTTTGACTAGGTTTAAGAAGTCATAATTGTGATTTTTTAATTCTTAAGATCAACTTAATTTTCTGAAAAATAAATCAAAACTTGTTTCAAAAAGTTTTTTAAGAAAGGAAAAATTCTATACAAAAGAGAAAATACTAAAAAGAAAGAAAAATCTAAGTTAGCCAAACCCTCTCTCACACTTATTTCATGCATTGTCCTCAATGCATCGTTAATGTATGTAAGCATGAAAATAAAGAATGAAGAAAAATTCACCTCAAGGTGGTGGCTCCGTGGAGGTCTGATTGGTGCAAGTGTTGCTGCCCAATTCAGTGAATTTGGAATTCGCAGGAACTCACTATTGACCTCTATCCCATTATACCCCAGTAATAGAATGTATATGTGCAAGATTCTAATTAGAAATTTATCCCCTTCTAACTTCCAATTTTAAAAAATAATCTCTGAGTCATTTTGTTCTACACTTTTATCCGACTATTGAGTGTGATTGTGGAAGATGATTAATTTGGGCTTAAAAGGTACAAGAACTAATATCAACTCATGGATCTGATAAAAATTAAGTAAAGATTTTGGAGTCAAAATAGGTTCAAAAATTGGGTCCAAACCAAAAAATTGGGGTTCTTACACATTTCCCATCAACGAAATGTGATATTGAAAGATTAGTGAGTCAAGATTTATCGGTACAACATTCAATACTGACTATGGAATGTAATTCAAATCGAGTAAAGATACCATATAGAGTCAAAAAGTGAAACTAAATTATCAAATTGAGGACTGGGTTCACATTTATATTCAAGTTCAATTTCAGGAAAGTGATAACTTGCCAGATTATCAATGTGGTTCTCAAATCTTTGATTTTGGTTAAGTTTAAATTGGTATAATGAAATTGAATCTTAGTTTCCAAAATGACATGATTCTTAGGTCAAATCGATAGGGTTAGAGATATCAGAATTGGTCAAAGATTGATAAGAGAGTTTTCTCATTCCTATAAGTGTTGACCAATTAACTCATTTGTGTGTTTAACCACCGATAGATTGTAACAAAATTTTGAGTTTAAATTATATCTTCCATACTCTTTTCTAAGTCACTTGGTTTTTCTTGAAAATGTGAGTATGAAAGTTGGTTTTGAAAATTTTGTTGATATTGTGAGTCCATCAGATTTTGAATTTATTGTTCAAACTCAAGCAAGATTTTAATGCTCTTTTCTTAGTCAACTGATTTTTCAATTTGTTGATGTGGTAATTGAAAGGGTAAGTATGAATCTTGTAAGTTCTGTGTAAATTGTGAATTCAATATATTTTGAAATTATCGCTCGGACCCTTGGAATGCTTCTAGACTCTTTTTTAACTTGAATTTTTCTTCAATCGGTTATTCTAAAAGAGGACTATATGAAGCAAAATTTGGGAAAAATTGTGTACAAGGTGGTTGAAAATTTGACTCGTGGGAGGTGAATCCTCATTGACTCCATGAAGAGTTGAGATTATTTAGACAATTTTTGTCATAAGAGTGGGGATATGTGTTCTATTGAGTCGGATAAATCCAACCAGCCTATTTGGTTGGGTCATGTTGTAAAAAGTCAGGTTAGAGTTTTCCGAGTCAAATGAGGTCAAAGTGAAAAATGGATTCATATTAAAGTTGAAATTTTTTTGGTTAAAATCTATTTCACAACAAACACGAAAAACAAACAAACAAAAGCTAACAAACAAACAAATAAAAAAGAAAAGAAATTAAACAATCCTATGCTAGGGTTAACTTGGATCTAAACGACTCCTAACTAGGCGAATGTCCAGGAGAGCGATATTGCAGTAATCTGACCATGAGCTAATCGGCCAGGCAGGAGCAAAATTTAGTGGGAGGTATCTGTGCGTAAGCAACGGGTTTTAATTATATCAAATCACTGAATCTTCGAGGCTTAACCTTTTAATCCCTAATCCTTAGACACCAATTTGGTAAGACTCCGATACTAACAAGTTTCTCTCGAAGTCAATCTCTTAATGAGTCTGAGATGTCCCTAGGGGGCCAACATCTAGCAAGTTTCATTTAGGCTTAAGTTGTGTGAGTGAGGTGATAACTTTTTGGGCCAAGGGATGGTAATGACGTCCCCACCTTATGTTATGTTAGGTTTTGCCTTTAAGTTCGATTCATGTAAGTATGCAATATAGGAAAGAGTATACACTCAAAGCAAGTAAATCACCCAAATATTTATCCTAAACTATATGCAATGCAATATGTCTCAGTCTAGCACTAAACAACAGAACAAAAGACAATAATATGGAGTTTAAATTGACACGTGCTTAAAATGCAAATGCCTAAACTATTTTTTAACAATTCCAATTACAGATTTTTGTTAGTGTATAGGCAATCGATACAGAAAACTAATAGCAGAAGTAGACTTTTAATGCAATTCTGAAGTAACTTGCAAAAAATAGGGCAAGTTGGCCACAAAAGTGTCGCGTACCTACGGCTATTGACGCATTTGCTCGGCAAAAGTTTAGCCGTTTGGCCTCAAACAGGTAGATACACAGAAATGTAGTCTTCTGCATTTATTAATTTCTTGAAAAAGTCAAGTGCACACTGATCGTACATATATTTTATATTCTTTTCATTACACTCCTACATTTATAGTGTAATAAATCTGCTAATTTTCTTGTCTTAAATATCTATTTTGCAGAAGATAATAATGAAGAGAAAGAGAATTAAAATAAATAAATACCAGTTAAAATCGGATTTAACTGGATCTATTTGGTTAGCTGAGGATGATCCCAGATCTAGTTAGAACAAATTAAGGATTGGGGCAAATGTTCAGCTGAAGATCAGAGCAAATCAGAAAGATAACACCAAATGGAAATCGGTAAAATTTAGATTTCTATAAATCCATTTTGGTTAGCTAAAGATCAACAAAGGATAATATCAAATACAGAGAGATAAATGGATAGAGAGAAGATCAACGGATGAGATGAAGCAAGTTTGAGTCAGATTCTGACTGGATACATTTTACTATTTGAATCATAACATTTGCTACCGAATCTCAAATCTGATGATTCAAGATGATCCAGAAAGCAGACTTACAGCGCTACAACTCTTATGTTGATCACTATTTCTAATGCTATCATTTGATAAGTGATATTCAGCAACCAACAAGCCAACAAACTACAGATCAGAACTGAATATTCATATCAAATCAAGTTTGGAGATAAGGGGAGGATTCAAATTCAGAAATAGCCAGCTTTGCCTATCTTCATACTCCTCTAACCTCTGCATTTCTTCTATAAATACCTTCAATCTCAAAGGCAAAGGAGGAGGACAAGCAGAGATAGATTTTAGGCCAGTTTTTCATTCTTTTTAGTGTAAGTTTTTATTTTTTTAATGTAATTTTTATTTCTTTGTAAGCATAGGCTAAACTGAGATTCATGTAAGTAAGAGAGAGAGGCTTATGTTGATAGTGATACCGATGTATCCTCCTCCTTTCTTCCATCGTTTCTGCAAGCAATAAAAGGTAACTTTTTTTTATGTTCGACTTTACTTTTGTTTTCTTCTTCTTCTTTTTTACTTTTCCTCTTTTGGTTATGATGAGCATCCAAGTGAATCTAGAAGCATCAGTATAGCCATATTTGTGTGAGTGTCACCGATATTTCATGATGATGTTCTCCTCCTCAAGATTCCGTATCATTTCATTCTTGTTCATCTTGATGATGTAATGCGAATGGGGACTGAGCTCGATCTTATGGGTTATGCGTTGATCGCCTCCGAAGCAAGATAAAACATGCAAGGGTTCCAGGTAAGTCATCAACCAAAGAAGGTAAGTTTTTCTTTTAGGTTTTCTTTTCTTTTAATTTTAGTGTAAATTCCCAACACCACAATCTTTCAAATTTCTTTCACTCTTTTTCATTTCTTTGTACATATCCACTTCCATTTCTCCACCTTATCTATCTACCACTTTCTTCTTAATTTAACTTTAACTCTATTTTTTTCTTTTCTTTTTAAGAACTAAAAGAAGAATTTTAACCATTCTTTGTAACATAAAAGAGAACTTACTAAAAAGCTTCCATCGTTAGTCCCTCCTTGTGGATCATGACCAACATAGCCACTTGCTATAGCGGTAGTATTGAGCACTTGCACTCTTTATTCTTAAAGTTCTGAAATTCTGTATTTTTGTGTGCAGGTTTCAATCTCAAGCTACACGGTAAATCCTTGCTCTTTCATTTTACAATCAAATTTTGGCACCATTGCCGGGGAGGGACGGTAAGTTATTTTCTTTTTAGATTACATTTTTGGTTAACTTTCTTTTTTATTTTGGTGTACGGATTTAACAACAAGAATTTTTTGCTGCAGTGGACATATAAGTGGCTCTGGACTCTGCTCAAGAAAGCAGAGCCCAGAAGCCCTCAGTTTGCTACATTCTTGTAGCAATCTGAGTGAACTACTAACCTGTATTTTCTGCAGGTTAGCTGAATTGCATAGTTTAATATCTGTAACATTATCTCCTTGTTTGACTCACTGTATCTACATTTCTAACACAACAGTAAAAAGTTGATTGTAAATGCTAAAAATGATTTAGACTTTGCATTTAGGCACGTGTCTATTTCATTATATTTTCTATTTACTGTTGAAGGAGTGCTGGAGCAAGGTACGTGTGCATAGCATCTACTATAAGAACACTTTTGGATTGTTTACATTGCTTAAGTGTTGCTTTTCTTTACACTGCACTAAATTGATCTTAGGGCTTGTCCTATAAACAAGATAAGTTGGGGTAGCGTCATTTCCCTCACTTAGCCCATAAGCAATCTCCTTACTCACTAACCCAAGCCTAATTAAAACTGAATAGACGTTGGCCCTAGGGACATCTCGGACTCAAATAGGAGACTGACCTAAGGGGGAAGTTGATTTGAATCTGACTCTTGCCAAATCGGTGACTAAGGTTGGGAATTGAGGGGCGAAACCCCGAAGGCTGGTGGTTTGGCTTAATTAGGCCCGTCGCTTCTGCGCGGATACCTCTCACCAATCTTGCCCCTACCTGGCCGATTAACTTGTGGTCTGATTCGGCAATATACCCCCCGTGGATAGTCTAACCAGTTAGGAGTTGTCTAGGTCTAATGTTTACCCTAACTTAGGTTAGATTTTTTTTCTTTTTATTTGTTTGCTTACTTGTTTGTTTTTCCTTGTTGTTTGATAAGGCTTATAACAACAATTTTTTCAATTTTAATGGTAATCCATATTACAGACCAACCTCTTTTTCGGATATTACCAACCTGGCATATCATAACTGTAACTAATATAGTGTACCAGATTGGTCTTATCTGAATCAATATAACCCATGCCCCCAATCTTATAACCATAATTTTCAGAATAATTTCAACTCTTCAGAGAGTCAATGGGGATTCACCTCCCCCGAGTTCAATTTTCAACCAACTTGTCCTCCTTACCACCTTGTTCACAATATTTCCAAGATTCATACTCAGTTCCACTAGTCCAAAATAGAAAACCATTAATTTTGAAAATGAGTATGCGTGAGTCCAAACAACAATCACAAAATCTGATGGACTCACAATTTCACCACCAATTCCAAAACAACACTTCATCTTTTCAAGACAATCGCAACAAAATGATGAACCAATCAACTATGAAAAGATGCTTGAAGCCATGACTCAGGCTCAAAACGCTCGTAATCATGACATAGATATGATGGTCTAAACTTTATGTTCTCACCATTTGGCCAGTTCTGATGTTACTAACCATTCTGTTAGAGTCGAAGAGTCATGTTATTTTGGAAAACAAGGTTCCATTTCAGCACAATTATTTGAACTTGTCCAAACTCCAAATTTTGAAAGTGACATTGACAGTTTGGCAAGTTATCCCTTTCCTGAAATTGAACTTAAGAATGAATATGATCATGAACCTCAACTTAGTGATTCAATTCTGCTTCCTGATTCAATTATGACTCCGGTGTCTTCACCTGATTTCAATCTTTTTCCCGAGTCAATATTGGATCCTGTGCCAATTCATAATGAAATTGAATCGCCCATCTTTGATGATCATCATATTGAACTTGACCAATTTTATAATTTTAAAAGTCCCATTGACAAATTTGCAAGTTCTCATTTTTATGAAATTGAACTCAATGAGAAATGTGACCTAGATCTCAATTTTGTGATCTAGTTCAAATTCTCGAATCAATATTGACTCCTGTTTTGTTACCCGACTTGAGTAATATTTTAGAGTCAGTTTTGATTCTCACACCTGTCATTCTTGAACTTGAATCACCATTATTAAGTCACATTCCATTGTGGGAATGAATGTGGACTTGAGTTTCAACTTCTTGATTTGGACCCACTTCCTGAACCAATCTCGACTCCTGAACCTTTACTTGACTTAAGTCACTTTCCTGAGTCGGTATTAGTTCCCGTACTTCCTAAGTCCAAGTCAATCATTTTATCTTTTCACACTCCATTTTGGGACAAGGCGGTTGACAAAATTGACTCCGAAATTAATTATGAAATTTGAAAATTAGTTGGGGTTAAATTTTTAATAAAAATCCTTCATGTATACATCATTTTAGTAGGTTATATAAGAGAGATTTCTGATGGGTTCCTCCGAACTCCACGAAAATTTGATTGGGCCGCATTTCGTGGACCAATCAAACCACCACCGAAACCACCACCTTAAGGTAATATTTTCCTTCCCTTTCTTCTTTTTCATGCATCTATGCATTAATTCATACATTGAGGACAATACATGAGATAGGTGTGGGGGAGGGTCTAACATAACTTAGGTTTCTTTTTTTCTTTTTATAAAAAGAATGAAAATAAGAAAATTATTAACATTTTCTTTACTTTTAAAAACTTTTTGAAAATAGAAACAATATTTTGACATATTTTTTGTAAGAAATTAAGTCAATTTTAAGGAATAGGAGAATCATAATTAGAATTTCTTATACTTGGTCAAAATAAGATTATTTATTTGATTTCTAAGGATAGGAAGAAAGTTTGTGAAAGTAATTTAGTTTTGATCGTTACTTTGAAGAAATACGCACACCTTATACACTTACACACTTAGGGTTCAAAAACAAAGATTCTTATGCCTTATAAAAAAAAGAAAAAAAGAAAAAATATATCCATGAAAGATGAACAAATCTAATTATTGATTAGCTAGGTGCTTTGGCCTAAGTAAGCCTTGGTATTTATGCGAAAGATGATTAGATAAGTTTGAGAAAAAATATATATATAAAAAAATCCTCTGATTAAGCTGGGTATTTGTGCCTACTAAAGCATAAGTATTCACGCCTAAAAGTGATTCATATAATAAAATCCTTAGTTTTGTGGCCTTATTTGCTCGAGTCCTTAAGTCTTTGGGGTGTTTTCTCACCCAGTGCCCTAAGACCGTTTGGTTTGGGAGTCATCGATTAAAGGCTCGTTACATGGGCATATTAGAAAGCCTAATAGAACTAAGGAATAATACTACCAATATATATATATATATATATATATATATATATATATATATATAAATAAATAAATAAATAAATAAGGCATAAGAGTTAGAGTTAAAGGACCCTTAATCAAAATTTTCACGGTCACAAGGTGCATATGACTTAGGGTAAAGTAATAGACTAGATGAGAAGTACAATTTGACCGCTTACTTTGATTGATAACAAATTTTTAAATAAAGACTCAGTTTAGGAATGAAAAATTTGGTTTTCCTATAACTTATAGATTACTTAAATCTTACAATAATATTTAAAATAATTTTCTCTTTTAAAATGCTTTTCGAAAATACTAACTCTTTGTTACTCTTTCTTTATGGATTTTGTGGGTGCAATTCACTGAAAACCCTCACGAGACAAAACTCGTCCTCTAGGGGAAACCTAGAGGTTTAACGGCTTGTTGCACATGCTCAGTGCAATCGCGTAACCTGCGAAAGTGGTCTAATAATTTTTGGTTTAGTTTTGTTGATTTGCTCGAGGACGAGCAAAAGATAGGTGTGGGGGTGTGATCGTACATATATTTTATATTCTTTTCATTATACTCCTACATTTATCGTGTAATAAATCTGCTAATTTCCTTATCTTAAATATCTATTTTGCAGAAGATAATAATGAAGAGAAAGAGGATTAAATCAAATAAATACCAGTTAAAATCAGATTTAATTGGATCTATTTGGTTAGCTGAGGATGATCCCAGATCTAGTTAGAACAAATCAAGGATTGGGGCAAATGTTCAGCTGAAGATCAGAGCAAATCAGAAAGATAACACCAAATGAAAACCAGTAAAATTCAGATTTCTATAAATCCATTTTGGTTAGCTAAAGATCAACCGAGGAATACAGAGAGATAAATGGATAGAGAGAAGATCAACGGATGAGATGAAGCAAGTTTGACTCAGATTCTTACTGGATACATTTTACTATTTGAATCATAACGTTTGCTATCGAATCTCAAATCTGATGATTCAAGATGATCTAGAAAGCAGACTTACAGGGTTACAATTCTTATGTTGATCACTATTTCTAATTCTGTCATTTGATAAGTGATATTCAGCAATCAACACGCCAATAAATTGCAAATCAGAACTGAATATTCACATCAAATCAAGTTTGGAGATAAGGGGAGGATTCAAATTCAGAAATAGCCAGCTTTCTCCATCTTCATACTCCTCTAACCTCTGCATTTCTTCTATAAATACCTGCAATCTCAAAGACAAAGGGGGAGGACCAAGCAGAGATAGATTTTAGGCCAGTTTTTCATTCTTTTTAGTTTAAGTTTTTTTTTTAATGTAATTTTTATTTCTTTGTAAGCATAGGCTAGACTGAGATTCATGTAAGTAAGAGAGAGAGGCTTACGTTGAGAGTGACACCGATGTATCCTCCTCCTTTCTTCCATCGTTTCTGCAAGCAATAAAAGGTAACTTTTTTTTTTATGTTTGACTTTACTTTTGTTTTCTTCTTCTTCTTTTTTACTTTTCCTCTTTTGGTTATGATGAGCATCCAAGTGAATCTAGAAGCATCCATATAGCCATGTTTGTGTGAGTGCCACCGATATTTCATGATGATGTTCTCCTCCTCAAATTCCGTATCATTTCATTCTTATTCATCTTGATGATGTAATGCGAATGGGGACTGAGCTCGATCTTATGGGTTATGCGTTGATCGCCTCCGAAGTAAGATAAAACATGCAAGGGTTCCAGGTAAGTCATCAACCAAAGAAGGTAAGTTTTTCTTTTAGGTTTTCTTTTCTTTTAATTTTAGTGTAAATTACCAACACTACAATCTTTCAAATTTCTTTCACTCTTTTTCATTTCTTTGTACATATCCACTTCCATTTCTCCACCTTCTCTATCTATCACTTTCTTCCTAATTTAACTTTAACTCCATTTTCCCTTTTCTTTTTAAGAACTAAAAGAAGAATTTTAACCATTCTTTGTAGCATAAAAGAGAACTTACTAAAAAGCTTCCATCGTTAGTCCCTCCTTGTGGATCACGACCCGCATAGTCACTTGCTATAGCGGTAGTATTGAGCACTTGCACTCTTTATTCTTAAAGTTCTGAAATTCTGTATTTTTGTGTGCAGGTTCCAATCTCAAGCTACACGGTAAATCCTTGCTCTTTCATTTACAATCGCACACAGAATCAGAGAAGAATGGATTAACAAAATCATGAATAAATTATTTTAATCGCCAACAATGGCGCCAAAATTTTGATCGAGGGGAAACCGAGCACAGAAATGTATATTTTGAAATCAATGTTTTAAGTGCGTGTGCTTTGGATTCCTCGGTACTTTGCAATAGCAATAGTGGCTATGCAGGTCGAATCCACTGGGACAGGAGGTGATAGAAGCTTTGCCGGTGTATGACGAATGTGTTAACGAGTTTTTCTTTGTTTCAAAAGAATTTAAAAATAAAACAAAAGAAAATAAGAAGTAGAAGAAGGAGAAGAAGATGAAAACAAAGAAAAAAAATATAGTGATGTGAAAGAAGTAGTTCTGAAAACAAATTTAAAAGGAAAGAAAATCCATGGCAAAGTTCACTACTAATTGCTCTCACAAACTACACTAATTTCTTTGATGATAGGTGCCTCATATTGGATCCTTGGCAACCACTAGGCTTGACTTCAAGAAGTTTTTCAATGCATGACCCATAAGATTGTTCTTGTCCATTAACCTTGCTTCACAAGGCAAACTTGAACATTAACCCATTAAGATCCATTAGAAGGCAAGTATGGGATGAGAAGCAAATGCATAAATTGTATAAACCAAAGGTGAGTGGATGAAATCCAAACTTGCATTACATGCAAACTAGTGCAAATATTAAATCATCAAGACCACTAGAGGCAAGCATGAAATAAGAAAGTTAGTTGCAAGTTAGCAAGTTGAAGTTAGAACCTTCATCATGAGCCATCAATGGCTCTTGTAAAAACACCACCTTATATGATACTATTAAATTCATGTGGGTTATCAATCAAGAGTTAGATGGTTAGTGGATTAGTAGTGAGATTACCATGGAGGGAAAACTAGCTGATCATCTAAAGAACAAATTAAAGAAGAAACAATGAAGAGAAAGGAAGAAACTTTCAAAAATTATCATTTATCTATTACAATAACTCTCTCTTATGAATCTGTCTCCAATCTAATTCCTAAATCTATAAAGAAAGAAAATATAAGAAAATAAAAGAGAAAATCTTACACTAAACTAGAAGGAGAAGAAACCCTAGCTACTGGTCTCCTCTCACATTTCTGGCTCATCATGCAATATTTATAGGCACTTGTAGAGCTAGGGTTTGACGAGACGAAGCCACTGTCAAGAATCAGGTCCTCTGGACCTGATTTTGCCGCGAAATCGTGGCCTAAACCGCAGATCCGCAGCCTGATCAGGGCCTCTGCCTTGATCTTTTGGCTCGAGTCTCGTCCAGCTGCGAGAAGCTTTTGTATATAATTTGTTCTTTGTATTTGGATCCATATTCTCTCAAGATGCAACCTTTAATTCGGGATCTAATGTATCTTCTAGAAGCCATTTGCCTTGGCCTCCAAGAAATCTTGATTAATCACCCGAAAATAAGTTTAATTAAGCTCTTATTATCATTTTCCCTTATACATTGTAATCTACACATAAGGGACTGAAACGGGTTAACAACAGTGTTTTATTCATAAATCGGGCAGAGAAATGTGATAATAAAATGTAGTATAGATGACTAATCATTCGACCTCTATATCTATAAATGAAAGGTATTTTGGAAGTGGGAGGCACATCTTAAGAAGGTTTTTCTCTGCCCCCAGATATTTCATGCTCTGTGGATTGACTTGTTCTCTCTTCGCCCGATGGAAGAAGATGGAGAGGATGCCAATGATGAAGAAGGTGGTTGCGTCATATCGACCCCCTTGCCATGTAATTCTGGTCCTCGTGATGACCTGGTCACAGAATTTCAGTTCTTGTGACAAGGTCTCGCCATCAGGGAGAAGTAGATTGGGCTCAAGCTCTGACTAAATTTTCTCAACATATCTTCTCCTGGTGGCGGGTGCGGACGGAGTGAGGTTTTGCTCGGGTGGCGATGGTGTTGGATCCTGATTCCATCATCATTGTCCACCTCTTGGACTCTTCACTTCGGGCCAGGTCTCATGATCCTCGCACTGGGAGACTCTTTCCTTATATCGAGGCTTGAGAAGGATGCACAGGTGGATGATCTGGGATGATGAGGCGCCCCTTCCTGGATAGCTATTCGGGATGGAGGGACCGTGATGCGATGTCATCACGTTCTTACATGTCGTGAATAGGAAAGTCTGGTTGCCTTGGATGCATGCACTTCTCGGGGAGAAAGAGGCTATCCTCTATTTAGGAACCTCATTTTTTGTGCGAGAATCTCCCTAGGCTTTCCTCAGGGGCTGCGGATGGTGGTGTGACCAATACGATCGTGCCTGCATGAGGCGTTCCCCAATTGATGGATCTTTGTTTACTTCAATACCACGAATTTTGGCGTGTGTGAGTCAGGATATGTTTATATGTATTTCATTCCCAAAAAGGCAAACACAAACATGTAATAGACCCCACATTACTCTTATAAGATGTAACCAAGTATGTAATTGAATAGAAATAATCGGAAAAATTTGTAATAAAAGCAATTTTGGAATGAAGATGTGTGTTTAAATCTTGCCTGATTCACCGTTATTTGTGTTGTTTGAAAGTGTAAGTATGCTCGGGGAGTCAATTTTGATGTCCGAGATGTTCAAGGGATGACTCCGTGTAATCTGAGTGGTGATTTGTCCCATAGTGGTGTCTGCATGTCGTGTTTTCACAAAATCATTGGACATATGACCACGAGAGATCGGTACGTCAAGGGGATAATTCAAATAAAGAAACCCTCATGAATATCCCTCATTCCGTATATGGCCATAGTCCGATGGTGCCTGCAGGAAAGTCAATCTGAGGTGGCAAAAATCCCAATAACAGATTGGATGCGTCTATTGCGGATAGGGGCCCCTACCCGGTCGACGATCCGGTACCTCCAACGTGGGAACAAACCCAAAAGTGGAGTTCATCTTCTCATGCGGGGGATTTTCCATCAGCAGAGCTGTCTCTCGAGTGGAGGAAATCTCATAACAGAGTTTGTATGTATTCATCCGCCTGTAGGTTCAGATGATGGGAGCCCGTAGGCTTGCCTTCTCCGAGGGGGAATCCCATCAGCAGAACATACTAGGGCTCTGAGAGGGAGAAATCTCTACAGCAGAGTGGGGGACTTCGAGTGGGAAAAATCTCAAAATGGAGGGTTTCGACTCCTATAAAATGATTGATAAAGGCCCATAAGCATGTGCAGGTTACGATACTACGCTATGGATACCGAGTGGGGGGGGGAGGGAAATTCCATCTCGCTGCGGGTTCCGATATCACGCTATGGATACCGAGTGGGGGAAATCCCATCTCGGTACGGGTTCCAACGCTGCGCTATAGAGTGAGTTCCAATACTGCGCTATGGATACCGAGTGTAGGAAATCTCTGTTGGCCCAAAGGCCTATCACTCTAGTTTTGATGATGATCAACTCATGTAGTTATATTTTCTAATGATCTTGTTTAATTAGTGACAGATTCTTTATCAAGATCTTAGTAGGTGCAAAGCTCAACAAAGGATTAAATGTCAAGATTTGGAGCTAGCACGGGGTGATCCAAGGAGCTTTGGATCAAGCTTGGACCAAGTCAAGAAGATGAGAAGCCTTCAAGTGAAGACTTCAAGAAGATGAAGACTTGTGTCTAGGTATAAGATTTTTGTTTTTGTTTTAGAAAAAAAATGTAAAGGATAGATAGTTGGTGGATTGCTCAAGTCTATATCACACACACACTCTTGATAGAACTCTTGATAGAATTGCTTTCATAAAAGAATTTTATGTTTAGAAAAGAATTTTTATTTAGAAAAAGATTTTTCTTTGTGACAAAATATTTATCTTGGATTTTGGTATTTCATAGTTCATATCTTTAAACCAAAATCATGATTAGAGCTTTAATGTCAAAACATAGATATTTCATATTGATTGTGTAGTGGATCATATCCATACACACTATGCTTTAAAATGAACTCAAATATCTTGTTTTTGTATTTTGTGAAGTTATGGAAAAACAAGTTTTAGAAAAACATATTTTTAGAAAAACAGTTTTTATTGTGATTAAAACTATTTTTTAGATTTACTGTGAATTTATGGGATTTTTATTAAGTTAAAAGACCTATTTCCTAATCCCTTAACTGTGCAGACCCAGAACTGGCCTGACAGGCTGGTCCGGTCGACCGGACGTGCACAGACGTGCACGCCTGTGTGCACTGGAGAACGGTCGACCGTTCCGGTCGACCGCTTCAGAGAGCTTTGCTCTCAGGAAATCTCGGTCGACCGGGCCGGTCGACCGACAGAGAGTTTACTCTCTTCTCCAGTTGCGCGGTCGACCGGGACGGTCGACCGGAGGCTGCAACGGTCGGATTTTGACCGTTGCCGGTCGACCGGACCGGTCGACCGGAAGCTCTGACAGAGCCCAACGGTCAGATTTTTCTGGCCTCTATAAAAGGGGGTTTTGTCATTGTTTTGAGCCAAGATTTTTGGAGACCTTAGAGCCTGTTTTCTTATATTCATTCCAGAGGTTTTTCTCCACAAAAATAGTGAGCTAATACTTTCAATCAAAAGGGAAGATTTTATAAGAGTGTTTATTGTGATTTCTTGAGATTTTCACCAAAGATTCTTTCCTTGCTTTCTCACACAAACACTTGAGCATCCATTGAGCTATTCATCCTATAGGTGTTGTAGTGAGAGTTTTTGTAGGTGATCAAGTGTTTAGATCACCAAGATTTCATCTTGTTCTTTGAGGAGACGGGAAAGTGTGCTCGTTGTGGTGTGGAGTTCGGGTGTGAACTCTTGTAGTGCGAGGTGCGGCCTCGGCGAGTCGGTGGACTTGCGTGTGTAAGGGACTTGGGAGTCCGAGGGCTTGTAGGTGTTGCGGCACCAAGGAGAGATCCGTTGGATCGTGCATAGTGGAAATCCTTCGTGTGTCGAAGGTGGGGATGTAGAGCAAGTGTGCTCGAACCTCGAAACAACCCTTTGTGTTTGCGATTGCTCACTCTTGCTCTCTTACTCTTTTTGTCTCACTTATATCTTGCATTACTTTATAGTCTTTATCTCTTATATGCATGATATACCTTTGTGCTCATAATTGCTATACTTGCTTGGGATTGTTATTAACACTAGTATTCAACCAAGAGAGCCAACGCGGCACCTCAACCCATTCAAGGGGAATCTAGAGGAGCTTGTCCAGAGCCTCGCAAGGAGAATTCGGCAACACTCTTGTGTTATACATAAGTGTTTAATTAAAAGAAGTTTTATTTGGTCATCTTAGTTTTAATTCCGCATTATTTGTTCATAAGTGACCATTAGATTAGCCATCACCTATTCACCCCCCCCTCTAGGTGAACTTACAATTGGTATCAGAGCCAAGTGCTCTTGATATTGGGTATAACAACCTAGAGTTAAAGATCCTACTTTTAGGCTAATCACAATATTTTGTACACACACCGTGGACTTCATGTCACTACCCACCTTTGACATCCTTAACATCCAAATTTGGAAGGTTAAGATGTCTTTGTTCCTCAAAGGACTTGCCTTAGTGTATATCTTGCCACAACTAATAAAGAATATTGCTTAAATGGTAAGAACATTGAGGCTAATGCAAAAGCCCTTCATGCTATTAAGTCAACCCTAAATGATGATTATTTATCTAGGGTTTCTAACATTGAATCGGCTTTTGTAGTATGGAACACCCTCATCTCCCTTGGCGAGAAAGATCTATACTATGCGGGGAGCGATTCGGACGTTGGAAGCGACATCTCCAACGTATGCTATATGGTCCAAGGGGATAACCCCCTTGAGGTAAACTCCGAATCCGATGATGAGGACATGTCATATGATGAGCTCACTTCATTTGCCAAACAATTCTTGAGAAATATGACATGATTAAGAAAGAAAATAAAAATTTGAAAAAGAAAATTGATTGCATGCATATAGAACAAGATTCTTTTAAATCTAACATTGCATGCTTAGAAAAAGAGAATAATGATTTGAAAAAGAATTTTGATTGCATGCTAAGAGAGAATGTTTCTTTTAAAACTAAAATAGCATGTATTGAAAAAGAAAACAATATTTTGAAAAATGAGAATGTTTCCCTTATGTCTAAATTAAATGATTTATGTGAAGGGAATATGTTTTTGAAAAATAAATTGCTTTGGTGGAAACTCAAAGGAAGTTGTTTTTCAAGAAAATATTACTTTGAAAAGAAAATTTGTTGAAAAAAAAAAAGAATTTGTTTCACAAAAGAAAAAGAAAAATGATCATATATCTCATCATGCTTTACATGCCACCACTAATGAGATTAAAGATTTGAAAAATAAAATGAATAATTTGAGTTCAACCTTGAACCCTTGTGCATTCAATCATTCTAAATTGGAGTCCTTGTTTTCAAAGAAACAAACTCCTTCCTCTCATGCACATCATCATGCTCATGCTTATGTTGCACAACATATGATCACACTCCTACACATAAGCATACTAAGGTGTACGTTTGTACACATTGTGGCCGCAAAGGCCATTTAAGAAAATATGTTATGATAGATTAGGTCATTTCAATTTTGTCAAGAATAAGAATTTTTGGGCCTTACAACAAGACTAACCTCAAAGGACCCAAGAAAATATGGGTACCAAAACCCCCACCCTTTGATTTTGATGTAGGTGAGGGCTCTCACAAAACGTGAGAGATTTGGTGCCTTGATGGTGGGTGCAATTGAACTAAAATGACACATACTTAGAGCACCGCTATCAAGGAATTTTGGTGGGTCAACCACCATGCTAGGAGCTTTGAAGTTGGTAACAATTTCTAAACTCTTATTTCATTTATGTACATGCCTTTTAATTTCATATATCATATAGCATGTTCATATTTTTTTTGGTGCTTCTTGTGGCATTTACATGCTTAAATGTAGAATGTGTCAAAACTTGTATTTATACATATATAATAGTGAACTACAATTGACTTATATATATTTGAACTTCATGCTCATTTGTATTCACTATATGCATGTGTATAGGCTAGTTTTGATGATTCCGTCATTTATACCTGTTATGCCTATCTTGATCTTACTTCATGTATATGTGTGTTTAATTCAAATCTAATAAATATACATGTATACCCTTGAGTCATTTGCCTTCATGCAATATATATTGGACTCTTTTCATATTTGGGATATGTATGCATATTGTTAGAATTGGATAAATCATACATATACCATGAAGATTAGTATTTTAAATAAATATAAAAAATTGATGATTTTTCATGTTTTTGATTTGTATTAAAGATTAAAACATGTGTAAAACAAAATGTGATTTATGATCTTTTTGAGCTTGAATGACTACTTTCATAAAAATACTATTTACATGATCCTTTGAACACTCATCTTTATGATACAAAATATTTTGAGCTTTATAGACCATGAGTGATTAAATCTTTGTGTATTTAGTATTGATTTATGAAAAATATATGATTTGTTTTAAGATGAAAAATAAGATTTTCATGAGATTCATGCTTCACTTTCTATTTTCATGAAAATACCATTTACATAACCTTTGAACACTCATCTTTTATGATAAAAGATAATTTTTGAGCTTTATGGACTATGAGTGCTTAAACTTGTATGTATTTAGTATAATTCATGAATAACATATGATTTCATGCTTGTGAAGGATCTTTAACTAGTTTTCAAAAATTATTTATAACTAGTTATTTATTCTTCAAATTTGTAGTGCTTAGACATAACTATTTTTAAAACCTACCAATTTTTGGTTATGAGTATATACATGACTTACAATGTTAATTTTACAATTGGTATATTACTCACATTTTGGTTCCTATATATGTATGCCCTAATTTTCAAATTGGTCTTATCTATTCACATACATATATATGATTTTCATGTGCTTGCTTTACAATTGATTTACATTCTTAAAAGCACAAAAAGTTTATGCTAAGTTAAGTTAACACCTTATATTAACTATGCATAAACTTATGAAAAATAAAAAGATTTTATTTTAGATCTTTCATTTGGTATCAATATGCTTCAACTTCAAATTTGTTATATGATTACAATTGATATCAATATGTTTGAAACATTAAAAGATTTGTAATGATAACTTGATATCACACATCTTCAAGTGCTATTTTCTATTGGTATCAAAATTACAAATTATGATTGGTTCAAAATTTGTTTTATTGGGAAAAGTTCAAAATTTTGTTTTGATAAAAAAAAAATTAAAATGTTTTGTTTTGTATTTCCTATATGCAAGGAGAGCTTAACATCTCTCTTACATATAGATTCATGTTGAGTATATTATAAATTGAGGAGCTTAACATCTCTTCTTTATATGATATACGTGTGTAGGGGGAGCTTCACATCTCCTTCTATGCATTACATAGTTGTGTTGTTGAATTAGGGCTTCACATCCCTCTTTCATGCAATGCACATTGTAGGGAAGCTAACTTAACGTCTTCCTCTTCATGAATGTATATCGCATATAATCTTTATTGGTTGATTTGTATTTACCCTTCTTGATTCTTTTGTTTTTGACAAAAAGGGGAGAAAAATTTGTTTTGATTTGCTTTTACTTTGAACCCTTTGTTGATGATTGACAAAAAGGGGGAGAAGTATTTGTGATGTATTTGTGATATATGCATGATTTCCTTACTTAAGGGGGAGAAGTATTTGTCTTCCTTACTTAAGGTTGTATAAGATTTGTATTTATGCATATATATATTTGTATTGCAAATAGGAGAAAAAGATTTTGATTTATGCTTGTTGCATGTTTTATCTCCATACTTGCATACATATTCACGTGCCTCATTGCCTTATCTATTGCTTATTTGATATGCATGAGTTAAGGGGCAGCTTCTTTGAAGCTTTACTTTAATCCATGCATATATAACTTCATGAGTTTTCATCACATCAAAAAGGGGAGATTGTTGGCCCAAAGGCCTATCACTCTAGTTTTGATGATGATCAACTCATGTAGTTATATTTGCTAATGATCTTGTTTAATTAGTGACAGATTCTTTATCAAGATCTTAGTAGGTGCAAAGCTCAACAAAGGATTAAATGTCAAGATTTGGAGCTAGCACGGGGTGATCCAAGGAGCTTTGGATCAAGCTTGGACCAAGTCAAGAAGATGAGAAGCCTTCAAGTGAAGACTTCAAGAAGATGAAGACTTGTGTCTAGGTATAAGATTTTGTTTTTGTTTTAGAAAAAAAATGTAAAGGATAGATAGTTGGTGGATTGCTCAAGTCTATATCACACACACACTCTTGATAGAACTCTTGATAGAATTGCTTTCATAAAAGAATTTTATGTTTAGAAAAGAATTTTTATTTAGAAAAAGATTTTTCTTTGTGACAAAATATTTATCTTGGATTTTGGTATTTCATAGTTCATATCTTTAAACCAAAATCATGATTAGAGCTTTAATGTCAAAAACATAGATATTTCATATTGATTGTGTAGTGGATCATATCCATACACACTATGCTTTAAAATGAACTCAAATATCTTGTTTTTGTATTTTGTGAAGTTATGGAAAAACAAGTTTTAGAAAAACATATTTTTAGAAAAACAGTTTTTATTGTGATTAAAACTATTTTTTAGATTTACTGTGAATTTATGGGATTTTTATTAAGTTAAAAGACCTATTTCCTAATCCCTTAACTGTGCAGACCCAGAACTGGCTGACAGGCTGGTCCGGTCGACCGGACGTGCACAGACGTGCACGCCTGTGTGCACTGGAGAACGGTCGACCGTTCCGGTCGACCGCTTCAGAGAGCTTTGCTCTCAGGAAATCTCGGTCGACCGGGCCGGTCGACCGACAGAGAGTTTACTCTCTTCTCCAGTTGCGCGGTCGACCGGGACGGTCGACCGGAGGCTGCAACGGTCGGATTTTGACCGTTGCCGGTCGACCGGACCGGTCGACCGGAAGCTCTGACAGAGCCCAACGGTCAGATTTTTCTGGCCTCTATAAAAGGGGGTTTTGTCATTGTTTTGAGCCAAGATTTTTGGAGACCTTAGAGCCTGTTTTCTTATATTCATTCCAGAGGTTTTTCTCCACAAAAATAGTGAGCTAATACTTTCAATCAAAAGGGAAGATTTTATAAGAGTGTTTATTGTGATTTCTTGAGATTTTCACCAAAGATTCTTTCCTTGCTTTCTCACACAAACACTTGAGCATCCATTGAGCTATTCATCCTATAGGTGTTGTAGTGAGAGTTTTTGTAGGTGATCAAATGTTTAGATCACCAAGATTTCATCTTGTTCTTTGAGGAGACGGGCAAGTGTGCTCGTTGTGGTGTGGAGTTCGGGTGTGAACTCTTGTAGTGCGAGGTGCGGCCTCGGTGAGTCGGTGGACTTGCGTGTGTAAGGGACTTGGGAGTCCGAGGGCTTGTAGGTGTTGCGGCACCAAGGAGAGATCCGGTTGGATCGTGCATAGTGGAAATCCTTCGTGTGTCGAAGGCGGGGATGTAGAGCAAGTGTGCTCGAACCTCGAAACAAACCCTTTGTGTTTGCGATTGCTCACTCTTGCTCTCTTACTCTTTTTGTCTCACTTATATCTTGCATTACTTTATAGTCTTTATCTCTTATATGCATGATATACCTTTGTGCTCATAATTGCTATACTTGCTTGGGATTGTTATTAACACTAGTATTCAACCAAGAGAGCCAACGCGGCACCTCAACCCATTCAAGGGGAATCTAGAGGAGCTTGTCCAGAGCCTCGCAAGGGGAATTCGGCAACACTCTTGTGTTATACATAAGTGTTTAATTAAAAGAAGTTTTATTTGGTCATCTTAGTTTTAATTCCGCATTATTTGTTCATAAGTGACCATTAGATTAGCCATCACCTATTCACCCCCCCCCTAGGTGAACTTACAATCTCATCTCGGTGCGGGTTCCAACGCTGCGCTATGGAGGGATGAAAACTGAAACCACCTCTGAGTAGGAGCAAATTCTATCATCGAGGGCTTTTCTTGGCTGCCTACGAGTGGGAGAAATCTCATCATCGGCGTGTGGATGATGATTGTATCTAGAAAGTGTAAAGCATGGAACAATACTCATTTAAAATGCAATGTAAAGAGAGGTTCAGAAGGGTGCACAATGTTTGGAAAGGAGTCTGACAGTTCAGTCGATCGTTCGGTATTGAGCGATCTCGTTCTGCTCTTGGGAAGACTAATTAGTTGGAAATGTGGTGCGAAGTAAAGTTTCTTTGAGTGGCTGAAAAGTTACAATGGAACAATCCCGATTACAAAAGAGGGGAGAAGATATGATTCTCCCCCATGTTTAGGGCTGGGTTCTTTATGTGGCGATGCAGAGTGATTCTTGTTTTCTGTTGACTGGCCAAATGTCAAGCTTCTCTTCAGAATGCTCTCGAAGGTCAATCAGGAGAGAGCTCTATTTTTTAGCACATTAAGTGTTTAGAGTCCACTGATTACTTCTTTTCTCCTTCTCTCCAAAAGTAAGAAGCTTTCAGCTTGAGAATTCTCAGCTTTCAATCTCAAAAAGCCTCTTCTCCCTTCAAAGACTCTCAGGCTATTTATAGGGAGTCATATGGGTATTGTTGTCCCCTAAAATCCCTCCATAGTGGGGATTAACTCTCACATTACGTGGAGAGTTAATTGACCCAGTAATGGGGGTCAGTTACTACAGAAACAGGGGTCCAGCACTAGACGCGGACCTCGTGTTGCTTATCGTAGACACGAATGTCTCAATTAGAACGTGGAGTTGCTCAGACCTGCGTTTGAAGTGAGTCACAGGGTTTCTCAGACCCGCGTTTGAAGTGAGAAGTAGGGTTTCTCAGACCCGCGTCTGATTTGGAGCGCCGAGTTGCTCAGACCTGCACTTGAATGGGATGCGGGGTTGCTCAAACCCTGCGTGAGACACAGAGTTCCTCAGACTCGCGTTGGACGGGACACAAAGTTACTCAGACTCGCGTTGAATACGGGTTTACTCATGTCCGCGTCTCAAGTCTCCGTGCTTCTATTGGACGCGAGGTCCGCGTTTTAGTTTGAAACACGACCTTCACGTTGAAGTGAGGTTCACGCTTGATAACTTGTCCTTAATGATTTTTGGATAGCCTACAGGACCCCTCTAAAGTTTTTCAAACTCCGTAGTTGACTGGGATAGATTTTGAAATATTTTAGACTTCAGTTGATTTTAGGCTCCTATGATTGTACTGACAACCTTTTGAGACGCTTTGAGCTTGATCCTATCTGGATTATGGTCTTCGTGAGTGTACTGTTGAACTGCTTAAAGCCTCCTGAAAAGATCATTACAAGTATCTTAGAAACTCAGTCTTGCACTTGTTATGAGCTCTGGTTAGTTGATCGGTTTACTATTGAACCAGTGGAGCTGTCGGTTACTTCTACTATTGTACTGTTGAATTGATTGCAGAAGAAGGGACATACTCTTTGTATGAGAGAGAATACAACCCTTATAGACACGGTTGTCATGCTGATCAAGTGGAGACATGAATTTCAGTGGAGTTGAAATGCAACTCTCAATTGTTATAGAGACGCGGCTCTCAATTGCTGTAGTGATGTGGCCCTCACTTGCCATAGAGACGCGGCCCTTGATCGCTCTTGAAATGCGGCTCTCGAAATGCGAATATCGCGTTAGATGCTTCCAGGCGCAGACGTAGGCACCGAGGGGACGCGTGTCTGGCTCGAATTGAGCTCGAGATATGCGCCGCCTATCTCGGCCATTGAAAGGCCTATAAAAGATTCGAATCTTTCAATAGTCAATTCACTTTGATTATTCATCATCTTCGATCAGACCCGTGTCTAAAACTTAAGCTTTCTCAAAACACATAAAGCTATGAGCTTTTTTCAATCTTTTCGAAGATTTCATCGTTGGCTCCAAAACCTAAGCAAACAGCTGCTTCTTCGAGTGCCGCCGCTGTGCCGACCACTGTGGGTGGTTCTTCTTCTCAAGAAGCTCCCTTTTCTAGTAAGTGGAATGGCTATCACCATTAAGAACACGAAGGGGCTCTGTCCCCTTAACTTCTTTTTGAAGTTTCAAAAACTTTTGTTGAAGTTGATCAGTCGATGCGGATCTCGCAGATCTGCGTTTAATTTGTGAACGTAGTTCTTGCATTGATGAACAGAATGCGGGTCTGGCTTGGGGACCCAAAGGTCGCTAAGAGTTTTCGGGTGCGAATGTCCTTTAACTTGAATAACGTGTTGACACGTGTCTTACTCAGACTAGATTTGAAAATTGCACCGTGAATTAAAGCCATTAAGGGGCTTTTAAGAAAGGCTTTGAGGTTTACGCCGTTAATTAAGGCCATTGGAGAGCCCATAAATAGATTAAGTCTCTTAACAGTCATTCATTTTGACTGCCTTCTTCCTCAGGCCCATATCTAAAGAACTTTCAAAGTTCTAAAGTCTTCAAACAAACCCAAAGCTTTAATGGTTTTTTTGTAATCTTCTTCAAAGATCATCATTGTTAAATGACCCCAAAGTCTAAAAGCATTATTTCTTCTTCTGGCATCCTTATTGTCGCACTCTAATGGATGGTACTCTCCCTCAAAAGATCCTTTCTTCAGGTAGGAAATAGTTTTTGCCATTGTCGCACATGGCGAGGAACTGTCTTCTTGAAGCTTTACTATTGCTGGTCATGAAGAGCTACTATCTCTTAACTTCTTTCTGATGTTTTTTGCCGTTGCTGCATCATGAAGAGACACTGTCTCTTAACTTCTTCCTGAAGTTTTCAAAGTTTCTTTTGGAGTTGGACAGTCGATTTAAGATTCATGAGTCCATGTTTGATTTGTAAACGCGACTTTCGTGTTGATGAGCAGAACGCAGATTTGGCGATCTTTAAGTTCTGAACTTATTGATGCGATTTTCACATCTTAGCGAATTTCGCGTTTTGAGATCCTAGACGCGAGCGTAGTGAGCTTCGCGTTTTGAGATCTTAAACGTTTGTCTCGCCCATAAGATTCGCGGTTGAGCCTCAAGACTTTAGAAAATTTTCTAATTCTGGAGTTCAGACGCGTCGTGCGAGCCTTGCGTTTCAACTATTGGACGCAGGTCTTATGTTGAGTCCCACACTCAATATCTTGACAAGTTTTTGTCTTTGAGAAATTAACCCTCGAGTTTTCTCTTTTTGCAGGCCTCGACTATATTGACGGTGCTGACTCCACTGTCTCCTCCAGCCTGTGGAAGACAGTTGCATTCACTAAAGCCGACAAGAAACAACAAGTTCGTTTGATCGGCAACCATTCAGGAAGTCAGAGCTTCTCCTCGAAGATGACATCAAAGTGGGAGAGGGGCATCTGTATGATGAGGATAAAAACTAGCTTTGTCAATCCAGACCTCCCGAGATCATTATTGTTTTGCACCCGAGTAATGTTAGACAAGATGCACCAATATGATCTCAGATCCTGCCTCCACCAATCTTGTTCAAAGAAGCGACCGTAACAAGCATGATGCATTTGAATGTCACGGAAAAGGGGGCGTCACCAGTAAGGTCTCGGATCCTCCCTTCACCAATCTTATTTAAATAAGTGACAGCGACGAAAACCCATGCTCATTGGATGACTTTCTGGTGGTAAATCATCCATTAAGCGAAAGATTATGGTCTTGTAGGGAGGAGGCCCTTCACACCAGATTGCATTTCAACCTCGAGAAACACTATTGTTCTCAAGAGGAGAGGAAATTAATCACCATTCTGCATGTAGAACAATCCAATCACGAAACCAATTTATGCTGGCCCAAAGGTTACTGTACGCGCCGGAAATTTGGTGGTCGGAGAAAGTGGTTTTAGCTGTAAAAGATTTCCTTGATTCAAGCGAAACGATTACAACCAAAAGAACTACTCTTCCTTCTTTTCCAGTTACAAGGGAGGGAGGATGTCTGAATCTTCCCTTTGTTTAAGGCTGGGTTCTTCGTGTGGCGATGGAGAGTGAATCTTGTTCTCCGTTGACCAGATGACCGTCCTGGACCGTCGGGGGTCTTCTCTTCGGTCGGTAGAAAGAGTAACTCAGCTCCGTCTACCAAAACTCTCAAAGAGGAGGTAGGCGAAGAGCGGCTAGTACTCAGTAAGTTCGCTGAAGAGTCTCCTCCCTCTGTCTGTTGTTGAAGTCGTGCTTCCCTCTTGATGATCCTCTTGCCTAGATTCGATCGATCTTGACGATGCCTTGACCTTCTTAATTCTCCACCTTTCCAAAGCTTCGATCTTCTCAAAACTCTCTCCTTTATCAAAACTTCGATCCCCTCTTCATAGCAAACAAGGCTATTTATAAGGGTCTCAGGGGTGAAGGTGCCTCCTGAAAACGCTCCCGAATGAGGGGCCACTACCCGCTACATGCGCGGTGACTGGCCCCGCAATCAGGGCAGTTGCAACTGAGACGCGGGCGTTGGGCCAAACGCGCCTTGAAGTTTGAGACGCGGGCGTCGAGCCAAACGCGCCTTGATGCTGAGACGCGGGCGTCGGGCCTTCACGTCTGGACGCTGAGGCGCGGGCGTCGGGCCGACGCGCCTTGATGTCGAGACGCGGGCTTTGGGCCGACGCGTCTGGACGTTGAGACGCGGGTGTAGAGCCAACGCGTCTTAATGCTGAGACGCGAGCATCGATTCCTCGCGTCTAGAGCTTGAGACTCTGCTTCCTTAATGGCTGGTCTGTTGGTCATTTTTAGACAGCCTACAGAACCCCCTCCAAAGTTTCTGATATTCCGCAGTTGAATGGGACGGATTTCGGAATACTTTGGATCCTAGCCGTGTTCGCGTTTATGACTGGACTGTTGATGCTTCGGTCTTGATTTATCTGGAATTGGTCTTCGTGAGTGTACTGTTGAACTCTTTGAAGCCGTCAGAGTTGATCGTGTTGAGTGTCTAGATACACAGTCTAGACCTCTCCGATTGCTTTTAGTCTGTCACGGGTGCGCTTTTGGCCGGGAGTGGTTGGTTGTCTGTTTGCGTCAGTGTACTGTTGAACTGACTTTGCAGAAGCAGGAGACTGGACGCAGGTTCCTTTTTGAAAAAGCAGAGACTGCTTTAAAGACGCGACTTCTTAGCGAGACGCGATGTTTGGCCTGTTTGAGGGGACGCGGACTTTGGAGAGACGCATCTCTTGAAATGCAGACGCGATTTTCTGGATGCATTTATGATGATGCTGACGGGGCATGTCCACCGAAGAGCTGCGTACTTTGGGGCGCGCGCCTGTGCCATGTCATGATTACGCCGCTAGCTGGCCTGGGGAAACGGCGAGATTTCGCCTTTTGGCGCGCGGATCCCCCGGTTCATTAAATGAACTGCTCCACGTGTCAACTTCTGACTTGTGGCGGGGTCGCGACGCATGATCTTCCCTGTTCAAACAATGATTTGGCTCCACGCGTCAGGCAGCGATTCGCTGCAGCGTTTATTGGGCCAAACGCTGCGTGTCTTCGCGAATCTCCATGCCTATAAAAGGCAACAGTTGGAGAGATGTATCTTCTTCTCCGAACGAACGCATTCTCTGAGAAAAAGAACTTCCTTCTCTGTTCAACTATTCATCTCCTCGCTCGGATTTCTTGATCTTCAATGGCTCCCAAGACGAAACCGACTGCATCGACCTCCAGGGCGACCGTCGCCGAGGCTGAGAGAGATGCTTCCTCTGCGCAGGAGGGTGTTTTCCGAGGTAAAAATGCACCTTCGGTGTGGGTTCCGCCATTAAAACATGTTCATAGAACCCTAAGGACCTTTAACACAATATCGTGTTTGATTCTCGGACGCTGTCCTTGAGATGATAACCGGGGCGCGGGCCTGATGATCCGACGCTGGTGAACTCTGCACTCTGGGTCCTTCACTTAGAATATTTCTAATTGTGAAGGTCTCTGGACGCGATTTGCAGAACGCGGATTTGATCCATGCGTTCTGTGCCGCGTTTTGTGCCATCAGGCGCTGGTGTCTGAGTCCAAGCACTTTGAAATTTCACAAGTCTTGGTTTGCAGAACGCGGATTTGATCCTTGCGTTCTGTGTCTTCAACCGCCGATTTTGTAGAATCTGGCGTTTGAGTCCAAGTACTTAGAGTTTTCACAAGTCTTGGTTTGCAGAACGCAGCTTTGCAGGTCTGGACGCGGATTCGAAAAATTCCTGCGTCCAGTATCTCTTCTGCGTTTTGGTGCAAGTTCGCAGGTCTGGACGCGGATGATAACTCCTGCGTCCAATGTCTCGGCTGCGTTTTGAATTATGAACACTTAGCGTCTTCCCTTATTTTTGGCAAAGTATCTGACCAAGTGTCTTTTTCTTTTGCAGTGCCGCATGTTTCAGGTTCACTCGCCAAGATGCACCACTTTGGACGCGTGGGTGGTGCCGACCGGGGCTTGACCTTTGTGCAAAGAATGAGTGTCCCCGTGACTGCTGACCAGTTGCTGGATCGCAGGCTCTCTAATGTTAACAGGAGAACCTTTCGGGCACTTATGACCGATGCCGCGCTCAAAACGGATGACGGCGTCAGGTTGGAGAAGCCTGCCTTCTTCTTTGGGGATCATATCTATGATGATGGCCGTCGTGTGTCTGAGGGGACCTATAAATGGCTCCGTGAGATAAAGGGCGGAAGATTCTTTCTTCCAGACATGGAGAGGATGTTCCCGATGTCCTACTTTCAACACATGTCTGTCCCCCGGAAGATGGAATGGGACATTTCCCAGTATATCCCTGAGATCGCCCTTGGTGACTTTGGCCTCCAAAAGGTAGACCGCCATGATAGTCATGACGGGTCAGTTGTCGGACTGTTCCCTGCGTCGTCCAAGCCTGAAATCCCAATTGGAGAGATCCCGGAGCTTGCTACCACCTTCCTCAATTCCTTCATAGAAGCAGGGGGTGACTATCCTGTCGACTTCCGTGCGTATGGATGGGTCCATTCTCCAGGGAACTACTGGTGGGGCAGGATGGTGGGTTTTGTCCTTACCAATCTTGAGGGGCCGCTGAAGCGTGTGGGGCTGTACCCAGCAGTCAGGGCCGTGCAGTGGGGCGTCCCGATGAGTTCTCATAACTTCTTTGGGATTCTGGAGCGCTACAATCCTCGGACGGGGACATTCTTTACTCCGGTCGGAGAGATGGGCCTTGCCCTACACGAGTTGTATGAGGTCTCCGGGTTGTCTTCAGGGGATATTCCTTACGAGGAATTTGTCCCAACCACCAGGGAGCTGCGCCTTTTGGAAAAAGAATCTCCTCAAGTGTATGAGACCTACTGGGAGGTGATGTGCCATTTCTACATCTGCGGTCAGACAACTGCCTGGAGGTCAGGAGGCGTCAAGCAACTATCCTGGGCTGATTATCTGTTTAATAATGTCAGCAATAAGGATCTCCCAGTAATCCGACTAGCTCCTAGTTCTGGTGGGGAAGTTGAAGACAGGATCGACGCAGCTTCTGACAAGTTCTACACCACGGAGTCGAACGAGGACGGCTTCGACCCTGACTTGGTCTTTGAGAGCTTTCACCATCAAGCCCGGACCCCTATTTCTGATCAGGCGCTGTTGGCGGGCTTCCTGATGTTGTGGCTGAAGAGGTGTGTGGTGCCCACGCTACCACATGAAGTTATTGTGGCAGATGTGGTGTACCCGGCGGTACTCTTGGCTCATGGCCACCCCATAGCCCTTCTTCCCGCCGTGGTGGCTGGTATTCAAAGCGGGCTGCGGGTGTTGACCAAGAGCTTCTGCGAACCCCCAAAGACTGCTAATTCTCGTGGGGAGCCGTATACCGACTCAGAGGGGAACCCGACGGTGAGGCACCCCAACCCGCGGATTGAGCTGCCTTACACGTACCTCATGGCTTGGTACGTGATGCATTGCCCATCTCTAATGACGGCGGCGCGTGGGAGCGTGGATCATATCCCATTTGTGCAGCGGCTGGAACGTTCGGAGTGGCATGACACCTACCTGTATTACATTAGGAAGCGTCTTTCCTGTGCCACGAACTATCAGCTTAACCGTTGTTTTCCAGAGGTTCAAGGTGCAGCCCCCGGGGAGCTGTTCACGGATGTCGCTGGGCGGGATGACTTCTCGCAATTGCCTGCTGGAGCCTTCTGGTGGTTGATCAATATACGACCAGGATATGTGCTGTTTCGCCAAGGAACTTCCTGCACTATCGAACCGTATATGCCAAGTCGTTTTGCCCGACAATTTGGCTATGATCAGCTTTACGTCGGGAATCCCAATGCTCAACTTGCCTTTGACGGGAACCTGTTCGAAGGCGCTCGGGCTTGGTATTACAGTGTGGCTGGAGGGACGGGAGCAACGTTCCATCTACCCGACGAGGCGCCTAAGTGCCGTATGAGCTTCAGCTTCTGTATTTGGTACTCCCAAGCCGGCCAGACGCCAGATCTTATTCCGGAGTCTTCATGTCTTGAGAGTATCAATGCCAGTCTCGAGGAGAGGTCTGAATCCAGTAAACGTACTAAACTCCTCGACCAGTACCTGAAAGCTCAGAGGGAGGTCGAGAAACGATCGAGGAGGGAGCCCCCAGTAGTGAGGGCGGCACCGCGACCGGCAAGGGCAAAGCCGCAAGCGACGAGGGCGGAGCCACCAGCAATGAGAGTGGAGCCGCGACCGGCAAGGAGGTCGAAGCAATTGGCGAGGAAGCGTCGTCGACGCTCTGCTTCTGTAGTTGAGCCTGCCCCAAAGAAGGCTCGGAGGGACTTAACGGCTGAAGTCTCTCAGTCCAGAGCTATCTCTGCTGGAGTTGAGGTTCCTCCTGAAGGTGTCCCTGTTAGAGTTGAGGAACTGCTGGAAGATGAAGATTTTCCAAGCTTGGTCCGTGCTCCTAGGTCACGCAGCAAGACCGTGGAGGAAGGGGAGCTTGTTGAGCGACCCCTTATTGCTGGTGATGCTGAGTCACCGGAGATTGACATAATGGGCGAAGAGGATGTCGAGATTCCAGGAATCTCAACTCAGCCCGAATTTCCTTCTGCTCACGAAGGGAGAGACGAGGTACAGCAGCCGGGGTCTCCTAGTGTCTTTATTTCCAATCCTCGGGCAGTCGACCCTAGTCCTACCACTGGGGTGATTGGGGGTAAGGCTCTTGTTGCAGAGCTTCCTCGCGTGGCGCTATCGTCTTCTTCGTCATCGGGAGAAAGTGACTTTGAAGATGAAGTCGACCATGGCGATGAACCCGCTCTTCCTGATCAGAGCAAATTCTTCCACATCTCGGAGGAGAAAATATACGGGGGTGAATCATCGACTGCGTTACCGCTGGCGATAATCCCTGCTGAAGGTATAACTTCCTCGCATGTCGAGGCGATGGAAACAGAGTTGACCCAGCCCAAGGGGATTGAGGCTTCGGCCGCTGAGATAACCTCGGAGGGGGTAGCTGTTGAAGTTGGGGAGCCTTCCCCTTTGCCAGGAGGGGAAACAACCATTGAGGCTGAGGAGGCTCTCACTCCGCCGGTGGAGAAGGCTACTGCTGAAGCTGGGGAGACTCCCCTTCTACAGGACTTGACGCCTCTGGACCTCGAACCTAGTAAGGCAGCTCTGACTGAGGGGGCTCAGGTGGGGAGTCCGACGATCGGCACCCTTCCAGAAGGCCACACAGCTCAATCCTCGGTGGAAGTTTCTGAAGAGGTTGTGCTTACAACTCCTTCCTTGGTCGTGGAAGCTCCTGCAGAGGCAGCGCTCCAGGAAGCGCCAGTGGGTAGTCTTGCTCTTGCTACATCGACGGCCGGCACGGCTCTTGTGCGAGAAGACCCGCCCTATATCCCTCATCCCGTGACAGAAAAAGGGTCGGGAAGCTCTTAGGTGGTGAAGACATGGGGGAGCTGGCACGTCAGATGGTGCAACAATTCTTCACCTCGATGGGATCATGTATTGATCTCATCTTCCGTGGACACAGCACCTTCCAGTTCGCCCAGAGGCTTCTTGAAAATATGGCCATGAGCGTCGAATTGGCGGGAGGCCCTTCACTTGCCAGGGCATGCCTGCGGGTGGTAGAGCAACTTGGAGATAACCTGCGGGAGCTGGAATCTTTGGAAGATGCTGGCTCTTTTGATGAAGCCCAGGCCACCTTGACTAGGCTCCTAGCTGATCAGGAACGGGAGCGACAGGAGGCGGAGGCACAGATCGCTGCCGAGGTCCGTGACCTTGAATATTCCAAGGCTGAATTTCAAAAATTAGCCGGAGATTCGAGGGAATCTGAGCTCAGTGTGCAGAGCACGGAGCAAGTCATCCTCAGAACTCGGGACATTATCGCCAAGGCGGAAGCTGTTCTTGCGCTAAATGAGGAGAAACTTGTTTCCCTCAAAAAGGAGCTTGAGGAGCAACGGGCTGCTACGGCGCGTGCTGAAGAGAGTCTATCCTACAATCTTCCAGGGTGGAATCTCTGCGGATGCAGCTGGCTGCCAGAAATTTCTTATCTGAGGCGGAGCTGCGGGACCGGGCTATCATGGAGGCTGAGAGGACGCGCCAGCATGAGATTCACCGCCTTAGGGAACAAATCCGTTCCTTGGCGAACCAGGACATTTAGCCTTCTTTTCTTCTTTCTTTTTTTTTGTAAAGAAAAGGGACACTCTATTTATTAAGAGTGTTTGTATCCACTTCTATCATTTCTTGATATAATAGAAGTTTTCTTTAGAGCTTTTGTCCCAATTTCTTTGTCCTGTTGTGGATGAGTCCAACTCTTGATCACTAGTCGTGATTACTGAACTTAGGTAGGACTAAGTTCTTTTAATGAGACGCGGTCTAGGCGAGACGCGGCATTAATCCCGTAGAATGAGACGTGGCATCAATCTATGGGGACTTTAGATTTCACGAAGTCTTTTTGACGAGACGCAGCGGCGATCACAGAGTGAGACGCGGTCGTCAGTCTACCGGAACTTAGATTTTACTAAGTCCTTTTACTGAGACGCAGCGTCAATCATAAAGTGAGACGCGGTCATCATTTCATAAGAACTTAGATTCTATTAAGTCCTTTTGATGAGACGCGGCGTCAATCACAAATCGGAACGCGGTCTCCTTGATGAGATGCGGCGTCAATCAAAAGATGAGACGCGGCATTGATCCGTAAAGTAAGACGCGGCTGTCAGTCCCTGGGGTGAGACGCAGCGTCAATCACAAGGTGAGACGCAGCTCTGAATAACGCAAATCTGTCTTGCGCGGATCGGGCAGACGCAAGAGATGCAGCCTTGTCTGCTGAAGGGACGCGGCTTTCCCATCTGCGTCTAATGTGATCTGACTCAAAAGATTTTAGAAGATCTTTGCTCGTCAGGTCTCCACTGTCGATTGGGATTCCAAGTCATCCGTTGATTCCCAAAGCAGGTATCCACGCGTCAACTCCTCATTGGACTCAGGAGTTACTGCCCTTAAATGCAAAACCGACGCGGGCGGTTGAAAACCGGTGCTTGCGACGGTTTCCAAAGCGGCGTTCCACGCGTCAATCCTCCACTGGGCTTTGACAATCGTGCGTGACGGTTCCAATTAACGCCCCATTAATGGCAGTTATTAGGGCCTGCCTATAAATAGGGTGCGCTCCCCTTCTATAATCCAAGCTTGGATTATTTCTCTTTGGATTGCTCTGAGAAGTCCCACCTTCTTCAGAAAAGAGTTTCTTGATAGGGACTCCGTCTCCATGGACGAAGGTAATTCCGAGAATGAAGATGACCCAGAGCTCTCACGCTTCGGTTTGGTCTCTTCAAGAAGAACCCCCTCTCGGATCATCTTGGACGCCTGCGTTTGGGTGCAGAGAGGCCAACTCTGGCCAGAGGTCTCTGCTGGTATGTCCCCCGATGATGTGTATAGCCTGAACTTCGGCATGATCATCTGAATGAAGTCCCGGTGCATTCCTCCTCTGGAATTTGTGCCAGTGACTTGACTTCTCTGAATGCAGGCGCTTGACGCTGGCTTGCCCATTGCGTTTTACTGCCTTGGCGCGTTTCAGACCTGAATCTTGCAACTCCTGTTCACCCAACAGAGAGATGGCAATTTTTGGCGTTCTGAAATTCTTTGCGTCTGGTGCATTAGGCGCGGGTACAAACTGAGGCCGCGTTTGAATCCTATGCGTGGCGCAGTTTGACTTGCGTCTGTTTGACTGTGCGGGTCATTCCCGCGTCTGAAGTCTTGAATGGCTGCCGCGTTCTGTTACTCAGTTTCCTTTATAAAAATGTACTGAGTTCCAGATTTTCTGACTCTCGCTTATTCTTTGCAGGTAGGCTTGCTTGTCCTTTTTCAGGTTTGCTGGGCCCCAGAAAGAATATACCGGCTGGCGAACTTGCTCCACGTTCGTTTGTGAGAGATTAAATTATGGTCCTCGTCGTTTGTGAGAGATTAAATTATATCTCTGACGAGGACCCAACCCTCGCCAAGGTCTCTTCAGATCTGGTGCAAGAGACGGATAGGCTGAGTATCGGCGAGGGTGGTCCGACGGTTACGGTGGCGGAAAGATCCTCTTCCTCTCCCTACTCCAGAAGTGACATCAAGGACATTCCGTTGGGTGGCCTGCTGGGGAAAGGGATGGTGATGAATGCAGGACTTTCTGCTGCCGCTGGACCTAGTGGAGGGTAGCATCCTTTGTGATGACTCCTAAACTTCCTCTCTTACCCCAGGAGTGACCCCATGTTCGATGGATGGTCTGCTAGGGAAAGAGACGCGCCTGAACGAAGGGTTGCAGGACCTGCTGTTGCCACCGGACCTCAAGAACACCATTGCTCCTGGCTTAGTCAGCTAGGGCGCTTTCGAAAGTTGGTGTCGTCGCCATGGCGCAATCGGTTCCAGTTGTGCACCTGGGATCAGATGCGGTTTCAAGGAGTGAGTACGGCCTCTGAGAGAGAGAGGGACTTCTTTGTACTCCTTAATTGTAACACTCAATCTTATTGTATAAGAGAGCGTTTTGTACCACTTTCATATGCTTGAATATCAATAAAAGTGACACTTTTCTTTTTTGCCTCTTTCTGTTGTCTTGAATGTTTTATTTTAGAAGCAAAAGAATGATTTTGGTGGACCCGCCACTTTATAAAAGAAAGTGACAAGTAGAGTGTGTACCCCCAGAGAAGGTGAACTTTTATCAAGGATTTGGGATTAACTTGATTTAAGATCAGCTGGGGATTTTGATGGAAGCATTGTTTATCGGTGTAATGTTAACCAACAATGCCTCCCAAATGAATTTGATACTCGGTTGGGGAGAATATCAAATGAAACTAGACTCGTGGGGAATCTAGTAAGATTTTTACCGCTAGAGGTGTGATATTAACTTAACGGTTTAGAAGTAGTCTTGTCAGAAGTGTAATATTAACTTGACAAGGACGTGAGTTAGAGGTGTGATATTAACCTAACTCATCAGCATCTCAGTTTTATTTGGGAAAGCTGAGGGTGTCACTGTCATAGGTGTGATGTTTAACTTAACAGTGATAGTAATGCTAGAGGTGTAATGTTGAACTTGGCATTAGTCGTCTCGGCTTAAAGAAGTCGAGGAAAGGTCATAGCCATAGGTGTATTGTTGAACTTAGCAATGACTCGGATGCTAGAAGTGTAGTGTTAACTTGGCATCGTCCGTCTCGGCTTGGACAAGAAAGTCGAGGAAAGGTCATAGCCATAGGTGTATTGTTGAACTTAGCAATGACTCGGATGCTAGAAGTGTAGTGTTAACTTGGCATCGTCCATTTCAGCTTCGATATGGAAGTCTGAAGAAAGGTGACTGTCAGAGGTGTGATATTAACTTGACAGGCACTCGAGGTACCGCTTAGAGGTGTAATGTTAACTTTAAACAGTAGTTTTGTCAGAGGTGTGATATTAACTTGACAAGAATTTGCTTGCGATAGGAGCAATTTGAGGACCTGTCATTCTATTGATGAGAATTGACAAGTGGAATTTGAAGTGCCAGAAGTATAGTGTTAACTTGGCAAATTTGAGAGTTTGTTACTCTATGCAGAGTTAACAAGCCAGGTTTGTACTCGACAAAGAGTATTCATTATCAGAGGTATAGTGTTAACATGGTAATGATTGCATTTTGTGGTCCTACCATTCTGTGGATGAGAATTGGTAAGGGATTTTTGGAGGGAAGAGTGGAATCAAGTCCACTTAGGATTTTTAGCAACCCTCAGCTATCAACGGATTTGAGGTGCCTTTACCAACTACCGTTTGGGTTGGGCTAGCCATGCTATTCCCCTCAGCATGATGAGTTGTCGAAGACTTATGTTGGACTTAAAAGCCAACATTTTCCTCTATCCTTAGTCGTCGGGGGCGTCGGATCAAATGGGAACGTGTCCCTTAGGATTTTTAGCAAATCCTCAGCTGTCAATGGTTTGTCATGCCTTTACCAACTACCGTTTGAGTTGGGCTAGCCATGCTATTCCCCTCAGCATGATGAGTTGTCGAAGACTTATGTTGGACTTAAAAGCCAACATTTTCCTCTATCTTTAGCCGTCGGAGGCGTTGGATGTTTCCGATCAGAGGTGTATTTTTAACTTGATCGGTGGAAGAATGCCATCTAGGGATAGTATTTCTTCAGGAATTTGCCATTGATTGGCATCATGAGTGTATCGCCATTTGAGGTTATGAGGCGATACGATCCATTTGAGTAGACTGACTCTACTACAAACGGTCCTTCCCATTTGGGTTGGAATTTTCCTTTCGTCTTGTGCGTCATGACCATGGGTCTTCGGACGGCTAAGACGAGGTCGCCTTTCTTGAAAGTTCGGGATTTGACTTTCTTGTTGAAGGCTCTGGTGATACGAGCTTGGTAAAGCTCGATTTGTTGTTGGGCCTGCAGACGCTTGTCGTCCAAGGCTTCCAATTCTTGGAGTCGCTGTCGATGCTTCTCCTCTGTTGTCATTTCCGCTGTCAAGGCGACGCGAAGAGATGGAATTTGGATTTCCAGTGGAAGGACGGCTTCGCATCCGTACACCAAGGAAAATGGCGTGGCTTTAGTTGGGGTTCGCACAGTCGTGCGATAGGCCCATAAGCATTCGCCCAACTTATCGTCCCAGTCTCGTTGACTTTTCGAGACGAATTTCTTGAGAAGCTTGCCAATAGTCTTATTGAAAGCTTCTGTAAGGCCGTTAGCGGGCGGATAGTATGCCGTTGATGACACACTCTGGATTCTGAACTTGGCGCAGAATCTCTGAAAAGCCTGGCTGATGAACTGGGGTCCATTGTCATGGACAATCCGCCGAGGCACACCGAACCGGTAAATAACGTGATGTTTCACGAACTTGATCACGTTAGAAGATTTCACCTCTTTCAAAGGGATAGCTTCGGCCCACTTTGAGAAGTAATCGGTTATCGCTAGGATGAACCGATGTCCCTTTGATGATGGTGGGCTGATAGGACCAACCACGTCCATCCCCCACATTTCGAACGGCCAGGTAGAGGTCGTAGAGTGGAGGTATCCTGGTGCTTGATGGATGAAATCGCCATGTATTTGACAGGCGTGACATCTTTTGGCGTAGGCAACAGCATCGGCAACCATCTTGGGCCAGTAGTAACCCAATCTTTGGAGTCGGTTTGCCAGCTTCGGGCCAGGTTGATGAGCTCCACACGTACCATCGTGGGCTTCTTTCAACACTTCGTGGGCTTCTTTTGATGAGAGGCACCGGAGCAGGATCCCGTCATGCGATCTACGATACAATGTTCGCGAAATCGCATTGTAGTAGAATTTGGAGGCTTTCCTTCGGATGGCAGCCGCCTCCCTGGTGTCTTCGGGCAAGATGCCGTACAAGACAAAATCAATGTAGGGGAATCGCCAGTCTTTAAGCTCTGGATCGGTTGACACTTCAAGTGTTTCCTTACCGCGACGATCTCCCGTTGACCTCTGGTAGTCTCCGAGGGGACTTTTTGGGCAGTATAGGTCGTGGCTATAGACGAATACCTTCTCCATTGCTCCGGCTGGAAGAGCTAAGGAGGCAGCAAGGGATGCAAGTGCATCTGCATGCGCATTTTGCTTGCGCGGTACATGGTCGATGTAGAAGTTTGAAAACCTCTCGGCCATGTGGATTGTCGCGTTGTAGTAGGGTACTAGATCTTCATGCCTGACCTCATACTCTCCGCGAACTTGGCTGACGATGAGTTTAGAATCACCGTATGCCTCGAGATTTTTAACGCCAATCTCATCGGCGAATTGCATCCCAATCAAAAGAGCGTTGTATTCCGCCACATTGTTGGAACAGGGCTCGGTTAACGAGATAGCTCGGGGAATCACGTAATTTTGTGGGGAGACGAGTACCACTCCTACCCCCGCTACTGTGTGTCCCTTCGGGCTTGCCCTTGATGCACCGTCGAAGAAAAGTTGCCATACTTGACTTTCGAACGATGTCTGAGCTAGGCAGACTTCGGCGACCTCATATGGGAGATCCTCGTAGAGTTTGGCTGCCCTGGGATCTGGGTGTTCAGCTAAGAAGTCCGCCACCGCTTGTCCCTTAATAGCCTTTTGTGGTAGAAAATGCATCTCATATTGTGATAGCAATATGGCCCATTTTGCCAGCCGGCCATTTAGTGAAGAAGGCTTTGTCATAAGTAACCTCAGGGGGTTGACTTTGGATATGACATTTATGGTTTGGCCCACCAGATAGTGTCGCATTTTCTGAATGGCGAACACCAGTGCCAAACATTCCTTCTCGATCGGGTTATACCGATGTTCGGCTCCGATCATCATTCTACTTAGGTAGTAGATTGCTTGTTCTCGCCCCTGGTCATCATTCTGAGCTAGTAGAGCTCCCAAAGAATGATCTATTGATCGGACGTACACCAGGAAAGGCTTTCCGGATACCGGAGCTGCCAGGACTGGTGGTTGGGTGAGGTAGTGCTTGATCTCCTCAAATGCTTGCTGGCAGGCGTCGTCCCAAATGAACGAAACGCCCTTCTTCATCAGCTTAGCGAAGGGTTGGCATCTCCCGGAGAGATTTGAAATGAATCTGCGGATGTATGCCAATCGTCCTTGTAATCCTCTGAGCTCCTTGAGGCTTCTGGGGGGTTGCATCTCTTGGATAGCACGGACTTTCTCCGGATCCAAATGGATTCCTGTGGAAGTCACAACAAACCCTAGGAATTTGCCACTGGCTACCCCCAGGAAGGACTTGGTGGGGTTCATCTTCAATTGATGAGCCCGCATGATGTCGAAGACCACCCTCAGATCTGCTATGTGATCACCTTTAGTGCGGCTTTTCACCGCGATGTCGTCGACATAACATTCCACCGTTTTGCGTATCTGCCGATGGAAAATGGCATTCATGGCCCTTTGGTAGGTTGCCCCCGCATTTTTCAGACCGAAGGGCATGACGGTGTAGCAATATACCCCTAGAGGTGTCCTGAAGGAGGTGTGCTTTTCGTCATCGGGATACATCTTGATTTGATTATATCCTGAGAACCCGTCCATAAAGGACATTCGCTCGAATCCACAAGTATTGTCAATCATGACATCTGTGATTGGCAATGGGAATTCGTCTTTGGGGCAGGCCTCGTTTAGATCACGGAAGTCGATGCAGATCCGGATCTTCCCGTTCTTCTTGGCGACGGGGACGATGTTGGCTACCCAGTCGGGATGTTGTTCTTCCCGAATGAAGCCGGAATCGATGAGCTTTCTAACTTCTGATTGAATTGCCTCCATTATCTCTGGACGGAACCGTCGCTGCTGTTGTTTGATAGGTTTTACATCCGGATTGATGTTGAGGCGGTGCATAGCCACTTGAGGATCAAGTCCAGGCATGTCCTCGTAATTCCAGGCGAAGACGTCTATATACTCTTGTACAAGAGATATTAAATCCTTCTTCTCCGAAGGTGACAGGCCGTCACTTATGAAGATAGGTTTAGGATTGGCTTCATCTCCTAGGTTGACTTGAACAACCTCGTCTTCTGTGGGTGGTTCACGCTGTTCAAAGCGGATATCCCAAAGAGCATTCAAATGTTTGATCCAAGGATCTGTATCAGATTGGATCATTTCTTCATCTTCATCCTCCAGATGGCTTGTCGAAACCATGTTTACTGAAAGCCCTTTGAAGATGTTGCCGACACTGACATCTGACTCCCACGATGACGTGTCTGAAGAGCAATCGTGACTTGACGATTCTCGAGAATCAGAGGCTGATGGCACTGGAGTTGATATATAGCCCAACCCCCGGCGCGTCTGATGATAGTAATCAGGGGTTTTCCCTTTCGGTACAAAGGATCGAAGCAGTGTTCTTCTTCCTTTTCCGAAGTTCAACCCAGGCCTGTTGGTTAGATCATACCCCATGCGCTTCATCATCTTGAGTGCTCTCGGTTCATAATGATCGAACTGAGGGGATTCATCCTCACCTTCCGATTCTTCGTGGGGCATTGGTTCAGACGCGATTCGCCCAAAAAGTATTGGTCTTTGGCCTTTTCGTCTGGCTGGAACCATGAATACAGACTCTTGCGCGTCTCCATTATCCTGGTACGTCCCGAAGGATGATTTTATTGGTACATGCAATGATGTCAAAGCATCCATTGCCGACCAGACATCCTCATCTACGTCGGTACTAGTATCCGACGGTATTGAATCAGACTCACACGCAGGAAAATACGCGAAATCTAAATCTTCATTAATATACCAACCGCCTGCATCGTCGGTGGTATCAACATCGAGCTTATTAGTGCTCTTTACAATGGGCTCCAACTCCCACAGGCACTCTTCTTTCTCAGGCTCAATGTCAGCTTCATTACCAGAGTCTGGCTCCTCTGGTTGTGGGGTTTCATTAGTCTCCTCCGGATCCTGATATAAGAGGGAGTCCGTGAAATAATTTTCAACCCCTTTAAACGGATGCCTTTCGGCAATCAACGTTCGGACCTGTCCATTCTCGTCAATGTATTTCATGACTTGGTGGAGAGTAGAGGGAACGATGGAATTGCGGTGAATCCATGGTCGTCCCAGCAACAGGTTGTAGGAAGTGTCCGCGTCAATGACGTAACACGTCACTTCCGACTTGAGGCTCCCGATCTGGCATTTGAGCTTGATCTTCCCCATTGGGCGGGAGCTGTTGGCATTGAACCCGTAAATAGTCGTCTGGGTAGGGCTCAGACGATGGGTAGGAATGCCTAGAAACTGTATAACCCGGCGAGGTATGATGCTTAGCGCAGACCCTGGGTCTACCTGGATGCGGTTCACCTCGGATGACCCAATATACCCTGTGAAGTATAGGGGTCGGTCATGCTTCCCTTTAACCTGCATGTCGTCTGTTGTGAAGGTGATGCAGGGAGCATTTGGGGAGGCGTGGAGGCAATCCTCTACATCTTCCTCCCTTGGCACACGAGTCATGAAGACCTCAGCGTTTGCCAAAGCTTCTTGTAGAGCCTCTCTGGTTGACTTTGATAGCCTCAGGAGTTCATACAAGGTGATGCGTGCCGGGATGTTGGCTAGTTGAGCCAAGACGTCGAAGCGGTAAGGTGTCGAGGATCCTTCTGCTGCACCTTTTAGAAGAGCCCGAGAAAATCGGGTTTCTTTCTGTTTCTCCACAGGTGGTTTCGTGGAGGGCTTGGCTGGTTCTACGGCTGGTTGCGGAGAAGCCGCTGCTGTCTCGCCGTACTGCTTCAAGTATGCCTGTCCTGAACGGGTCCCTGCCGTTGGTGGGTCGGGTTCCGCGGCCAGGACTATTGTTTCCTCTTCTGAATCAGTCAGCGAGGGAACATCATCCTCTGCTTCTCGGGAGGAAGCACATATCACATGGTAAGATGAAGCCTTCCCTTTGCCTTTGGACTTCCTGTTGGTCACAGTCGTCCATTGTTGCTCGTCGACGAGGTCAGGGTGGACCCACATGATTTCCCCTCGAGGTGTAGGGATGGGTACCAAGCCTTTCTCCCGCTGCTGATGAGGGTCTGTGTTGACTACCCTCAGTTCTCCTTTCGGGACAGAGATCACCCCCACGGGTGTCGGGGGTCGTGTCCCAAACTGGAGAATCGACGTCATGTTGGCCGTCATCTTCTTCTGCTCCGGTCGGAGTTTTAATACCTCCGCGTCAATCAGAGCTTGAAGGATGTCCTTAAAGACGTAGCAGCTTTTGGTAGGATGTCCGAGCATCCTGTGGTATAAGCAGTAGGTGGGATTGTCGGTCTTGCCGACTTCCTCCGGGCGCCTAATTTCAGGGAGCTTCAGTCGATTGCTCTTGTTGAGTAGCTTGAAGAGCGAATCGACGTGTTCCTCCTTGAAGGAATACTGCTTGTTGGGGCGTGGCTGGCTTGAAGAGCCACTTGCCCTGCCTGTTTGAGGTTTGGTGGGAGATTTGGTCTCCGTCGCCAAATTATCCTTCCGCTTCGTCTGGAGGGAGGTGTCTGGTGCACGCCTTGTCGACCTCTCTGGCCTGGGCTTGCCTTCTTCCGCTCTGACGCGGGCGACAATCTCCTCAGCCTGTTCACCTTGCTGGACTAATTGTTTCCAGGTGCGGCTTTCAGCAACTCCTATTTGAGCAAGGAGTGAGGTTTGGAGATTATGGCGACATGTTTCCACCAGGGTGGCCTGGGTCATGCCGCTTGGACATCGGAGTGCCATGTTCCGAAATCTTTCTACGAAAGACTTGACGGACTCTCCCTTTCGCTGTTTTGTAGCTAAAAGGGTAGGCATTGTGACCTCCGAATCATCTTCGAAGAAGCATGTTAGAAACAGCTTCTCCAAGTCGCCCCAGTTCTTGATGGAACCTTCCGGGAGCTTCATAAACCATTCAAAGGCCAACCCTTTTAGGGTGCCAATGAATAGGTGTGCCAGGATGGCATCGTTATCTACTACATTTCCTGTCTGGGATTTGAAGTAGTAGATGTGCTGGTTGGGTGACCCCTTCCCGTCAAATGCTTGGAGAGTTGGAGCCTTGAACTTAGGAGGGTACGGGACTAAGTCCCACTCGGCCGGATAGGGCCGGACTACTCCAGCTTCTTGGAGGCCTTTACGGTTGGTAAGGGCCTCGAGGCGCTGCTCCAGTTGACTCATTCTTTTAGCATGAGCCTTTCCCGAGGTCTGGTCGCTTCTTGCCTGCGACGAGGGCTTGGACACATCCGAGGTAGATCGTCGTGTCTCGTCAGAAGATTCGGAAGGTAGGCTTCCTCCTTTTCTCCCTTTGCCCTTCGGTCGTCTAGGAGGAGACCTCGCTCTTTCTTCAAGCAATTTCTCGAGCATATGCTTGAGGGAGTCAATGGATCTCTGTTGAGAGGCGATTATATCCATCTGGTGCTTCTGCGTCTGTTCTAAACGCCTGGCCGTCTCCTCAGGAGTGTCTGCCATGTAGGCGGAAGCCTCCTTCTCGACGGAAGAGTTTGAAGCCTGCGACTCCACTATAGCGGAGTGAGAACCACCCATTCTAATGCCGCGGGCTAAGGCATTATAGTCAATTGGGGGAATGGCCCCTGTCCGGGTGCGAGTGTGTTGATACACCCCCTCTGGCTCAGAGTCAGATTCCTCTGAGTTGACCATTAGTTATTTTCCCTTGCTTCTGCTAGTCATGTTTGCAGTAAGCTCCGGGTATTCAACATCTGAGAAGGTTCTCCTCCTGTGGGAGCGTTTTCTTTTGGCTGACGGGGGAATCAGGGTCAGCTGTCTAATTAAAAACGGCTGGTGCACGCCTGACTCGCAATGGCATCCAGAGAGCATCTGGATGAGCTGTTGACAGCAGCATGGAGAAGTGGTCTGATTGGCACTCCTTTTCCTTGTCAAATAATCCCTCAAATCTGTGGGAGGGGGATTAAAGAGACTGGTCTCGCAACGTCGACGACGGGAGACAGTCATGTGCTGTTCAGCCTGGACACAGGTTTCAGAAACGCGGCTGTTGCGTCGCGGCTGCGTCACGCGCGTCTGGCGTCTCTGTTGATATGAGACGCGACTTTCGCGTTGCTGTCTGCTGCGTTGGAGCAGAGAGACTTGGGAGAGAGTGGGCTGCTGGGCCCCACGCCTATGGGCGCGTTTGACAAGACGCAGAAGCTTCGCTTTGGCGTTTGGCAAGTTGGTCTTCAGAAGGCTCAACTTGGGGAGTCTCGCGTTTGGGTCGCCAAACACGGACCTCTCGCACTGGACGAGGTGCGGGCAAGGCATCGGATCGTACGCTGCGTTCAACCCCAGTCAGAAAACCAACGGTTCCGACCGAGTGTTGACGCGCGCGTCTTCTCTGTCGACGCTCGGCATTCCGATTGCGCCGTGGAGGAAGGGAGAAGCCAACAACTTCCTGGTTTGTAGAACCAGGGGTGTTTGCCACGCGGGTCTCCTGAGAGACGCTGACGCGGGCGTTCTGTGCGACACGGTCGATCGCACTAGTAGATGTGCCGGGGACCACGCGAGCCTTCAGAGAGGCGTTGTTGCGTGTGCTCTGCGCGACGCGGTTGATCGCAGTAGAGGTGTCTGAGGTTACGCGGGCCTTCTGGGAGGCGTCGGCGCGTGAACCAAACTTGGCACAGTGGGCAGCAGGAGCACCCGACAGAGCCTCAGATTGGGCTTCAGGGGGCTGTCCACTTGAGACCCTGCGGCAGACGCGGGTCTTTGGGCTCTTAGAGCCAGAAGAGAGGAACTCTTCATACTTCGCCTGGTCGAACTCGACGACGAGGGATTCGACCATTTTCCCCTTACGGAGAACGTCATCTTGCACCACGGTGCGCTCGTCAGTAACGAAGGTAGTCCCCAGCGGAGTCGCCATCTCTTGTACGCGCCGGAAAATTTGGTGGTCGGAGAAAGTGGTTTTAGCTGTAAAAGATTTCCTTGATTCAAGCGAAACGATTACAACCAAAAGAACTACTCTTCCTTCTTTTCCAGTTACAAGGGAGGGAGGATGTCTGAATCTTCCCTTTGTTTAAGGCTGGGTTCTTCGTGTGGCGATGGAGAGTGAATCTTGTTCTCCGTTGACCAGATGACCGTCCTGGACCGTCGGGGGTCTTCTCTTCGGTCGGTAGAAAGAGTAACTCAGCTCCGTCTACCAAAACTCTCAAAGAGGAGGTAGGCGAAGAGCGGCTAGTACTCAGTAAGCTCGCTGAAGAGTCTCCTCCCTCTGTCTGTTGTTGAAGTCGTGCTTCCCTCTTGATGATCCTCTTGCCTGGATTCGATCGATCTTGACGATGCCTTGACCTTCTTAATTCTCCACCTTTCCAAAGCTTCGATCTTCTCAAAACTCTCTCCTTTATCAAAACTTCGATCCCCTCTTCATAGCAAACAAGGCTATTTATAGGGGTCTCAGGGGGTGAAGGTGCCTCCTGAAAACGCTCCCGAATGAGGGGCCACTACCCGCTACATGCGCGGTGACTGGCCCGCAATCAGGGCAGTTGCAACTGAGACGCGGGCGTTGGGCCAAACGCGCCTTGAAGTTTGAGACGCGGGCGTCGAGCCAAACGCGCCTTGATGCTGAGACGCGGGCGTCGGGCCTTCACGTCTGGACGCTGAGGCGCGGGCGTCGGGCCGACGCGCCTTGATGTCGAGACGCGGGCTTTGGGCCGACGCGTCTGGACGTTGAGACGCGGGTGTAGAGCCAACGCGTCTTAATGCTGAGACGCGAGCATCGATTCCTCGCGTCTAGAGCTTGAGACTCTGCTTCCTTAATGGCTGGTCTGTTGGTCATTTTTAGACAGCCTACAGAACCCCCTCCAAAGTTTCTGATATTCCGCAGTTGAATGGGACGGATTTCGGAATACTTTGGATCCTAGCCGTGTTCGCGTTTATGACTGGACTGTTGATGCTTCGGTCTTGATTTTATCTGGAATTGGTCTTCGTGAGTGTACTGTTGAACTCTTTGAAGCCGTCAGAGTTGATCGTGTTGAGTGTCTAGATACACAGTCTAGACCTCTCCGATTGCTTTTAGTCTGTCACGGGTGCGCGTTTGGCCGGGAGTGGTTGGTTGTCTGTTTGCGTCAGTGTACTGTTGAACTGACTTTGCAGAAGCAGGAGACTGGACGCAGGTTCCTTTTTGAAAAAGCAGAGACTGCTTTAAAGACGCGACTTCTTAGCGAGACGCGATGTTTGGCCTGTTTGAGGGGACGCGGACTTTGGAGAGACGCATCTCTTGAAATGCAGACGCGATTTTCTGGATGCATTTATGATGATGCTGACGGGGCATGTCCACCGAAGAGCTACGTACTTTGGGGCGCGCGCCTGTGCCATGTCATGATTACGCCGCTAGCTGGCCTGGGGAAACGGCGAGATTTCGCCTTTTGGCGCGCGGATCCCCCGGTTCATTAAATGAACTGCTCCACGTGTCAACTTCTGACTTGTGGCGGGGTCGCGACGCATGATCTTCCCTGTTCAAACAATGATTTGGCTCCACGCGTCAGGCAGCGATTCGCTGCAGCGTTTATTGGGCCAAACGCTGCGTATCTTCGCGAATCTCCGTGCCTATAAAAGGCAACAGTTGGAGAGATGTATCTTCTTCTCCGAACGAACGCATTCTCTGAGAAAAAGAACTTCCTTCTCTGTTCAACTATTCATCTCCTCGCTCGGATTTCTTGATCTTCAATGGCTCCCAAGACGAAACCGACTGCATCGACCTCCAGGGCGACCGTCGCCGAGGCTGAGAGAGATGCTTCCTCTGCGCAGGAGGGTGTTTTCCGAGGTAAAAATGCACCTTCGGTGTGGGTTCCGCCATTAAAACATGTTCATAGAACCCTAAGGACCTTTAACACAATATCGTGTTTGATTCTCGGACGCTGTCCTTGAGATGATAACCGGGGCGCGGGCCTGATGATCCGACGCTGGTGAACTCTGCACTCTGGGTCCTTCACTTAGAATATTTCTAATTGTGAAGGTCTCTGGACGCGATTTGCAGAACGCGGATTTGATCCATGCGTTCTGTGCCGCGTTTTGTGCCATCAGGCGCTGGTGTCTGAGTCCAAGCACTTTGAAATTTCACAAGTCTTGGTTTGCAGAACGCGGATTTGATCCTTGCGTTCTGTGTCTTCAACCGCCGATTTTGTAGAATCTGGCGTTTGAGTCCAAGTACTTAGAGTTTTCACAAGTCTTGGTTTGCAGAACGCAGCTTTGCAGGTCTGGACGCGGATTCGAAAAATTCCTGCGTCCAGTATCTCTTCTGCGTTTTGGTGCAAGTTCGCAGGTCTGGACGCGGATGATAACTCCTGCGTCCAATGTCTCGGCTGCGTTTTGAATTATGAACACTTAGCGTCTTCCCTTATTTTTGGCAAAGTATCTGACCAAGTGTCTTTTTCTTTTGCAGTGCCGCATGTTTCAGGTTCACTCGCCAAGATGCACCACTTTGGACGCGTGGGTGGTGCCGACCGGGGCTTGACCTTTGTGCAAAGAATGAGTGTCCCCGTGACTGCTGACCAGTTGCTGGATCGCAGGCTCTCTAATGTTAACAGGAGAACCTTTCGGGCACTTATGACCGATGCCGCGCTCAAAACGGATGACGGCGTCAGGTTGGAGAAGCCTGCCTTCTTCTTTGGGGATCATATCTATGATGATGGCCGTCGTGTGTCTGAGGGGACCTATAAATGGCTCCGTGAGATAAAGGGCGGAAGATTCTTTCTTCCAGACATGGAGAGGATGTTCCCGATGTCCTACTTTCAACACATGTCTGTCCCCCGGAAGATGGAATGGGACATTTCCCAGTATATCCCTGAGATCGCCCTTGGTGACTTTGGCCTCCAAAAGGTAGACCGCCATGATAGTCATGACGGGTCAGTTGTCGGACTGTTCCCTGCGTCGTCCAAGCCTGAAATCCCAATTGGAGAGATCCCGGAGCTTGCTACCACCTTCCTCAATTCCTTCATAGAAGCAGGGGGTGACTATCCTGTCGACTTCCGTGCGTATGGATGGGTCCATTCTCCAGGGAACTACTGGTGGGGCAGGATGGTGGGTTTTGTCCTTACCAATCTTGAGGGGCCGCTGAAGCGTGTGGGGCTGTACCCAGCAGTCAGGGCCGTGCAGTGGGCGTCCCGATGAGTTCTCATAACTTCTTTGGGATTCTGGAGCGCTACAATCCTCGGACGGGGACATTCTTTACTCCGGTCGGAGAGATGGGCCTTGCCCTACACGAGTTGTATGAGGTCTCCGGGTTGTCTTCAGGGGATATTCCTTACGAGGAATTTGTCCCAACCACCAGGGAGCTGCGCCTTTTGGAAAAAGAATCTCCTCAAGTGTATGAGACCTACTGGGAGGTGATGTGCCATTTCTACATCTGCGGTCAGACAACTGCCTGGAGGTCAGGAGGCGTCAAGCAACTATCCTGGGCTGATTATCTGTTTAATAATGTCAGCAATAAGGATCTCCCAGTAATCCGACTAGCTCCTAGTTCTGGTGGGGAAGTTGAAGACAGGATCGACGCAGCTTCTGACAAGTTCTACACCACGGAGTCGAACGAGGACGGCTTCGACCCTGACTTGGTCTTTGAGAGCTTTCACCATCAAGCCCGGACCCCTATTTCTGATCAGGCGCTGTTGGCGGGCTTCCTGATGTTGTGGCTGAAGAGGTGTGTGGTGCCCACGCTACCACATGAAGTTATTGTGGCAGATGTGGTGTACCCGGCGGTACTCTTGGCTCATGGCCACCCCATAGCCCTTCTTCCCGCCGTGGTGGCTGGTATTCAAAGCGGGCTGCGGGTGTTGACCAAGAGCTTCTGCGAACCCCCAAAGACTGCTAATTCTCGTGGGGAGCCGTATACCGACTCAGAGGGGAACCCGACGGTGAGGCACCCCAACCCGCGGATTGAGCTGCCTTACACGTACCTCATGGCTTGGTACGTGATGCATTGCCCATCTCTAATGACGGCGGCGCATGGGAGCGTGGATCATATCCCATTTGTGCAGCGGCTGGAACGTTCGGAGTGGCATGACACCTACCTGTATTACATTAGGAAGCGTCTTTCCTGTGCCACGAACTATCAGCTTAACCGTTGTTTTCCAGAGGTTCAAGGTGCAGCCCCCGGGGAGCTGTTCACGGATGTCGCTGGGCGGGATGACTTCTCGCAATTGCCTGCTGGAGCCTTCTGGTGGTTGATCAATATACGACCAGGATATGTGCTGTTTCGCCAAGGAACTTCCCGCACTATCGAACCGTATATGCCAAGTCGTTTTGCCCGACAATTTGGCTATGATCAGCTTTACGTCGGGAATCCCAATGCTCAACTTGCCTTTGACGGGAACCTGTTCGAAGGCGCTCGGGCTTGGTATTACAGTGTGGCTGGAGGGACGGGAGCAACGTTCCATCTACCCGACGAGGCGCCTAAGTGCCGTATGAGCTTCAGCTTCTGTATTTGGTACTCCCAAGCCGGCCAGACGCCAGATCTTATTCCGGAGTCTTCATGTCTTGAGAGTATCAATGCCAGTCTCGAGGAGAGGTCTGAATCCAGTAAACGTACTAAACTCCTCGACCAGTACCTGAAAGCTCAGAGGGAGGTCGAGAAACGATCGAGGAGGGAGCCCCCAGTAGTGAGGGCGGCACCGCGACCGGCAAGGGCAAAGCCGCAAGCGACGAGGGCGGAGGAATGTGCTTCTAACAGAGGAATGTGCTTGTTTGTGTACGTTCATGGTTGACCGCTCTCCCTTGCAGTCGACCGATAGGTCGACTGACTGTAATGGTTTTAGCCTCAATTATAACTGGTTGACCGACCGATAGACCGATAGCCAACGGTCAAAATTTTCAAATAGACCGATCGACCGGGCGATCGACTGACAGACTGCCAGAAAGGCTGTAATGGCCAGATTTCAAATTTTTGTATTTTAACATGTTTTAAAACGTGGTGATTTGAATTCTTAGGGTCAAATTCGTCCCTTTAAGACCATGTAAACAATTTTAAATATTTTTTTTCTAAAGCCTATATAAAGGGTCATTGAGATTGGATTTAAGACAACAAATTCTCTTGAAATTAAAGTTTGCTTTCAGAGTGAAAATTTTCAAAGTTTTTCTTTTGTGTTTTAAATTTTAAAGTTTTAAATTGAGTTTTCTGCTCTTATATTCTCTCTATTTTGATTTCTACTCTCACATACATCTTTGAGCTTCAAATCTATTTTTTTACTCTATAGGGATTCGTAAGAGAGTTGTAAGAGAGTGTTTATGAACTCTTGGCCACTAAGAGCTTGTAATCTCAATTGGTTTTGTGCTACCTCTTGTGTAGAGGATTGAGTTGGGAGTTGTGTACTCCAAGTGGTTGTAATTCCTTCTTGTAAGTTCCCTTTGAGGAAGATCCATTAGTGGATAGTGAAATTCTTCACAGTGGTGAAGGCGGGGATGTAGAGCAGTGGCTCGAACCTCGAAATAAATATCTCTTGTTTGTGATTGTCATATTGTCTCTTTATTTCATTTACTTGCTTTCTTTTCATTCTTTTTTTATCAATCGTTACTCATCTCAATAAGAAAGCAATTTAGCACCTCAACTCTTATCTAGAGCAATCACGAGGAGAAGTTCAGAGCCCTTCACGAGGAATACAGCTTCAATTCTTGTTTTGAATGATCGGTTTGCATCATTCATTTTAAATTGTTAAGTATTTGCATTTAATTAGCAATATACCTATTCACCCCCTCTAAGTGTATTTTCAATTTTCACTGAAGAAGTTTTCATCAGAATAAGGGTTGCAAGTCCAAGCTCTAGCTGCGGTCGAAAGGGCATGCCAAAGGGATATTCAGCACCTCAAGGACCAAATAAAGTCTCTCGCTGAGAGAGTAACTTTTTGTTCCTCTTTTTTTTTAAACACTCCATCTTGTTTAAACAAGAGAGCGTCTGTATCACTTTTTAATTTTGATATAAATAAAAGTGATAATTTTGCCTTCGTCTTGTCTTAATTTTCTTTTTTGTATTTTGAAAATTAGACAAATGAAAGCGATTTACTTTGATTGCTAGAGGTGATGATTTACATAGCAACTCAAAGTTAGGAAATTTCGTCAAGAAATTTGAGAAGGTTGAAAATACACCTAGAGGGGGTGAATAGATGTATGTCTAATCTAATGACAAATAATGCAGAATTAAAAACTAATTGCAACACACTAAGTGTAACCAAAGAGTGTAGCCGAATTCCCAGTGAAAGGCACTGGACTATCTCCTCTAAATTCCTTTAAATAAGAGTTGAGGCGCTATATGAAGCTCTCTTGTTTCAACACGAGTGAGGCACACAAACAATACCAAGCATATAAGATATTAACAATAGGAATCCATATAAGATATAAAGAGAGGGTTAAGAGATAGTAGATCAAACGCAAACATAAATATATGTTTCGAGGTTCGAGCACCCAGCTCTACGTCCCCGCCTTCACACAGAAGGATTTCCACTAATGCGTCCACACAGGACTTCCCACACAGGGAACCTCCACTGAGGATTTGGGTAATACAAATTTGGAGTACACAACTCCTTTCTCAAACAACAACAACCTCTACACAAGAGGTAAAACACTAAGCCACACAAGATCAACCTCTCAATAGAGGGATAGGGCACTAAGCCAAACAACAATCACCTCTACACTTAGAGGGATAGGGCATTAAGCCAACACTCCAACAATTATCTCTACACTTAGAGGGATACCAACAAATCCAAACTCCTCCACAATCACCTCTACACAAGAGGGATAACACAAAGCAAAGAGAATTACAACTCTTGGTGGTCTCAATAAACCACAAACCAATTCTCACCAAAAATAAGATCCTATAGATAGGATAGATATATTAGGTCAAGTGTGAGAAAATAAAGTGTTTGGAATGAAAATAACAAAGAAAAACTCTTGGGAAAAATAATAGATAGATATTGAAATAAAGATCTAAAAACCAATCTCCCAAAGACTCTTTTTTTTGATTTTCCAACACTTTAAAACAAATAAAGATAAAATCTTTTGCCACAAATACTCTTTTAAAAACTTGCTGTTAAACATTTGTAAAGATGAAAAAAATTGCTCTCTAAAAACTTATTCAAAACAACTCAAGAGAAGACATATATATAGCCTCCAAAAATTTCTGCCCGTTGACAGCAGGAAAGGGCAAAAATGCCCTTCCGCGGCGCAACGGTCATATTTATGACCGTTGTGCCTCCGGTCGACCGCCCGATCGACCGCCATAGCCATCGGTCGACCACCCGGTCGATCGGCCAGCACCCGAGAGTTGGGTGTTCTCAGTCGGTCGACCGCGCGGTCGACCTTCATGGCTGGCCATGTGCACGTCCCTCCTGCACATCGGTCGACTGTTCCGGTCGACCGACCACTGGTTCGGTCGACCGGCTCAGTCGACTGCCAGCTGATTTGGCTGGAGATTATGGGTATTGAAAACTTGTCTTTTTAATTTCAATTAAATCCCGTAAAATCACATAAATTTCACAAAAATAAGTTCTTATAAGATCTTTGAATACCAAACATGTGTGATAAAAAATCAACACATATTACAAACTATTTGAACCATTTTTGTGATATTGAAATTTGCCTTAAACACAAAATCTGTATTTTCAAAACTTGAATTTTTGAAATGAAAAAATCGTTTTCTCCAAAACTCATATGGATACAAAAACCAGATATTGAAACAAATTTGAAGCATATTGTATATGGATAGAATCCAATATACATGTAAGATATATATATCTATGTTTTGATATGAAATCCAAAACGAGCTAAACCGAAACTAAACTTGTGTGTGTATGTGAACTTGAGCATATCAACACTATCTACATTTACACAAGATCTAAACATACTAAACTAAACACAAATCGAAGTCTTCTTGTCTCCAAGCCGACTCGATCCAAATGCGATCCAATGAGCTTAACCCCAACCGAGTGCTGGATGCGATCTTGACGCGCGAGCTCTTGAATCAACACGTGTTAGCCTCAAAACTCCTTTGTTGAAGCCAAATACCAACTAAGATCTTGATCAAATATCTGAAACTAATTAAACATAAGATTATTAGTAAACTTTAACTACATGAGTTAATCATCATCAAAACTAGAGTGATGGGCCTCTGGGCCAACAACTCCCCCTTTTTGATGACGACAAAACTCATAGAGTTATATATGCATGGATTAAAGTTAAGCTTCATAGAAGCTCCCCCTTAACTCATGCATAGCAATAAACAATAAAGATAGTCAATGAATACATAAACCAAACAACACATATACGCATAAATGAGGAATTAAACATGAAATAAACTCTCCAAATACTTCTCCCATTTTTGCATAAACAAAACATATATGCATTAAACTAGAAAATAAACATGCATATATAAGCTCAAATACTTCTCTCCCCAATTTTGTAAAATCATCAACAAAGGGGTGAAAACAAAGCAAACAATAAAGATATATATGCGATATACATTCATGATGAGGAGAGACGTAAAGTTAACTCCCCCTGCATACATGCATTATATGAAAAAGAGATGACTAAACCCTAATCACATAACGCATAATATACAATGTATAAAAGAAGATGTGAAGTTCCCTCTACACACGTATAAGACATAGAGAAGAGAGGTCAAGCTCCTCAATATGAGATACACTCAACATGAATCTATATATAGAGAAGATGTTAAGCTTTCCTTGCATATAAGCAATACATATCAAAACATTATGATACTAATTGAAAAATATACCAATTTATGATGAAGTTATATATCGAAATATTATGATACCAATTTATGATACCAATTGAAAATAAACAAAAATTTTAAGATACCAAAAGATACCAATTGAAAATATCTTGTAAATTTTTGATACGAATAGAAAATAAAACATTGTATGTTTTTGATACCAATAGAAATATATATTGTAAATTTTGATACAATTGAAAGTAAAAATTAAATTTTTAGGTAAACACAACTCATTTTAATATAGATACCAATTTAGAATGAAACATGATACCAATTGAAAAAACAAACCAACTTTTTGGATAAATACTAAAATTATTTTAGAGATACCAAATAGAGAATAATACTAATTTAAGATTATTGATACCAATATTGAAAATGTTAGCATACACCAAAAAAAATATTTTTCATCATAAAAAATGGGAGTAAGATACTAATTGAAAATAAAACCGATTGAAAGATAAAACACGAATTTTTCTCCCCCTTTATGAAATACTAATAAAATGATGCATGAGCTTGTATAAAATACCAATAGAAAAATAATTGACATTAAGGACTAAATCAAGCTTAACATAAACATAATTTGTGCTTTAAGATGTAAAGATATTATAAGCACAAACAAATCATATATATGTATGAAAATGTAAATACCAATCAAAATTGATAGTATTTGAAATTTGAACCATACATTATAGAAAATACAAATATGAGTATACAAACATAAAAATATCAATTGTGATACCAATTGAAAATATAATGAGGATCAAGTGTATAACTCATACCTACCACCCTATTCATGTACATATTTAAAGATTTTCAATAAGAGCATATAAGGCATGGTCGCCCATCCATCCGCCCTTTGAAGGTAGAGGTTTTCAAAAATAGGATTTAAAAATAATCTAGTATATTTGAAAAACTTTACCAATTGAAGAATACACAACTAGTTTAATGATAATCTTGTAAGCTAATACGAAGTCCTTCAAGGAAGGAATAAAACAAGAATGAATCTATGAAAACATGAAATCACACGATCATCGACACTCAAATAGCAATAAAACTCATATAGTCTCATGAAACAAAAAAACATCATGAGTAAACATTAAATATAAAGTGTAAAAAGTCATATAATCAACAAAATCATGGAATACAGACATTTAAGCTCATATGTAATTCCTTCTCAAAAATATGAAAATCATCAAAACTAAATAGGCTTCAAGGTATATGTATGTTTTGTTTAAAGTAGAAGTATACATACATATCCCAAACACAATTGAGTCTATAAAAATTTACATGAAAAGCAAGTGACTCTAGGATAGACATGTATATTCAAAGTTTTGACAAAATTGACATATATATGAAGCTAAACACATTATCATGAAAAACATGTACGAAAATAGGGAATACAAGTTAAAATGCATGAATCATCAAAACTAGGTTAACTAGTACATATAATCGGTACAAATGAGAAATTAAGCATAAATATATAATAATCAATTTATGGCTCACTAGTTGTACAAGTATATACACAAGTTTTAATAAAAACTATATCTAAACATGTAATCAAAACATGAAGTGCAAAATCATAAATAAAAATCAATATGATCATTATATAAATACACATGTCTTAGGCTATGATATACAACATAGCTAAACTATAGTGAGAACACAAAATATGAATCCAATGAACATGGGTGTATCTCAATTACTACACATGTATGTCATGGCATTTAACATAATGAGCATTAAATCATGACATACTAAAAATCAATAATCTAAAAGCATGTAAACATAATAAGGAGTTAGAGATAATTATCAAAATTATTAGGGCTAATCTGTAGATCTCCAAATCATGGCGGTCCCCCCACCAAACTTCCTTAAAGGTGATGCATCCAAAGTAGTGTCCATCAAGCACGAAAGCATTCACCATCAAGGCACCAATGCCCTTACGTCAAGTGAGAGCCCACACCTACATCAAATAAAATAGGAGTGAATTTTAGTACCCATACTCTATTGGGTCCATTGGGCTTTGCACCTTTCCTAACCCAAACATATCTATTTGCAAAATTTGAATCATTTAATCTATCATAACAAAATTTTACAAGGTGGCCCTTACGTCCACAATGTGTACAAGTGTACACATGAGCATACATAGAATCATGTGTGTGAACATGAGAAACATGTGTATGCCATGTATGGTGTGCATGAATATGGGGTGCATGTTTCTTGCGAAACATGGATTCTAATTTCTTGTGATCCAGAACACATTGGCTCAAAGTGGAGCCCAAACAATCAACACTCTTTTTTAACATAATTATATCATTTTTACATTAGAAGAAGAGATGGAGCATGCAACATGTTTGTTAATAGAAGATGAATCTATAGTAGTATGACAAACATGGGAAGATAAATCATTTTTCAAAGATTTATTATCCTTTGAAACCAAATCCAATTCTTTTAAAATAGAAGCAATTTTATTTTTTAAAGAATTATTTTCTTTTAAAATAAAATTAAGTTTTGAAGATAAAACCTCATTTTTCTTCAAAAGGTCATCACAATCATTTTTACTTTTTAAGATTTTGTTTTCATTTAAGACAAGATCAAGTTGGGATTTCAATGAGTCCCTTTCATTAGAAATCTTATCCCTCTCTTGCAAAGCCATGTTAAGTTTTGAAAACAAATCTTTATCTTCTTCTTTTATTTTAAAAGTTTTCTTTTTCAAAAGTTAGTATTTTTCTAACAAGTTTTCACAAATAATAGAAAATTCTTCATTTAATGCATCAGCATCAATATAATCATCACCTGAAGAACTAGCACAATCATCAAGATGAGTTTCTGAGTGTACCTCAAGGGAGTCATTCCCTTAGACCATATAGCAGGCTTGATCAGACTCATTTTCACTAGATTCCTTCTCCATGTGGTTTGCCGTTTGTAGCGCGGGAGAGGTCAAATTGTTTCACACTGCAAAAGCGGAATCACAATGAGAAACAGTCATAAGATAATCTTTGCTTAGAGTGCTCCTAAGTGCCTCAAGGGCTTGTGCATTGGCCTCTATATGCTTGTTATTACTAAGATAGGATTTCTTGGTAGTAGTAAGGAAAACATGCATTCGTAGGATTTTAAGGTACATACTCATCTTATACTTCTACATGTCAATGTTGGAAACATCATACATGGGAGGGGTCAAGAAATCCATGAGTGTGTGTAAAAAAATAAGTATGCAAATACAAACTAGATTAGCTAATCAAGATCTCACTCCTAGGTGGTTAAACCTAATATCAGGAGCGTAGGCTTTGATATCAATTGAAAATACACCTAGAGAGGGCTGAATAGGTGTATGGCTAATCTAATGACAAATGTTGCGGAATTAAAAACTAATTGCAATACACTAATCGTAACCAAAGAGTGTAGCCGAATTCCCGATGAAGGGCTCTGGACTATCTCCTTTAAATCCTCTAAATAAGAGTTGAGATGCTAAATGAAGCTCTCTTGGTTCAACACTAGTGAGGCACAAAAACAATACCAAGTATATAATATATGAACAATATGAATCAATGTAAGATATAAAAGAGAGAGAGAGTTAAGAGATAGTGGATCAAACGCAAACACAAAGATATGTTTCGAGGTTCAAGCACCCAGCTCTACATCCCCGCCTTCACACAGAAGGATTTTCACTAATGCGTCCACACAAGACTTCCCACACAGGGAACCTCCACAGAGAATTTGGGTAATACAAACTTTGAGTACACAACTCCTCTGATCGGTCACATATAGTGCATACATATTGTCATTTCCATGCTTGTTATCTAAATAAATCATATTAATAAGTCTTATTGTTCTTTATAAAATGCAGGCCCATTGCTAAAGGATAGGCCAGAGAAAGGAGCACAAAAGCCCATTTAATTCAGAATAAATTCGAAATTAGGGAAGCATAACAGATCTTGGCAAATCAGAGAGGTTGAAAACCAGTTGAAATGAATCTTCCTGAATCAAGCGGTTGAAGCCAACAAATCAAAGATTGTTTCGTCAAATCTGAGAGTTGCAACAGTGAAACCAGCAAGACAAAAGGAAGTCCAAATCAACGCCAACCAATTCTCCACCTAGATGTGGCCAATTGGCCACATCTAGGTCGCGGATTCACAGCCCAAGCCGTGAATCCGCGGCTTGTTGGTGGAGATAAGGGGAGCGTTTGCTCCCCTTATCTCCTCACTCCCTTCCCTCTGGGTTTTTGCCTATAAAAGGCAGGGTTTTGTACTGAAAATTTAGTGAGGAGTAGGATTAAATTTATTGTTCATTTTTAGGGTTTAGGAACATTATTAGATAGCTTAGAGAAGTTGTATCTCCTCTTTATTCTTTTTTTAGTTTAGACCAGAAAAGAGAAGAGTGGAATTGAGTGTGTAATTCGTCTTTGAAGTGACAATTAAAGGAGCTTCTACTTGCCATTCCAACTCAACTTGAATTCGATATGTTTGTGTTTAATTGTCAATTTCTTGTTTGTTTTCATTTCATAATGAGTAGCTAAATCCTTTTCTGGGCTCACTAATTGATGTTTTCTACCTCCTCTCTCTCGATTGAATTTGATGGAAGAACTCTTTTGAATCATAATGCCTAAAGTTAAATTTTATTCTTGAAAGCTCATGATGATGCTCTTCTTTTAAAACTTGGATTTTCAAGGCACAACTATTGTTAAATCATTTTTATTCCATACTTGCTTTCTCGCGCTTGATGGTTTAACATTCTATTTTAAATGTTGTGTTAAGAAAGATCTCAAGATTTGATCCAAAATCATCTCATTTGTTCTATTTGAACACTAAAAGAAATTAAGCTTTTTTGCCTATGATAAAAGTGATGCACTAAAAATATTCTTGAGATAAGTAGTGAAGTAAATAAAATTAGTGAGCCCAGATCTTCTCCTTCTTATATTTAAAACAACCAAACAATTTTCAAAGCTTTTTAAATCACCTTCTCCAAAGCCTTCTTCAAATTTTAAGTTTTTCTTTTAATCATTTCCCTTCTCTCCGTTCTCTTTCAACTAAAAAACTAGCACCATTCTTAGCTTTCTAAACAAAACACCAAAAAGCTTTCATCGCATTCCTCCTCGTGGACACGACCCGTTAGCCAAAAGTTACACGGTAATTCTCTTATCTCTTTGACTCTACAATCAATTTTTGGGCCGTTGCTGGGGAGGGAACGATGTAATTGTTTTTTAACAAGTTTGGTGTCTTGTTTCAGGGACGTCAAGATTCAGATCTAGCATTCAAGCTTTGCAGGAGAAGACTTGCTATTCTGCGCCTCTACTCTTTAAAGTAGGAAACAAAATTCAAGAAATTGTATTGCAAAAGTTAAAAATTTTATTGGACTACTAAAAAGTCTTTTTTGCAGGACATATTGCTTGCAAAAATTAAGTTTTTTGTGCGTTATATTCTTACTATATCTGCTATCCACCATCCCTTTTTTAATCCAACAGTAATTTGAGTGATTGTTAATTGCTTAAAAAACGTTTAGACTTACATTCTAGGCATTTGTCTAATTACGTTTATTTTACAATTACTGTTGAAGAGAGCCAGAGAAAAGGTACGTATACATAGCATATAGTTTAGGAAACATTCTTAGGTGATATTTGCTTTTGAATGCTACTTTTCTATATCTTGCACACTTCACACAATTAACTCTAAGGGCAAAACCCAACTCAAGATAAGGTGGGAAAGTCATTACCCTTCTTTAGCCCACAAACCATCTCCAAGCACGCACAACCTAAGCCTAAGTAAAATCTGATAGACGTTGGCCTTAGGGACATCTCAAACTCACTAGGAGATTATCCTAAGGGGGAAGGTGTTGGAATTTGACTCCTGCCAAATCAGTGTCTAGGAAGGGGATTAAGGGCCGAAAGCCCGAAGGTTGGTGATTACTTAATTAAGGAACGTCTTTGATGGATAACCTCCCACCAATCTTGCCCTGACCTGGCTGATTAGCTTGTGGTCAAAGTCTATATTATACCTCCTGTGGACAATCAACCAGTTAGGAGTTGTCTAGGTCGAGGTTACCTTAGACTAGGCTTGGTTGATTACTCTTGTTGACTGTTGGTAAACTTGTTTGTGATTGTGATTGTGCTTGTATATGCAAGTGTTGTCAAGAGACCCTAACTCATCTAGGTTGACTAGAAACACATCACCACCCAAGTTTGAACCAAGACCAGATCTGGTTATAGCTCAACCAACATCTTTGCAGGATAGGTTCTATCCCATTAGAACCTCACTTCCATCCTGCATCCTACTTCCATCGGTTGGTGAACACAACTTTGAGCTTAAGCCACGTTCATCAACACACTCCCTAAGTTCCATGGCTTAGAGTCCGAAGATGCTTATTTCTTCATAAGAGAATTTGAGGAAGTATGCTTAATGATGAAAATCCCACACCTTGCAGATGATGCTATTAGGTTAAGATGTCCCATTTGCTCTTAAGGACTTAGCCAAGAAAAGGCTCTACAGCTTAGCGGCTAGCTCTATGACATCCTGGGATGGTTTTATCAAGGTCTTCTTGAAAAAATTCTATCCAATTCATAAGACCGCTCTCGTTAGAAAAACATGATGCAGTTCAAGTAAGAACCTAGTGAACCATTTTGGAGGTACTTTGAACGCTTCAAAGTCCTCCTTGTCCAATGTCCTCATCATGGAATAGAGAAATGACGACAATGCCAAATTCTTTATGATGGTTTAGACTACTCAACCAAGACCCTCTTAGAAAGTATATGCCAAGGGGATTCTTGCAGAAGGATGAGCATGAAGGATGGGATTTATATGAGAATCTAGCTGAAAAGACCATCCAATGGGAACCTACTAGTGAAAGCTCTAGGAATCCAAACTCTATCTCTTCAAGAGGAGGTCTCCATTCAATTGAATCATCCATAGCTAACGAGGCTAAGTTAACTAACCTAGCGAGAAGACTGGAAGTTTTAGAAACTAAGGAACCAAGTCCAGTCAATCAAGTCAGCCCGAACCAACTTCCAACTCCGGGTTGTACTTACTGTTAGGCCATGAATCATGTGTTTGAGGAGTGTCCTATATTTCAAGCTCAATAACTCCTTTCTGAATCAATGAATGCGGCGTTTTCAAGGCCGAACACTGATCCTTACGCTCCAACGTACAATCCTGGCTGGAGAAATCACCTAAATTTCTCATGGAGCCAACAAAGTAATGATCACCCACGGTCAAATCATGCAAGCCACTTCCATCATTCCAATAATTCTTCCAATCATCAACCCAACTTTCAAATCACCCTCACAATTCTCCCAACAATTTTTCACACTATCAACAAAATTTTCCCAACTAAGCTCCATAACCTTCCTTTCAGAATCCTCAGCTTGAAAGGAGAATGACTGACTTTGAAAGAAATATGGAAAGGTACATGAAGAACCAAGATTCCCTCATGCAAACAATACAGAGGTTAGAGGGTCAAATGAGCCACTTAGCCAATCCACAACATGAGAGGCAAAAGAGTACCTTGCCCAGTCAACTAATTATGAATCCTAGGAATTCACAACAAGCTCATTTGGTTGAGGATCAATCATTGAATCAATGTAATGCTGTTCATACATTGAGGTCGGGAAAGAAAGTTGATAACCAAGTATCAACACCACCCAATCCCAGTCCGCCCAAGCACACCCCAGCATCCACCTCATCTAATCCCAAGCCTTCCAAATCTGACGAATCTGAAACAGATAAGTCAACCAGTCAAGTGTACAAGCCTATAGTAACATTTCCTAATAGGCTAAAGAACAACAAGCAAAATCTACACATGGATAAGATAATTGAGATATTTAACCAAGTGAAGATAAATGTTCCACTCCTTGATGCCATCCAGCAAGTCCCATCCTATGCAAAATTTCTTAAGGATATGTGCACCAAGAAGAGAAAGACTAATGTACCTAAGAAAGTCTTCTTAGCCACAAACATTAGTGAGCTACTATCGGGTCCGATCCCTATCAAGTACAAGGATCCGGGTTGTCTCACCATTGCCTGCACTATAGGACAAGCCGAGATTAGTCATGCACTTCTTGATTTCGGAGCAAGTATCAACCTGCTTCCATTCTCAGTTTATCAACAACTGGGGTTGGGCAATCTTAGTCCAACTCGAGTCACTATCCAACTGGCTAACCGTTCTGTGAAAGTCCCAAAGGGGGAAATTAATGATGTCCTTATCCGGGTCGGGGAGTTTATCTACCCAGTTGATTTCATAGTTCTTGAGACACAACCTGTGTCCAATCCTAGGGCTCAAACTCCTGTTATCCTAGGGCGCTCATTCCTTACTACTGCTAATGCTATTATCAATTGTAGGAATGGGTCTATGAGATTAACCTTTGGGGACATGACTAGAGAAGTCAACGTCTTCAACCTAGAAAAATAACCTCATAAGATAAGAGACCAAACATTTGAGGTAAACTTTGTTGAAAACAATTGTGATGAAGAGAGTGAAGGTATAGAAAATGAATCGCTGTTTCTTAATGAATTATTTAAGAATGAATGCGATTATCTTGATGAGAAGGCATATGTCAGAGACCCTAATGTCAGAGTACCCTTTAAAAAAAGGAAAATTTGATTTGAATATCTTCACTTTCGATGAGCCAACCAATAATCTATCGAATGAGAATATAATTCAAGAACTTCCGATTGACATACTCTTTGAAAACCTCTTCGAAGAAGAACTCATGTGTTTGGATGAACTAACTAGAGATATTTTGGTTAATTACACATCTCCAGGGGAAAGTGTTGACCTAAGTTTTGAGGAGATATATGGAACTGAGTTAGAATTCTTAAGCATTCATAATGAAGAAGTTCCAACTGAGAAGTGTGGTGGAGAGATCAATTTTTGAATAATGAATGTAGTCATATGAGGAAGAAACACCTAAAGAAGGTAAGACTGGGGAGGAAGAGAGCTAAAATGACAAAAAAATTGGCCTCCCCACTATGCCCTTTAAAGAGGACCCATTGGAATGATGGGAAGAGCTAGAGGGATGAGACCGAAAAAGATCTAGGTGTGGGAGAAACTTGATGTTGTACATATTTTTGTATAATATTTGCACCTCTTTTACATTTCTGTTCATGCATCTATACATTTCTTTCATACATTGGGGACAATGCATGAGATAAGTGTGGGGGAGGGTTCTAACATGACTAATATAACTATAAAAAAAAAAGAGAAATATATATATAAAAAAAACTTTTTGAAAGGAAAGAACAATATTTTGATATATTTTTTTGTAAAAAATTAAGTCAATTTTAAGGAATAGGAAAATCATAATTAGGATTTCTTACACTTGGTCAAACTAAGATGACTTGTTTGATTTTTAGGGTTAGAAAGAAAATTTGTGAAAGTAATTTAATCTTGATCTTTACCTTGATGAAATATGCACACTTTATATACTTACACACTTAGGGTTCAAAAACAAAGACTCTTATGCCTTAAAAAAAAAAGAAAAAAATTATATAAAAAATAAATAAATCTAATTATTGATTAGCTAGGTGCTTTGGCTTAAGCAAGCCTTGGTATTTATGCAAAAGATAATTAGATAAGTTTGAAAATATATATATATATATATAAATCCTCTGATTAAGCTGGTATCTATGCCTCATGAAGCATAAGTATTCATGCCTAAAAGGGGTACATTTTATAAATAAAACCTTGGTTTCGTGGCCTTATCTGCTCTAGTATTTAAGTCCTTAGGGGTGTTTTCTCGCGTGGTGCCCTAAAACTGTCCGGTTTGGGTGTCACTGACTAAAGGCTCGTTACATGGGAAGATTAGAAAGCCTAATGGAATTGAGGAATAAATACCACCAAAAATAAATATAAATAAGGCATAGGAGTTAATGTTAAAGAACCCTTAGTCAAACTTCACAGTCACGATGGTGCATAAGACTCAGGGTAAAGTAATAGACTAGATGAGAAAGACAATTTGACTCACTTTGATTGATGACATTTTTTGAATGGAGACTAAGTTTAGGAATAAAAAATTTGATATTTCTATAACTTATAGATTACTTAAACTCTTACAAATATACTTCAAATATTTTCTCTTTTCAAAATGCTTTTTCAAAAACACTAACTTTTTTCTCTTTCTTTATGAATTTTGTGGGTGCAATCCACTGAAAACCCTCACGAGACAAAACTCGTCCTCTAGGGGTAACCTAGAGGTTTAACGGCTTGTTGCACATGCTCAGTGCAATCGAGTGACCTGCGAAAGTGGTCTAATAATTGATTAAGATTAGTTTTGATATTTTGCTCGAGGGCGAGCAAAAGATAAGTGTGGGGGAGTGATCGGTCACATATAGTTCATACATATTGTCACATTTCCATGCTTGTTATCTAAATAAATCATATTAATAAGTCCTATTGTTCTTTATAAAATGCAGGCCCATTGCTAAAGGATAGGCCAGAGAAACGAGCCCAAAAGCCCATTTAATTCAGAATAAATTCGAAATCAGGGAATCATGGCAGATCTTAGCAAATCAGAGAGGTTGAAAATCAGTTGAAATGAATCTTCCTGAATCAAGCAGTTGAAGCCAACAAATCAAAGATCGTTTCGTCAAATCTGAGAGTTGCAACATTGAAACCAGCAAGACAAAAGGGAGTCCAAATCCACGCCAACCAATTCTCCACCTGGATGTGGCCAATTGGCCACATCCAGGCCGCGAATTCGTGGCCCAAGCCGCAGATCTGCGACTTGTTGGTGGAGATAAGGGAGCGTTTGCTCCCCTTATCTTCTCACTCCCTTCCCTCTGGGTTTTTGCCTATAAAAGGCAGGCTCTTGTGTTGAAAATTTAGCGAGGACTAGGATTAAATTTATTGTTCATTTTTAGGGTTTAGGAACATTGTTAGATAGCTTGGAGAAGTTATATCTCCTCTTTATTCTTTTTTTTAGTTTAGACCAGAAAAGAGAGAAGAGTGGAATTGAGTGTGTAATTCGTCTTTGAAGTGACAATCAAAGGAGCTTCTACTTGCCATTCCAACTCAACTTGAATTCGGTATGTTTGTATTTAATTGTCAATTTCTTGTTTGTTTTCATTTCATAATGAGTAGCTAAATCGTTTTCTGGGCTCACTAATTGATGTTTTCTACCTCCCCTCTCTCGATTGAATTTGATGGAAGAACTCTCTTGAATCATAATGCCTAAAGTTAAATTTTATTCTTGAAAGCTCATGATGATGCTCTTCTTTTAAAACTTGGATTTTCAAGGCACAACTATTGTTAAATCGTTTTTATTCCATACTTGCTTCCTCGCGCTTGATGGTTTAACATTCTATTTTTAATGTTGTGTTAAGAAAGATCTCAAGATTTGATTCAAAATCATCTCATTTGTTTTATTTGAACACTAAAAGAAATTAGGCTTTTTTGCCTATGATAAAAGTGATGTACTAAAAATATTTTTGAGATAAGTAGTGAAGTAAATAAAATTAGTGAGCCCAGATCTTCTCCTTCATATATTTAGAACAACCAAACAATTTTCAAAGCTTTTTTAATTCACCTTCTCCAAAGCCTTCTTCAAATTTTAAGTTTTTCTTTTAATCATTTTCCTTCTCTCCATTCTCTTTTGAACTAAAAAACTAGCACCATTCTTAGCTTTCTAAACAACATCGAAAAGTTTTCATCGCATTCCTCCTCGTGGACACGACCCTTTAGCCAAAAGCTACACGGTAATTCTCTTATCTCTTTGATTTACTCTCAAACAACAACCTCTACAAAAGATCAACTTCTCAATGGAGGGATAGGGCACTAAGCCAAACAACAATCACCTTTACACTTAATGGGATAGGGCACTAAGCCAACACTCCAACAATCACCTCTACACTTAGAGGGATACCAATAAATCCAAACTCCTCCATAATCACCTCTACACAAGAGGGATAACACAAAGTAAAGAGGATTACAACTCTTGGTGGTCTCAATAAACCACAAACCAATTTTCTCACCAAAAATAAGATCCTATAGATAGGATAGATATGATAGCTCAAGTGTGAGAAAATAAAGTGTTTGGAATGAAAATAATAAAGAAAAACTCTTGGAAAAAATACTGGATAGATATTGAAATAAAGATCCAAAAACCAATCTCCCAAAGACTATCTTTTTCTTTGATTTTCCAACACTTTAAAAAAAATAAAGATAAAATCTTTTGGCACAAAAACTCTTTTAAAAAATTGCTGTTAAACATTTATAAAGATGGAAAAAATTGCTCTCTAAAAACTTATTCAAAACAACTCAAGAGAAGGCATATATATAGCCTCCAAAAATTTCTGCCCGTTGGCAGTAGGAAAGGGCAAAAATGCACTTCCGGTCGACTGGTGCAACGGTCATATTTATGACCGTTGTGCCTCCGGTCGACTACCCGATCGACCACCCATAGCCATCGGTCGACTCCCGGTCGACCGGTCAGCACCCGAGAGTGGGGTGCTCTCACTCGGTTGACCGCGCGGTCGACCGGCCTTCATGGCTGGCCATGTGCACGTCCCTCGTGCACATCGGTCGACCATTCCGGTCGACCGACCACTGGTCCGGTCGACCAGCTCGGTCAACCGCCAGCTGATCTGGTTGGGGATTATGGGTATTGAAAACTTATCTTTTTAATTTCAATTAAATCCCGTAAAATCACATAAATTTCACAAAAATAAGTTCTTATAAGATCTTTGAATATCAAGCATGTGCAAATCAAAAATCAACTTATATTACAAACTATTTGAACCATTTTTGTGATATTGAAATTTGCCTTAAACACAAAATCTGTATTTTTCAAAACTTGGATTTTTGAAATGAAAAAACCGTTTTCTCCAAAACTCATATAGATACAAAAACCAGATATTGAAACAAATTTGAAGCATATTGTATATGGATAGAATCCAATATATATGTAAGATATATATCTATGTTTTTGATATGAAATCTAAAACGAGCTATACCGAAACCAAACTTGTGTGTGTATTTGAACTTGAGCATATCATCACTATCTACCTTTACACATGATCTAAACATACTAAACTAAACACAAACCGAAGTTTTCTTGTTTCCAAGCCGACTCGATCCAAACACGATCCTATGAGCCTGACTCCAACCGAGTGCTAGCGCGAGCTCTTGAATCAACATGTGTTAGCCTCAAAACTCCTTTGTTGAAGCCAAACACCTACTAAGATCTTTATCAAATATCTGAAACTTATTAAACACAAGATCATTAGTAAACTATAACTACATGAGTTAATCATCATCAAAATTAGAGTGATGGGCCTCTGGGCCAACAAAGGTTACTGTCAGAGGTGTCATGACAGAAGTTGAATTCATTACCTGAATGAATTTTGTGGACTTGCTATCCTATTGGTGAGAATAACGAGTAGAGTTAAATCTACTAGGGATTTATGGAGATTTTTACCGTCAGAGGTGTAATGTTAACGTGACGGGTTAGGATTTGCAATAGGAAGCAATTTAGATTGTCAGAGGTATGATATTAACTTGACAAGGAGGTGAATGGTAGAGTTGTGATATTAACTTAGCATTTGGGGATCTCATTTTCATTGAGAAATTGAGAAACATTATCATAGGTTTAATATTAACTTAACAACGAGGTGAATGCTAGAGGTGTGATATTAACTTAGCATTTGACATCTCGGCTTTGATAAGAAAGCTCGAGGGAGGATCATTGTCAGAGGTGTGTATTTAACTTAACAATGACATGGATGCTAGGGGTGTGATATTTAACTTAGCATCGAATGTCTCGTTTTCGCTGGAAAAATCGAGAGAATCACTGTCATCGGTGTAGTGTTAACTTGACAAGAATTTATATCGCAAAGTGAGCAATTATGTTCAGAGGTGTGATATTAACTTGACTGAGAGATTTTGCGTTTTGAGCAATTTGGAAGACTTATCATTTTATTGAAGAGAATTGATAAGTTGAATTTTTATCCACTAGGGATATAGAGAAAATCATTGTTAAAGGTATAATGTTATGATTTTTATTACGATATGAGCAATCTTGGTCAGAGGTGTAGTATTAACTTAACCGAGAGAATTTGCGATATGAGCAATTTGGTGGATTTATCATTATATTGAAGAAATTTGACAAGTTGAATTTTATCTGCTAGGGATATTGAAGAAAATCACTGTTAGAGGTATAATGTTAACTTAACAATGGACTATGACAGAGGTATAATATTAACTTGACATGTTTGATTTGTGATTATTTTGTTGGAAAAATAATTACAACTTTTTTGAGGTCTTACCTTTTCATGGACGGGAATTGGTAAGGGATTTTGAAGGGGAAAAGCGGGATCAGGTTGTAAGTCACCTAGAGGGGTGAATAGGTGATAAGCTAATCTAATGCATAACAATGCGTAATTAAAAACTAATTATGCAAACTAAAAACTATAACACAAACACACAACGTATAATCAAAGAATGTAGCCGAATTTTCAGTGAAGGGCTTTGAATTATCTCCTCAAGGTTCCTCTAGATTAAGAGCTGAGGTGCCACTATGGCTCTCTTAGTTGAATATAAGTGTGAGCAAACAATCTCAAGCATATAACAATTAAGCACAAGTATATCAAGCATATAAAGACATAACAATATTGTTGGCCCAAGGTTACAATCACCCGTCTTTAGTGTGTTTTGATGATTACAAAACATATTAGTTATTTGTACTAATATTATGTTGTTTTTAAGTGTGTTTCAGGTTTTCTATCTTGCATAGGTGTTTTCTTCCCTAAAGGAAGGTGACTTGGACTCAAGACAACTCAAATTGGGCTCAAGATGCAAAATTGAAGATCAAATGGAGAAAAGCCTTCTTGAAGCCTTGAAGTCCTTAGAGCATTGTAGAATAGAATGTTAAAGTTTGAGTGTAGGATACTTGGCTTTAGGATTTGCACACACACTTATTCTTTATCTTCTCTATGTTTTAAAAATGTTCGTTTTTAAATTTTATGCATTAGTTTATGTATACATGTTTTCAACTTTTTTGTATTGAAATCTTTGTTTAAAACATGTGTAGACTAATCCTTGCATAATACATAGTCATATATATTTTTAAAATATCTTTACAAAAAATCCCAACTTATATTTCAGCTTGTTTTTCTGTTTCAGGCGAAACCGGTCGACCGGACAGTCGACCGGCGCCTGTGTCAGGACATGCACGGTTTGTGCATGTCTGTCGGTCGACTGGACGGTCGACCGACTGAAAGCAACTTTGCTCTCGGTTAGTTTGGTCGACCGGGCGGTCGACCGCCTTAAGGAAACTGTGTTTCCTCAAAGGGGACGGTCGACCGGACGGTCGACCGAGCCCAACGGCTCTTTGCCAGCAGGGCGACGGTCGACCGGACCGGTCGACCGCCAAGCCTGCTGCAGCCTAACGGCTCTTTCCTCTTTGGGCAAGTCTGAAAATTTGTTTTCTTTTTCTTCTTTATCAGAGTTTTAGAGAGTTGTTGGAGGCCTTTTGCAGGTCAAATTAGGTGTAAAGAAAAGTTTTAACCTATTCTCTCCTTATAATAGAGGGCAATAGGTTTTTGTTATTTACTTAGAAAAATCCTTGGTTTTCATTGTTTCAAGAGAAAGAGAATTGTTTTAAAGCTTTCATTTCCAACTCTTTTAAAGTTTGTTTTTCAGTTGTGTTTGATTGCTAATATCACTCTACAACTGAAGTTTTCTCACCACACTTCTTAGAGCCAAAAATCCTTTACTCATACTATAGAGAAGTTGTAAAAAGAGTGAGAGTGTTGTAAAAGAGTTTGAGAAAGAGTTTTGTGATCTTGAGGAGATCACTATTGTTCTTGTGATCCTTGTTCGTGTGGAGACAACTCCTAGGTGGAGTTCTTTGTAAGTTGTGAAGCTAAGGGCTTGGGGTCTTCGGTAGACCAAACTTGTAAGGCATCCTCGGTGGATAGTGGAAACCCTTCACGGAGGTGAAGGCGGGGACTAGAGCGGTGGCTCGAACCTCGAAACAAATCAATTATGTTTGCGATTGCCTTGCGTTATTCTTGCTTACTATTTCACTTGCTTTATATTGTCTTCAATTATTTGTTTGAGAACTAACCCTTTTCTTTGTGCAATCTTCTCTTGTTTATTTTACTTGTGTTATTGATTGTGTGTATTTCATCATAGCATTTCATTCTTTACTTGTTCGATCATATCTCATACAACACGGTTGCATTGCGCACCTCTAACCCGTATTCAAGGGGAATTGGGAGGAAGGAGTTCAGAACCTCTCACGGGGTATTCGGCTCTTAGTCGTGTTTTGAGAGATCGTTGCATCACTCATTCAATTAAGTTTAAAAAGATCATTAGATTAGCAATTACACCTATTCACCCCCCCTCTAGGTGTATTTCAATTGGTATCAGAGCTTGGACTCTAGGATTTAGCTTAACAACCTTAGAGAGATCCTCACATTGCTAATCATTTCATTCATACTCATTTAGTAAACATGGCCGATGGTATCAAGACACCCCCTAAGTTTGATGGACTTAACTTTCCCATATGGAAGGTTAAGATGACCGTGTTCTTGCAATCTCTAGGTAGCCGAGTTGCAAAGGCCGTGACCAAATCTTTTACCACACCCACCGGTGATGAAATCTACTTGGTCTGAAATTGAGACCAAGGAGTTTGATGCCAATGCTAGGGCTCATTATGCACTCCTACAAGCCCTCAATGATGATGACATAGCTAGAGTCATCCATTGCAAATCCGCATACGAGATTTGGACCCATTTGTTAGTCACACATGAGGGGACATCACAAGTGAAGAAGGCTAAGATAGATCTTCTTCGGTCCCAATATGAAATTTTAGCATGTAAGAGAATGAAACCATAGATGATATGGTTACAAAATTTACCAAGATTACTAATGGACTTTCTTCTCTAGGTGAGGACATCAACAATGATCAAAAGTAAGAAAGATCATCCGGGCTCTTCCTCCTTCATGGGAAGTCAAGGCTACAACCTTGAAGGAACTCAACGACAAGGATGAGATAGAGCTAATTGGTCTCATTGGGAATCTAAAAACCCATGAGATGGAAAGGAAAGCAAGAGAGGAGATGGCTCCCTCCAAGAAGAAGACCATAGCTTTCAAAAGTCAAGCTACTCACTCCGACGAAGATGATGAAGAAGAAGATGACGAAGAGCTCTCACTTCTTGTCAAGAATGTCCGGAGGATGTACAACAAGGCGAAATTTCAAGGTAGAAGGAGATGGCAAGGAGGCAAAGAAGAAAGAAAGATCATATGCTTCAATTGCCAAAAGCCGGGACACATTGTTGCGGAGTGTCCGGACAAAGTGAAGCCATCCTCATCCAAGAAGCCTTTCAAGAAGAAAGCAATGAAGGCAACATGGGATTCCGAGAGCGAATCCGAGGAGGAGATCGACACCGCCAACATGTGCTTCATGGCTAATGAAAGCACAAGCAAGGTAACCCCTTCCCCTTCATTTGATGAAGATCTTTCCATGGATGAGTTAGGAGAAGCTTTTGTAGAATTGTCTCACAATTATGACTTCTTGAAGAAAAAGTATTTAAAAATGAAAAAGGAAAATGAATCTCTTAGTCTTCAAGTTGTAAATCTTTCTAAAGAAAATAATGACTTGCATTCTACTTTGGTTTCCACTAAAAATGAATTTGATAAATATAAGACTTCTTGTAAAGGCAAGTCCCCATTTGTTGATGCTAATGAGATTACCATGCTTAAGGAAAGAATAGATTCTTTAGGTATTGTTTTAAAAAAGTGTAGTGAGTTTGATAAGAAGAAGATAGAGGCCATGTTTCCTAAGAAACAAGCCCCTAAGAAAAATGTTTACCATGCTCATGCTCATGTTCATACCACACAACCTTTACATCGTGGCAAACCCCAAAGCATGCTCACACTTCACACACTCATCATGCATTCATGTATGGAAGAGTGTTCTCATGTTCACATTGTGGGCGGAAAGGACACTTAGCCAATTTTTGCTATGATAGACTAAGTGCATCTTTTCATAATGTTTGGGTTCGAAACACTAACTTTCAAGGACCCAAGAAAGTTTGGGTACCAAAGTCAACAACTTTGTTAAATGATATAGGTACCTTCCAAAGCCCAACGACGTAGAGGATTGTGGTATCTTGATAGTGGTTGCTCAAGGCACATGACTTGGGATATCAACAACTTTGCAACCCTACCAAGATACCATGAAGGTGGCACCGTCACCTTCGGAGGTGACGCCAAGGGTAAAATCATCGGTATCGGTAATATAAAACTTGGCACATCCCCTTTAATTGAGAATGTAGTTTTAGTTGACGGCCTCAAGCATAATCTCTTGAGTGTTAGTCAATTATGTGATAAAGGTTTTGATGTAGTTTTTGATAATGTTGTTTGTAAAGTAATTGATAGAATTTCTAATGCTTGTGTGTTTTCCGATTTTCGTGAAAGTAATGTTTATATGATTGATATGTTAAATATGTCTTGTAATATTACTTGTTTAAAAGCCCTCGATGATGACTCTTGGTTGTGGCATAGAAGATTAGGCCACATTTCTTTTGACCATATATCTAGGCTTAACTCAAAGGAAATGGTGAAAGGTATTCCTTGTTTGAATTTTGAAAAGGACCGAGTTTGTGACGCATGTCAATTTGGGAAACAAACTAAGTCCTCTTTCAAGTCAATTAAGGATATCATGACATCACGTCCTTTGGAGTTGATCCACATGGATTTATTTGGCCCTACTCAACCAAAAGTCTAAGTGGAATAGATTTGCTTTTGTTTTAGTAGATGATTTTTCGCGTTTTACTTGGGTTTTCTTTCTTGAACATAAAAGTCAAGCCTTTTCACATTTTCAAGCCTTTAAGAAAAGAGTTGAAAAGGAAAAAGACACTTCAATAATTAAAATAAGAAGTGTAGAGGAGGTGAGTTCATTAACCTTTCCTTTACCACTTTTTGTGAAGAACATGGAATAAAACATGAACTTTCTTGTCCTAGAACTCCACAACAAAATGGAGTAGTTGAGCGGAAAAATCGTACCTTACAAGAGATGGCTAGGACAATGCTAAGTGAACCACATTATTTGTGGGCCGAGGCTGTTAATACTTCATGTTACATAGCAAATCGTGTTTTCTTGTGTAAAAATACATCTAAAACTTCTTTTGAAATGTACTTTTCTAGAAAACCTAATGTTTCTTATTTCAAAGTTTTTGGATGTAAATGTTTTGTTTTAAACACAAAAGATAATTTGGGAAAATTTGATGCTAGATCCTATGAGGCTATTTTTGTAGGTTACTCAAATACTAGTAAGGCTTATAGAGTCTTCAATAGGTCATCCTTGACTATTGAGGAATCTATTCATGTTAAGTTTGAGGAATCTAACCTGTTTGTTAAGAATGTTGTAGAAATAGATGCATTGGATGAAGGTTTGGAGAAAGTGACCTTGGAGGATGCTTCTACTATGGGAGACAAGCTAAAGGATGATGAAGGGAGTGAAGCCAAAGTGGAAGAGGCCCAAGGAAATGCAAATCAAACAAATGAGGTGGAGCCTACTCAACCACTACCAAAGGATTGGAGATTCAATCCTCATCATCCTAAGGACCTCGTCATAGGTGAAGTATCAAAGGGGGTAATCACTCGCTCTAAAATTCATGATTATTGTGGTCATTTTGCATTTATTTCACACATTGAACCTAAAAATGTCCTCGAAGCCGAGGCCGATTCATATTGGTTGCTAGCTATGCAAGAGAAACTCAATCAATTTGAGCGCAACCAAGTTTGGCACCTTGTTCCTAGGCCCCACGATAGACCAACAATTGGTACTAAGTGGATCTTTAAGAACAAGTTGGATGAATCGGGTAACGTTGTTAGGAATAAAGCTAGGTTAGTTGCCCAAGGTTACACTCAAATGAAAGGAATCGATTTTGAAGAAACCTTTGCACTCGTAGCACGGCTTGAAGCCATACGGATGACACTAGCATTTGCCTCATATAAAGATTTTAAATTGTTTCAAATGGATGTTAAAAGTGCTTTTCTAAATGGTTTTATTGAAGAGGAAGTGTATGTTGAACACCCCCCGGGTTTGTTGATCCTACACATCCGAATTTTGTTTTTAAATTAGATAAAGCTCTTTATGGTTTAAAACATGCCCCTAGGGCTTGGTATGAAAGACTTTCTTCATTTTTGATTTCAAATGGTTTTAAGAAAGGTAAAATTGACACAACCTTGTTTACAAAACATGTAGAAAATGATATACTCATTGTACAAATTTATGTAGATGATATTATTTTTGGTTCTACTAATGAATCTCTTTGCCAAGCTTTTGAATCATGCATGAAGGATGAATTTGAAATGTCTATGATGGGGGAACTCAACTATTCCTTGGACTCCAAATCAAGCAAAGGAAGGATGGGATCTTCATCAATCAAGCCAAGTACACAAAGGAACTAATCAAGAGGTTCGGGCTTGAAGAATCTAAAGTAAGCAAAACTCCCATGGCAACAACTACAAAGCTTGACAAGGATGAACAAGGTAAAAGTGTAGACATTAAATTATATCGTAGCATGATAGGTAGCTTGCTTTATTTGACGGCTAGTAGGCCGGATATTATGTTTTCCGTTTGTCTTTGTGCACGTTTTCAATCTTGTCCTAAAGAATCTCACATAATTGCGGTTAAACGCATAATTAGATACCTAAAGGGCACTATTGAAATGGGTTTGTGGTATCCGAAAACCGGCCAATTTTCAATGACGAGCTTTTCGGATGCCGACTATGCGGGTTGTAGGGTAGATAGGAAGAGCACAAGTGGAACATGTCAATTCTTAGGTAATTGTCTTGTATCTTGGTCTTCCAAAAGCAAAATTCGGTAGCCCTTTCAACCGCCGAGGCGGAGTATGTTGCAGCCGGAGCTTGTTGTGCACAAGTTCTTTGGATGAAACATACTCTCCTTGACTATGATTTACACTTTGATCATGTTAAAATATTTTGTGATAATGCTAGTACTATTCACATGACAAAGAATGCAAATCAACATAGTAAAACCAAACACATTGACATTAGGTATCACTTTCTTAGAGATCATTATGAGAAAGGTGATATTGACATTGATTATGTTTCTACCGATTTTCAACTTGCCGATATTTTCACTAAACCTTTAGATTATGCTAGATTTTCATTTATTTGTGGTGAGTTGAATGTTTGTATGATTGATTCTTAAAATATTTTTAGTTTGTTCGTTTTTGTTATGTTTTAACCCTTTTTGATGTATGACAAAAAGGGGGAGAAAAATATATAAGTTTAATTAAGGTGTTTATTACTTGAAGTTTTAGGGAGAAAAAGATATTTGAAAAAGATAAGTTTGCTTATTATAAATTTGTTTAATGTTGTTCATTATTTGAGTTATATGACAAAATTTATGGTGATGATATTTTCAAGATAAGTTTGCTTATAGTTTGAGTTTTGTTTATTTACTTGAGTTTTGGGAGAAAAAGATTAAAACTATAAGTTTAAGAGAAAAAGTATAAGTTTAAATGGTATTTAAGTTTTTGACAAAAATATTGTGTTTTCAATGCTTCATGTATCTCACTCATAGTTATTTTTTACATAGCATTGTTTGAGGGGGAGCTTTCCAAGCTCTTCTTCCATTTGTTGTTTAATAACTCATATGTTTTGTCATCATCAAAAAGGGGGAGATTGTTGGCCCAGGTTACAATCACCCGTCTTTAGTGTGTTTTGATGATTACAAAACATATTAGTTATTTGTACTAATATTATTTGTTGTTTAAGTGTGTTTCAGGTTTTCTATCTTGCATAGGTTTTTTCTTCCCTAAAGGAAGGTGACTTGGACTCAAGACAACTCAAATTGGGCTCAAGATGCAAAATTGAAGATCAAATGGAGAAAAGCCTTCTTGAAGCCTTGAAGTCCTTAGAACATTGTAAGAATAGAATGTTAAAGTTTGAGTGTAGGATACTTGGCTCTAGGATTTGCACACACACTTATTCTTTATCTTCTCTATGTTTTAAAAATGTTCGTTTTTAAATTTTATGCATTAGTTATGTATACATGTTTTCAACTTGTTTTGTATTGAAAATCTTTGTTTAAAACATGTGTAGACTAATCCTTGCATAATACTTAGTCATATATATTTTTAAAATATCTTTACAAAAAATCCTAACTTATATTTCAGCTTGTTTTTTCTGTTTCAGGCGAAACCGGTCGACCGGACAGTCGACCGGCGCCTGTGTCAGGACATGCACGGTTTGTGCATGTCTGTCGGTCGACTGGACGGTCGACCGACTGAAAGCAACTTTGCTCTCGGTTAGTTTGGGTCGACCGGGCGGTCGACCGCCTTAAGGAAACTATGTTTCCTCAAAGGGGACGGTCGACCGAGCCCAACGGCTCTTTGCCAGCAGGGCGACGGTCGACCGGACCGGTCGACCGCCAAGCCTGCTGCAGCCTAACGGCTCTTTCCTCTTTGGGCAAGTCTGAAAATTTGTTTTCTTTTTCTTCTTTATCAGAGTTTTAGAGAGTTGTTGGAGGCCTTTTGCAGGTCAAATTAGGTGTAAAGAAAAGAGTTTTAACCTATTCTCTCCTTATAAATAGAGGGCAATAGGTTTTTGTTATTTACTTAGAAAAATCCTTGGTTTTCATTGTTTCAAGAGAAAGAGAAAAATTGTTTTAAAGTTTTCATTTCCAACTCTTTTAAAGTTTGTTTTTCAGTTGTGTTTGATTGCTAATATCACTCTACAACTGAAGTTTTCTCACCACACTTCTTAGAGCCAAAAATCCTTTACTCATACTATAGAGAAGTTGTAAAAAGAGTGAGAGTGTTGTAAAAGAGTTTGAGAAAGAGTTTTGTGATCTTGAGGAGATCACTATTGTTCTTGTGATCCTTGTTCGTGTGGAGACAACTCCTAGGTGGAGTTCTTTGTAAGTTGTGAAGCTAAGGGCTTGGGGTCTTCGGTAGACCAAACTTGTAAGGCATCCTCGGTGGATAGTGGAAACCCTTCACGGAGGTGAAGGCGGGGACTAGAGCGGTGGCTCGAACCTCGAAACAAATCAATTGTGTTTGCGATTGCCTTGCGTTATTCTTTCTTACTATTTCACTTGCTTTATATTGTCTTCAATTATTTGTTTGAGAACTAACCCTTTTCTTTGTGCAATCTTCTCTTGTTTATTTTACTTGTGTTATTGATTGTGTGTATTTCATCATAGCATTTCATTCTTTACTTGTTCGATCATATCTCATACAACACGGTTGCATTGCGCACCTCTAACCCGTATTCAAGGGGAATTGGGAGGAAGGAGTTCAGAACCTCTCACGGGGTATTCGGCTCTTAGTCGTGTTTTGAGAGATCGTTGCATCACTTATTCAATTAAGTTTAAAAAGATCATTAGATTAGCAATTACACCTATTCACCCTCCCTCTAGGTGTATTTCAAATATAACCATGCAATATATATAGACACAAGTGAGACAGAGAGAGAAGCAATCCCAAATACGGAAGATTTGTTTCGAGGTTCAAGCATACTTCTCTACGTTCCCGCCTTCAACACTATGAATGATTTTCACTAAAATCGATCCTTCAAGATCACCCGGTGCCACAACACATAGAATGAGCTCCTTCAAGAACTTTTGAACCCACAAGTTCCTTACTTGTTCCCATAAGAATAACATACGCAAGTACACTAGATTGCCGAGGCCGCACCTCTACGCTGAGCTCCCTTAAGAAATCGTCACAACGCGAACCCACAAGTTCACCTCCTCAAATACAAGGATGCAAACTTGGTAATCTCTACACTTTGATCACCAAAAATAACTCTCACAATCAGAGCTCCTATACGATAGATATGGCAATGGAAAGCTCAAGCTTGTGTGAGAAAACTTGGATAGATTTGGAGGTGGAAAACTCAAGACAGCTTTTGATAAAATCAAGAGATTCTTTCTTGAAAACTCCTTTTGATTTGGAAATGAAAACCTTAAATCTTATTGAAAAACTTCTGTGGAAGACTGAAAAATAGCTCTAGAAAACTCTCCCAAAATTTTTTACCAAAACTGGCCCAAAACGCCCCAATTTATAGGCTGCAGAAAACTAGCCGTTGGAGGCCAGATGGCCTGTCGGTCAACTGGCCGTCGATCAGCCAACAGTCATTTTTCAAACCGTTGGGGTTGCTGGTCGACCATCCGGTCGACCGTACCGAGGTCTTGACCTGTCGCTCGACCGTTCGGTCAACCGAGGCAAGAACCAGAGAGCACTGCTTTCTTGGTTGGTCAACTGTTCGGTCGACCGGGGCCAGACCAGAGAGCAATCTCTTTAGATCGGTCGACCGTTCGGTCGAGCGGCCTTCAAGCCAGGGCTGTGTGCACGTCCTGTGCACATCAGTCGACCGTCCAGTCGACCAACCTCTAGTTCGATCGACTGGTCGATCGACCGCCAAAAGCCCAGGTCAAGGTTTTCAGGATTGAAACTTGATCTTTTTAAAACCCTAAAATTTTATTTAAATCCCATAAAAATCTACAAAAATAATTCATTGAAACACTTTGAAGTACAAATATGTTGGATCAAAAATCATTATATATTACAAACAATTTGAACTATTTTGCGATATAGAAATTTAGCTTTAAACAAAAATCGGTATTTTTCAAAATCAAACTTTTAAATGAAAATTCGATTTTCCAAAACTTGTCCAAATACAAAAATAAGATATTAAAACACTTTAGAAGCATAGTGTGTATGGATATGATCCAATACACATATAAGAAGAAATATCTATATTTTTGACGATAAACTCTAAACAAAGTTTTGACTTTAACAAAACTTAAACACATGAACTAGAAACATTAAATAAGTTTTTCTAAACGTTTGAACCATCAATGTGTATGGATGACATCCAAAACACATATAAAATATGTAAACTTATTTTTGATGAAATATATTCATGAAACTCAAAAGATATGTTCTTGAAACTCAAAACCAAAATAGTTAAAACTAAAACCAAAATCTTTTCTAAAACTATTTCTTATGAAAACACTATATAAATATTGTGTGTGTGTATATGAGCTTGAGCAGTCCACAACTAATCTATCCTTTACATTTTATCTAAAAACACAACATCTTAGCACTTACAACCATGACTCAAGTCTTAAAAATCTTCTCTTGAAAATCTTCTTCTCCATATGCATAAACAACAAATATTAAAGCATGCATTATAAGCTCTCTAAATTCTTCTCCTCTTTTTGTCAATTCATCAACAAAGGGGTGTAGAAAAACAAACATTATAAATGTATATGCAATATACATTCATGAAGAGGAGAGACGTTAAGTTACCTCCCTTTGCATACATGCATTACATAGAGAATGGATGACTAGACCCTAACCCATATAAGCATAATATACAATGTATAAACGGAGATGTTAAGCTCCCCCTACATACGTGCACCACATAAAGAAGAGAGTTTAAACTCCTCAATATGTAAAAAATACTCAATATGAATCTATATATAGAGGAGATGTTAAGCTCCCCTTGCAAATAAGCAATACATATCAACAAATTTTTTAAAAATTTTTTTGATACCACTCAAAACAAAATTTTAAAATTTCTTGAAGACAACAAAATAAGTTTTGATATTAATTGAAAACAAATAGTAGTTGACAAAATAAATGTAGGTACCACTTGTAGATAAACAAAACTTTTTAAGATACCAATAGAAGATTTTGATATCAATTAAAGGTGAAACATGAAATACATTTCGATACCAAAAAAAATACCAATTGAAATCAATGTATAAGCTTATAAAGTATACCAATTAACATTTAGAATTAAGTCAAGCTTAGCATAAATAGTTTGTGTTTTTTTTAAAATATATGACATTATAAAATAAGCACAATCTAAGTCATATATATGTATGTATGAAAATGAAAATACCATTTAAAATTGGAAGCATATATATTTAAGAAAACAAAATATGAGTATATAAAGAATGAAACAATATGAAGATCATGTGTATAACTCATATTATCCACCCTTATCAGGCACATGTTAAAAAGATATTCAATAAGGAACACAAGGTATGGTCGCCCGACCAATCGCCCTTAGAAGGTAGGAGTTTTCAAAAATAAGATTTGAAAAATAGTTATAAATTGAAAACATTACCAAGTGAAGAATAGATAACTGGTTTAAAATAGTTTTTAATAAACTAGTTAAAGATCCTTCAAATGTGAAATCAAAACATATTTATCTCATGAAACATGTATATTACACAAAAATTGACACTCAAGCTTTATAAAGCTCATAAATATGCTCATGAAAATAAAATCATGAGTAAACAAAAGAAATATGAGTGTACAAGAATCATGTAAATGACATATTTATGAAAATAAACAATAAAACTCAAAACAAAACTCAAATGAAATTTTTTTTCTCGAAAACATGATATATCATATAGTTATGAATGAATCATCAAAACTAGGACATACAATTTTCAATCAAATAAATAATTGAGTATATAAAAGAAATAGAGCATGTAAAGTATGTATCTCAAGAATTGTACATGTATAACACAAGTTTTAATAAAATTTGCATATCAACACGATATAGGCATATAAAATAATATATGCTTTAACTAAAGCATACAAAACATGAATTTATCAAAAATAGGTATGTAAATTCAATGAAAAGTTTTTCAAAAAAACATACATAGCTAACAACTACTTAACACAACATATAAGCCTAAAATAATATGTAATTGAGTCTAAGTCACTACACTAGCATATAAATATTTAAAACATTTTAAAGAGGAGAAAGAAATGGCTACCAAAATCGATGTAGCCAATTCATTTCTCCAAAACATAAGGTGGTCCTCCCACCGTTCTTCCTTGATAGTGATGCATCAATTTGGTGTGTCCTTCAAGCTCCAAATGCATCCACCACCAAGGCACCAATCCTCTCACGTTTTGTGAGAACCTACACCTACATCAAACACAAGAAGTGGGGATTATGTACCCATATCTTTTTGGGTCCATGAGGGTTAGAAACAATTGAAACCCAAATATTTTTATTTACAAAATTTGAGATATTTATTCTATCAAAATAAAACTTTGCAAGATGGTCTTTGCAGCCACAATGTTTACATGTGTACACTCTAGCTTACATATGTGTGGTGTGAGTGTGAGCATGATGTACATGTGATGTATACCGTGTAGGATGTGCATGCATATGTGGACTTTATTTTTTGCGAAACAAAGATTCTAACCTATTGTGATTAAATGCATATTGGCTCAAAGTGGAGCCCAAACAATCAATTTTCTTTTTTAAAACATGAATCTCATTTTTATTAAAAGAGGATGCAACATTATTAGCATGAGAGACATGTCAAAAATGAGAATCAAAATTATTTTTCTTTTTAGAATTCTTTTCTTTTTCTTTCAAAATAATTTTCTTTTTCAAAGATTTATTTTCATTTGAAACAATTTCTTTTTCTTTTTCCACCAAAATAATTTTATTTTTCAATGAATTGTTTCCTCACAAATTTCATTTAATTTTGAAGTCAAGGAAACATTCTACTTTTTCAAAAATTCATTTTCTTTTGAAATAATTTCAAATTTATTTTGGAGAGAATATTTTTCTTTTAAAGCAAAATTATTTTCATTTTTCAAACTTTTGTTTTTCTCTTTTAACAAATCATATTTTTAATAAGCATCTTGCAAAGCAATGCAAGATCATCATATGACATCTCTTCTTCAAGCTCGGAATCAGAATTTACCTCAAGGGGGTCATCCCCTTGGATCATGTAGCACATGTTGGAAGTGGCATTTCCATCATCCGAGTCACTCTCCTTATCATATGGCGTTTGTTCTCCAAGAGAGACAAGAGTGTTCCAAACTACAAAAGTCGATTCAATGTCACCCTAGATAAATATCCATCATTTAGGGTACTCTTTAAAGCATGAAGGGCTTTTGCAATAGCCTCAAGATTTTTGCAATTTACAAAATATGAATTTTTAATAGTGGCAAAATAAATATGAATCCATACGGCTTTGGTACATGGGCATCTTAACTTTCCAAGTTTGGATGTTAAGAATGTCAAAAATAGGAGGTGTTATGAAATCCATGCGTGTGTAAACAAATATTGTGATTAGCTAAAATGAGAATCTTTAACTCAAGCTTGTTAGACCCAAATCAAGTGCACCAAACTCTGATACCAATTATAAGTCACCTAGAGGGGGGTGGATAGCTAACTACTTCCTCTATCCTTTAGCCGTGGAGGCGTTAGATGTTCATAGATCAACTAGAGAAGAGTGACAAGGCTAAAACTTGACATTTTGCCTTTGTCCTTTCTTCATTGTTTACATCATGTATCATAGTGTAACCAATGTTCGGTCGGTTCGGTGTCGATCGACCGTGATGTGATCCGTTGAAAGAAGAAACTCTTCTTTGGTGCTTTTTCAAACATTTTGGATCTCAAAGTTTTGATCAGAGGTGTAGTGTTAACTTGATCATGAGAAAAGTGACAAGGCTAAAACTGAAATTTCGCCCTTTGTCTCTTCGATGTTAACATCATGCATCGTGATATCAGCAATGTTTGGTCCGTTCGGCGTCCATCGACCGTGATGTGATCCGTCGAAGGAAGAAGCTCTTCTTTGGCGCTCTTTCAAACATTTTGGATCTTGAAGCTTTGATCAGAGGTGTAGTATTAACTTGATCTTGAGAAAAGTCCTGTTAAAGATAGTACTTCTTCAAGAACCTATCGTTGATAGGCATCATGAGCGTATCGCCGTCCGGATTTATGAGGCGGTATGCTCCATTTGAGTAGACTGACTCTACTACAAATGGTCTTCTCATTTGGGTTGAAACTTTTCTTTTGTCTTATGTGTCATGATCATGGGCCTTCTGATAGCTAAGACAAGGTCGCCTTTCTTAAATTTGTTCTTTGACTTTTTTTATTAAAGGCTATGGAAATCTGAACTTGATAGAGCTCGATTTGCTGTTGGGCTTGCAGACGTTTGTCGTCAAAAGCTTCCAACTCCTGGAGGTGCAATCAATTCTTTTCCTTGTCTGCTATCTTGGTTGTCGAGGCAACTCGCAGAGATGAGATTTGAATCTCCAGTGGGAGTATAACTTCACATCCGTACACCAAGAAAAATGGCATAGCTTTTATCAGGGTTCTCACCATTGTGCGGTAGGCCTACAAGCATTCGCCTAATTTATCATCCCACTTTCCAATAGTCTTATTGAAGGCTCTGTATGACCATTAGCAACTAAATAGTATGCCGTTGATGACACACTTTGGATTCTGAATTTATTACAGAACCTCTGAAATACTTGGCTGACGAATTGGGGTCTCATGGACGATTCGTCGGGCACACCATAGAGATAGAGCACGTGATACTTGATGAACTTGATCACGTTTGGTCTCTTTACTTCCTTCAAGGGAACAACTTTTGCCTATTTAGAGAAGTAATTTGTTATGACCAAGATGAAGCGGTGTCCTTTGGATGTTGGAGGGCTGATGGGTCTAATAATATCCATTCTCCACATCTCAAATGGCCATGAAGAGGATGTTGGATGAAGATGTCCTGGTACTTGTTGGACAAATTTATCGTGGATCTGACATGCATGGCATCACTTAGCATAGGCGATGGCGTCAGGGATCATCTTCGGTCAATAATAGCCAAGTTTTCTAAGCCGATCTTCGAGCTTAGGTTCGGGTTGGTGAGCTCTGCACATACCATCATGAGCTTTTTTGAGTGCTTCTTGTGCCTCTTTATGCGAAAGGCATCAGAGTAGGATTCCGTCATATGATTAGCGGTACAATATTTGCATGATCACATTGTAATAGAATCGAGGAGCTTTCCTTCTGATGGCAGCTGCCTCTTTGGGATCGTCAGGCAATATGTCATATAAGACGAGTCGATGTAAGAGAATCGCCAATCCCTAGGTTTGAGACTTGTCAAAGTCTCAAGAACCTCTTTGACTTGAAGGTCTCCTCTTGGAGTTCTATTATCTTCAAGAGCGAATTTGCAACAGTACAAGTTGTGACTGTAGACAAGTACTCTCTCCGTGGCTCTGGCTGGAAGGGCCAATGAAGTGATGAGAGACGCCAGTGCGTCAGAATGTGCATTTTGCTGATGAGGTACATGGTCAATGTAGAAGTTTTCAAACTTCTCTGCCATGATAATGGTCATGTTGTGATAGGGCACCGAGTCTTCATGTCAGACTTTGTACTCCCCCACGAATCTGGTTAACGATGAGTTTTGAATCATCGTATGCTTTGAGATTTTTGATTCCAATCTCTTTAGAAGTTGCATCCCAATCAAGAGAGCATTGTAATTTGAGACATTGTTGGAACACGACTCAGTTAACGAGAATGCACGAGAGATCACATAATTATGTGGGGAGATAAGTACTACCCCTACACCTGCGATGATATTTTCCTCAGGGTTCGTCTTTGATGCTTCGTCAAAGAACAGTTGCCATATTTATTCTTCTGAGGTGGCATTGATGACGTTAACTTCTGCAATCTCTTTTGGGAAATCGTGATGAAGTTTTGAATTTCCTAAAACTGGATGATCGACCAGGAAATCTGCAACAACTTGCCCTTTGACCACTTTTTATGGCATAAATTGCATCTCATATTGCGAGAGCAATATATCCTATTTCGCTAGTCTGCAGTTCAGCGAAGATGGTCTTATCATGAGCAATCACAAAGGATTAACTCTGGAGATGATTTGAATGCATTGCCTCTATGAGGTAATGTTGCATCTTCTGGACAGTGAAGACCAATGCTAAACATTCCTTTTCGATTGGGTTGTAATAATTTTCAACCCCAACAATTGTTCTACTTAAATAGTAGATCACTTGTTCTTGATTTTGATTATTGTTTTGGGCTAGTAAAGCTCCCAAGGAATGATCCATCGCTAGAACATATAGCAGGAATGGTTTTTCTGATATTGGAGCTACCAGAACCGGCGGGTGTGTAAGATACTCTTTGATCTCCTCGACTATTTCTTGGCAAGCATTGTCCGAAATGAATGAGACTCCCTTTTTCATTAACTTAGTGAAGGGTTAGTAGCGTCCTAAGAGATTTGATATGAATCTCAGGATGTACGCCAGTCATCCCTGTAAACCTCTGAGTTTTTTGAGATTTCTCGGAGGTTGCATCTCTTAGACGGCACAGATCTTCTTTGGGTCCAGATGAATTGCTTTGGATGTAACGACAAATCAAAGAAATTTGCCACTGGCTATCCCCAGGAAGGACTTGATTGGGTTCATCTTCAATTGGTGAGCGCGCATGTTGTCTAACACTCTTTTCAGGTCTGCGAGGTGATCGCCTTTGTCGCGATTTTTCACTGCGATATCATTAGCATAGCATTCTAGGGTCTTGCGTATATGCTCATAAAAGATCGCATTCATGGTGTGTTGATATGTCGCACTAGTGTTCTTCAAGCTAAAGGGAATTATTGTGTAGCAGTATATCCCAAAGGCATTCTGAAAGATGTGCTTTTCATCTTCAGGGTACATTTTTCTTTGGTTGTACCCTGAAAAGCCATCCATGAAAGATATCATCTCAAAATCGTACATATTGTTGATCAAGACGTCTGTGATCGGGAGAGGGAATTCATCTTTAGGACAAGCGACATTTAGATCGTGGTAGTCGATGCAAATTCGGATCTTTCCATTCTTTCAGAAAGAGGACGATATTGGCCACCCAATCCGGATGTTGCTCTTTCCTGACAAAACCAGAGTCTATGAACTTTTTGACCTCTGATTCGATTGCTTCCATGATATCAAGACGGAAATATCATAGCTGCTGTTTGACTGGTTTGGCATCCCGGTTGATATTGAGACGATGCATAGCAATCTGGGGATCGATCCCGAGCTTGTCCTCATAATTCCAAGCGAAGACATCTATATACTTCCGTTAGCTTATGAAGATGGGCTTGGAGTTAGCTTCATCTCCAATATTTACCTGAGTCACTTTATCTTCAGTGGGTGGTTCGCGTTATTCAAAACACGTATCCCAAAGAGTATTTAAGTTTAATCTATGGATCAGAGTCCAACAGAATTAATTCTTCAGGTTGACAAGTATCTTCTTAGTCATCCGCCAAATGACTGGTTGATGCGATATTCACTGAGAGACTTTCGAAGATATCGCCGACGCTGACATCTGAGTCCACGATGATGTTGCTGATGAGCTATCATGATAGACCTCTTTTTCAGATTTGGGATCTGACGAGACTGGCATAGATACATAACCGAGTCCCCTTTGGTCTTGTGATAGTAATCGGGGTCTTTACCTTTCGGTACAAATGAACGAAGTAGTGCTCGTTTTTCTTTGCCGAAATTAAGGCCTGATTCTTTGATAAAATCATACCCTATTCTTTCCATCATGTGACATGACTTTTGTCCATAATGGTAGAATTGTGGGGACTCAGAATCACCCCCTGAGTTTTCTCTATTTTGATCCTCCCGAATAGAATTGGCTTTTGTCTTTTTCGTCTGGCTGGTACTTCAAAGAAGACATTGTGTGTGCCTCCTATCTTTTCGCGTACTAGGAGGGACGACTTTACTGGTGCACCAAATGATGTCAAAGCATTCATTGCTGACCAAGGATCACTGTCCACGTCAGTGCTAGTGTCTGACGGTACAAATCCGATGTAAATGCAGAAAAGTAAGCCAAATCTAAATCTTCATTGATGAATCACTCGCTTTCAACATTGGCGGTGGTATCGAAGTCGAGCTTATCAATGCTAGTTATAAGAGGATTTATTTTCCAGAGACATTCTTCTTCTGGCTCTGTATCGGCTTCATTGCCAGAGTCGTGTTCTTCTGGGTGTGGATTCTCATCAGCCTCAAGAGAATCCTGATAAAGGAGGGAATCTGTAAAATAATTCTCAGCTCCTTTGAACGGATGCCTTTCGGCAATCAACGTTCTCACTTTTTCATCTTTACCAACATATTTTATTACTTGATGAAGAGTGGATGAGATGATGGCATTGCAGTGAATCCAAGGTCATCCCAGCAGCAGATTGTATGAGGTGTCAACATCAATGACATAAAATGTCACCTCAGATTTCAGGTCCCCAATTTGACACCTGTGCTTGATTTTTTCCCATCGAGCGTGTACCATTAGCATTGAAGCCATAGATGGTTGTCTTAGTGGCACTTAACGGTGGGTGGGGATCCCCAAATGCTGCATAAACTTGCGGGCCATGATGCTGAACGCGGATCTCGAATCAACCTGAATTCGGCCCACTTTCGATGATCCGATATACCCTATGTATTAGAGGGGTCTATTATGTTTCTCTTTAACTTTCATGTCTTCTGGAGTGAAGGTGATGCAGAGAAACTACTTCGAGGTATGGTGGCAATGGTTGCCATCTTCCTCTTCACATATAGCAAGAATCTGGGTTACGAAATCTCTACATCTGCTAATGCTTCTCTTAGAGCATTCCTTGTAGACTTGGAAAGCCTTAGGAGCTCATAGAGAGTGATTCAAGTAGGGATATTGGCTAGTTGAGCTAAGACATCAAAACGGAAGGGAGTTGATGATCCCATATCATTTTTTGAAAGAGTTTTGACATACTGAAGCTCTTTCTGCTTTTTCATGGATGGCTCTTCCTGCTTTTCTACGGATGGCCCAGTGAAGTGATTGATTATTTTCTCAACTGGTTACGGGGCGTTTACTACCGGCTCACCGTACTGCTTCAGGTATTGCTTGTCAGATCGAGTCTTTAATGTGGGAGGTGCGCCCGCGTCAGCAGTAAAGGCGGACTCCTTGTATTCCGAACTAGTAAGGGAGGTAACATCTTCCTTAGTTTCTCTTGTAGAGATACTCACCATATTGCTGGAGGAAGCTCTAGCCTTGCCTTTGGACTTCCTGCTTATGATAGTCATCCATTGTTGGCTTTTGACAATGTCAGGAAGGACCCATATTATCTCTCCTTGAGGAGTAGGAATAGGAATAAGACTCTTCTCCCTCTGGTTGTGGGGATCAGTATTGATCACTCTTAGCTACCCTTTTGAGATGAAAACCACTCCGGTTGGTGCTAATGGGAGATCTCATTCAAATCGAATAGGTGACATGGTTGTCATATTGGCGGTCACCTTCTTCTGTTCTAGATAAGATTTTAACACCTCTGCATCGATCAGATCCTGAAGGACATCTTTAAAGATGTAGCAGTTCTTGGTATGTTGTCCCAACATCCTGTGATATAAATAGTAGTAGGGATCATCAACCTTCCTCACCTCTTCAGGCCATCTGATCTCCATAAGTTTGAGCCTGTTACTCTTTTTGAGTAACTTGAACAGAGAGACCACATGCTCATCCTTGAAGGAATACAACTTATTAGCACGTGCCTGGCCGGAAGCCATTCCTTCTCTGACTGATTGGATCTTTAAAGGTGATTTAACTTCAGTTTCCAGAGTATCTCTTATTCTCGACAGAGAGGATGACTCTGGTGCGCATCACATTGACTTGCCGGATCTCGATTTGCTATCTTTTTCTTCAGCCCTGATCCTGGCGACGATCTCTTCTGCCTGTTCGCATTGTAGCACCAAATGCTTTCAAGTGCGACATTCCGCCACTTCCATTTGAGCAAGTAGAAAAGTTTGTAGATTGTGACGACACGTCTCAACCAGTGGAGACTAGGTCAGGCCGCTAGGACAACGGAGTGCCATGCTCTGAAATTTCTCGACGAAAGTTTTGATAGACTCTCCTTTCTTCTGCTTGGCTGCAAGGATAGTCGGCACTAAGATTCTGTATCATCTTCAAAGAAACGAGCCAGAAATAACTCCTCTAGGTCGGTCTATGTCTTAATCGAGTCGGCGGGAAGTTTCATGAACTATTCAAAGGCGACTCCTTTAAGAGTGCCAATGAATAAACGAGCTATGATGGTATCGTTCGATACTACATTCCCCTTTGGGATTTGAAGCAGTATATGTGTTGGATCGGTGACCATTTACTGTTGAAAGTATGAAGGGTTGGTGCCTTGACTTTGGGAGGGTAAGGAGCCGTGTCCCACTCTACTGGGTAGGGTCAGACTATCCCCACATCTTGGAGACCGTTTTGGTTGGCGAGAACCTCGGGGCGTTGCTCCAATTTGTTCATCCTCTTGGAATGGCACTCCCATTCTCTGAGTTATCCTCCTATTCAAATGAAGATTTAGGTGGCTCAGAGTTAGAATACTCGTCATTCTCGGTATTTGCAGAAGCTGAGCTCTTCCCTCCTTTCGTTTGCCTTTGGACTTCTTGGAAGGAATTTTAACCTTCGATTTCTTTTTGTCCTTAAGCAGTTGTGATAGCATCTGCTTAAGGGTGTCGATAGATTCTTACTGAGTTCGAATCATATTGAATTGTTTCCTTTGGACTCGGGCCTACTCTTCGAATCGTTTGGTCACCTCCTCGAGAGTTCCCACCATGTAAGCAAAGGCGGTTGTGTCCGAACTGGAATTCAAAACTGGGATCTAATTATGGCGGAGTGCTCATCATTCACTTTAATCTTCCTGGCCAACAGACTGTAGTCGACGAGGGTAATCGTTCCTGTGTGGGTTCGAGTATGTCGGTAGACCCTTTCAGGTTCACCAAGAACATCCTTCAAACCTAAAGATTTATCAGCATCTGACTCCTCTGAACTAAAAGCCAGTTTCTTCCCTTGGACTTGCTTGGTGTGGAGCTTGGCCTCACCATATTTGCAGTCACTTCTAGGTACTCGATATCAGAGAATGATTTCTTCTTCTAAGATCGTCGTCTCTTGGCTGAGTCTGAAGCCGCTGACAACTAACTAAAAATTGAAGGTTTATTTGTCTGAAAGCCACAATGGCAATCAGAAAGTATTGTTGAGATGAGTTGCCCGCAGTGACATCAAACAGTGATTTGATGGACGCTCCTCTTCCTTGTCAGGTGGTCCCTCAGATCCATTGAGGAAGCATCTGAGGAACTAGCCTCGAACCCCTGAGGGTGAGGAATTTTTGGCATCTTATGTCTTGAAGATATGCAATGCTGAACGCGGTCTCGCGTTGCTTTGTTGAAACACGACCATCGCGTTTAGAGTCAAAAACTCGGGCCTTACATTTTGAGATAGACAGAATATGGGCTTCGAATTTTGGAGCCAGTAGAACACTGGTCTCACGTTTGACGCGGACCTCGCGTTGTTGGAGAATGCGGGACTCACGTTCTGAAATAGAAGCGCGGTCCTCATGTTGCTTGAAATAAACGCGGTATGAACCACGCGTTCTAAATCTACAGAACAAATTGCTTCTACAGAATTTTCAATCTATTGTCAACGAGCACGACGCCTTCATCGATGTTCAACATTCAGTTAAGCCGCAGAGGTTGTTAAGAACCCCCGGTAACCTGGAATTGTAGAGTTTGGAGAGGAGAATGACGGCAGAATTGATCTTCATCGTCACTTTGATCGTGTGCCGATGCTTTCGCCTGGCGGGTCTCCTGAGAGACGTTGACGCGGGCTGCATGGGCTGAACGAAAGATTTTCAGAATCTCTTCTGAAGTGGCACGGCTTGCGCTGTGAGCAGTAGTGCAGGCCACTTTAGAAGTAATCTCTGAAGAGATTCGAGAGCGAGTCTCTGAAGAGACTTTGCGGTATTGCCGCATTGCCTTAGGACTAGCGGATCCTGAGGAAAGAACTTCTCAAACTTTTCTTAGTCAAATTCAATGACGATGGATTCTACCGTCTTCCCGAGGAGCCGGATGTTGGCTTGCACCATGGCGTTCTCGTCAATAGAGAAAAAAGTCCCTAGCGGAGTCGCCATCTTTTGCTTGGTCGGAAAAGTCATGCGAAGTAACGTTTGTTTGAGTGGCTGAAAAGTTACAACAGAACAATCTCGATTACAAAAGAGGGGAGCAGATATGATTCTCCTCTTTATTTAGGACTGGGTTCTTTGTGTGGCGATGGAGAGTGATTCTTGTTCTCCGTTGACTGGCCGACTGTCCAGCTTCTTTTTAGGATGCTCTCGAAGATCAATTAGGAGGGAGCTCTATTTTTTAACACACTAAGTGTTTAAAGTCCCTGATTACTCCTTTTCCTCATTTTCTTCAAAAACCAAGAAGCTTTTAGCTTAAGAATTCTTAGCTCTCAATCTCAGAAAAGCCTCTTCTCCTTTCAAAGCCTCTCAGGCTATTTATAGGGAGTCATAGGGATATTATTGTCCCCGAATATCCTCCATAGTGGGGACTAACTCTCACGTTACATGGAGAGTTAATTGACCCAGTAATGGGGGTCAGTTACAACAGAAACACGGGTCTCGCGCTGGACGCGGACTTCGTGTTGCTTATCATAGACGCGAGCTTCTCAATTAGAACGCAAAGTTGGTCAGACCTGCGTTTGAAGTAAGACGTAGGATTTCTCAAACCCCGTCTGAAGTGAGACGCAGGGTTTCTTAGACCCGCATCTGGTGTGGAGCGCCGAGCTGCTCAGACCTATGCTTGAAATGGGACACGGGGTTGCTCGGACCCTGCATGAGACACGGAGTTCCTCAGACTCGCGTTAGATGGGATGCAGAGTTACTCAGACTCGCCTTGAAAGCGGGTTTACTCATGCCCGCGTCTGAAGTCTTAGTGCTTCTATTGGACTCGAGGTCCACATTTTAGTTTGAAACACGACCTTCGTGTTGAAGTGAGGTTCGCGTTTGATGACTTGTTCTTAGTGATTTTTGGGCAGCCTACAAAGATGGGGCATTCATCTTTCACAAAATTGCCTTAGGGGTGAGCACATACTCCTTGAAGAATCCTTGCTGGATGAGCTCTTCCAAATATCTTCGGAGGCCCTAGAAATGTATGTTTTGGTGCCCCTTGCAGTCGTGGAACGAGTAGTACTCCTCTTTTCCAGTCAATGATGGATTAGGCTGGATTGGTTTTGGGCGTCAGACCGATAGTTGATCTTTGAAGGTGTTGAAAACTTCATCGATCGGGAGATTTAATAGAGTGAAATGCTCTGTTGACCTGTAACGCTTGAATGGACTCGATGGCATTATGGAGAGCGCCTGCTTCTTGTAGGGATGCTGCTCCCTATGCCGGTCGAGAACATAATCATGAGCTTCACGGTCGGACTTTGACTTTGTTCCGTCCTTGCTATGCTTTGTTGAAGAGTTGGAGAAAGCCTTCATTGCCTCCTCCAGCTAGATGAATTCTTGTGCATGAGAGATAGAGCTTTGCTCATTTTGGCGACATTGTGCTTCAGGAGGTGCTTGTATAAAGAATGAGTGACCTGTAATCCACTGATAAACGCGAGTGCAGATACTTCCTCTCCGCAATTACAGACTTTGGCGAGCTGCCTCTAGAAGATGTTGATATAAGATTTGAGGCTGTTCCCTGGCCTTTTGACAGAGAGGAGATGGTCGCTACTCCTCTTGGCTTCTAGATGAGTTGCATATTGCGTGAGGAAGGCCTCGGGAGCGCTATGGGGAGAACAGGATGATAGGCAGTAGAACCACTCTGACGCTGCACCTCTAAGACTTGAGGAGATGTATGGCACATGACAGGTCGTTCCAAAAATAGAGCATCATCTTGTCTTGAAAGTGGCGGATGAGCTGGACCTAATCGCTCGCTTTGGTGTAACTGTCGAAGGTGGGAGTGGAGAACTTCTTCGGAAGCTCACACTATTGGATGTCCTTGGAAAGCGGGGAGTCATGGAGGCGGAAGTCAGAACCAAGTGCTGGGGAAGCTTGGCCTCCACAATCTGTTTCTGGATCAGCTCCTTAAGGACGCAGAGATCTGGGGATGCGCCGTTCTTGACATTGCCCTCTGCCCGTGGACCTGTTCTAAAAGGCAAGGACTTGAGGAGCTGTTGGTTGAGCAGCTTCAGTTCTTCTCGTTCATGAAGGATGTTATCGCGATCGAGAATCATTTGCTCCCGCTCGCGATATGAATTCTGTTGCTGTTCTTTCATCTGCTCCTTCATCTCTCAGAGTATCTGAAACATTTGATATTCATGTTGTTGTGTAGGTTGGGTGCCGACTGACGGCTCCTATAAAGTGGAGGAGGTGGTACCCCTCCGTGAATGGTTGATTATTGATTCGCTTGGAGGTCGCGCCTCCGGTAGTCACCTTGGCTTTTCCTTGAGGTTGTGCCACCGATAATTTTCTCATGTAGGGCCATCGCTGATCAAGAAGAGGTTATTAGAGGAAGGTCAAGAGGGAGAGATCTTAAGCGTGAAGAGTCAGATCTCAATGAAAGCATAAAATGTATGGGTAAATTCCTGGAAGAAATTTATCTACACTTCAAATTGTAGTTTGGATCTAAGATAGAGAAGAAGAAACAATCGCAAAGACTCAGGTTTTACATGGATATCCAATTTGAAAAAAACCACAGGGAAGAGGAGAGTTCACTATTTTCAGAGGATTACATATTTTCTAGAGAGGTGAACTCTGTTGTTCTAGCTAGATCTTCAGTTCAAAAAAAGTATATCCATGAGATGTCCTCTAGATGTCTTATATACCTGGAGGTTTCTATTGACGGTGCGAGTCATGCGGGATTCAATAATCTCACGATCTACATGTTGCGATCTTTCGTAACGGCCTAGATTGTGCTCTTGATTGCGAGAATGATATCTACTCTGCTTTCTGTAACTGCTTGCGTTGAAATAGGGATCGTGGACCATGTTTGAAATATGAAACGACCTGGTGGCATAAAGGACTCCACAGATATAGGCAGGATTTGATGGAGTTTATTGCAGAAGTTGTCTTGCTCAAGTCGGGAGAATTGATTTCAGGAAGATGAACACCCTCAGGAAAGTTAATTTCCTCAGGAGAAAAGGATGGTCTTGGGATATTCTAGACGCTTCTTTGCTTGGAGGTTTTCCTTGTGAGTGTCTTCGGAAAATTCTGACGGCGAGAGACACGTGCCTAGATTCTGGTGTGGGTCAAATTTTGATTACTAAAAATATATAGGAATAAAGAGGATCTGATATGAATTTTTTTGTTTTTGAAGCTTTGATTCCGGTAGAAGATGCCTAAACCTTTTTACGCATCATATCTTGTTTTATGGTAAAATAAAGTTTGTCCACTGTAAAAGAATCGTTTTTGATAAATATTCAGGTTTCTAAAGGAGGTTGTAAGGGAAAAAACTACTAGGGATTTAGTAATAAAAATGTTCATGAGTCATTCTAGTGTACTCTTTTACTCTCAGATTCAGATGTTGAACAAAATTTTTTATGTAGTCTGTTCTTTTAATGGTGTTGAGTGTTGATGAGGTGAATACAAAAGTTGAAGATTGATGCCCAAAATCGTTTACTTGACTTTCTCAGTTGTCCATCATATCCTAAAGGTGATGCCACTAATTGTGACATGAAGAAATTATTGTTGAAAGGTAAGTTTACAATTCCTTTCTTTTAAAGTCCTTCGTGCAACTACAAAGGACCACATAAACTCCCCCAGCTTATTTGAATTCTAACTCTTCTTAAAGGTCACAAAGTTTAGAGGAAAGATTATGCAAACAAAAGGAGAAATATCCATTGACTTTAAGAACATTTCTTCCATGACTAAACAATGAAAAATTCTGTTCTTAAGAATGTAAAAGCTCAAATTGACAGGAAGAAAGCAAGATATGACTTTGGTCTTGCTATGAAAAAACTATGGAATTTCAAAAAAAAAAATTTGGGGCAAAATTATTGTTGAAAGGGGAGTTTAGGGCTCTCACAGGGTTCAGTTACTTTAACTTGAAAAACACTTCACAGAGAGAGAGAGAGAGAGAGAGAGAGAGAGAGAGAGGTGAACAAAAAGAAGCCAACAACTAAAGGTGAAAACCAAAAACCCTAAAAACAAGTACAATCCAAACTAGAGCAAGAGACCTGCATGGCAATGAAAAGTGCCATACAAGCCGACGGAAAAAGGTCAAGAAGGGCCATCATATGAGGTATTCATTTCTCCCAAGCACAAGAAACAGGTAGTAATGGCAAAAAGGAGGCCTTTTTGCCACGCAAAAAAGGTGGAGAAAAGAGTGAAGATTGTATCTAATCTACTGAATAAATATAAATATACAAACACCAAATAGAGAGAAAACTGCACTTCGAATTATCATATGTAGCTCTAGTCATCCATCAGCACATGCAAACATGCAGTGCACGTGGATAACATAAACTGCTAGCAACAAGAAGTTTTTCTCTTTAGAAATAGGCATGTACTGTGTTGGGCGCGCTATTCAATCCTTGAATCTTCTCCTCCCCCCTTTACTATTTTACTGGTCATCAGTACACCAAATTTCACTAATATACAAAAGATTACTATGATGCATTATGGATCAAAATGTTTGACAACTAAGAGATAATATGTGCAAAAAATAAGTGTAGCTGAAATGAGAAATTGAGACAGACGAGTCACAATACACACTGAGAGGATAAGACAAGAAATGAGTGTATATGTAAGAAGTTAAATGTTATTATTATTGATGAGAAAATGAGAAATAGTTGATTGAAATTGTAAAAGTCTCATTTTTTTTATCACCAAATCACCATAATCATATATATAATCTTCTATATCATATCCATAAGTCATAGGAAATTGACAGCATCTCCTCTATAATTGAGAGTCTACCTGATACATATATCAAATTTTGGCCAACACTCTCCTACTTATCATCTTTAAAACTTTAATCTCAATAGTACCCAATCTCAATAACATTGTTCATTTAACTCGAGAGCACTCCTCTCGGCATCGCAATAATTACATGACCAATTTTAATTCAAGTCAAGGTAAAACTAGAACTTCATATAAATATACTAAAATACAAATACTTTCATATTTATACAAAGAGACATTGAACAAAATTAAAATACAAATGTTCCACAAAATAATATTCGATCCATCTTGCTGCTTGTAAGGCCTCAAGCTGGGTCCTTACCCTTCCCATGACCTGAAAAATGGATTAATAACAATGGGGTGAGCTTGACAGCTCAGTGAGTAAAGTAAACTCCAATTTAACCTAAATAATGCATGCTTAAACAACTTACAATTTCAAATCTCTTATGCCAGTTTTTAATTCTACAAAAAATATCATTCCTTATTAATTCTTAAGTCTTGACATCTTGCCCAGTCTTCTTTTACCTTTCTTAGAACATAAATGTCTCAATTATCAGATACAATTTCGTATCTTATCAATTTCATAATTAGTGATGCACCGATCACAACCGTGCTCTTGTGGCACACAATAATTAATATGTAAAAGTAATTCATGAATCACAGTGTCAAGCTCTAATGGTTGCACTGATCACAATCGTGCTCTTATGGCACACATTAATTAATATATAAAAGTAATTCATGAATCACAGTGTCAAGCTCCAAATAGCTGCACCAATCACATACAGTGTTTTGATGGCACACAATAAAATATATAAAAATGTTTCAGGTATAATGGTGTCAAGCTTCAATGGCTCTGACACACCAAATAATTTTTTTATCATAATTAAAATGCACATATTCCACAATCATTTTCAATGATTGAGTTTCACCATCTCCCCCTCCTACTAGTTCTTGCACGACCCCTTCCTCCAGTATATATAATATATAACACCGTCTTCTCCTTCATGCCGGATCTTACATGACCTCTTCCTCCATTTATATAAATATATATTATATCAATAATACCGTCTTTCCCGCCACCGGATCTAGCAGAGTCCCTTCCTCTAACATGTATGCACATTTCAACATATACAAAATACCCCGTCTTTCCCCACCACCGGTTCCCGCACTATCCCTGCCTCCATTTGCATAAAAATGCATAAAAAATGTGTATACAAACACCACATACACATTCACATTTATAAAATCATGCAAAATTCAACAATCAGTGTTGTCAAGAGTTTACTCAGTTATTGAAAGATTCTCCGAGAGTTCTTATAGTATCATTCATATACATGCCAATGTGTTACACATAATCATATTCATGTATTCTCAAGTATCATATATGACATGAAATTCATTTTATCAGGTAAAGTTCAACACCTAATCGTATGCTTGTTGATCAATTTATAATTATCACAACTAGTATCCAGTTCCAACTTAATATCCACACCCTAGTTTCGAATTAGGGTCTATGTATATTCACATGAATTACACAAGTTCAATATAAATTATGATTGCAAATAATCATCACACACACATGCACATGAATAGGTATACCAACCTATTAACTACGTTACAATATTACCGGCTTATAATCATCACCACTTGATTAGGGTTAATATGTTAAGCTAACTATCAATTTATATTCTTAACAACACTGTAATCAAGATTCTCAGTTGCTCATGTACATTACTAATCACCACTTCATTATGTTCTCAATTTATTTCAGATGAATTCTAATAATTAGAGATACGATACTTACAGATTTTGATGATTACCAACTCGATCGACTGTCCAATCTTCCGAGTACACTCCTATTCAAGAATATACATCAAAACTACTCATTATTATTTAGAATTTATTTTAGTTAAGTGGTGACTGAATTCACCTTGGTACTCAACGAATATTCAACACAATTTCCTTCGACACGTTCACCACTCGTCGCCGGTGAAACCCCGCACATTTGAGCCTTAGACGGCCTCCCCTTAGAATGTCGTCGCCTGTGTTGGGTGTGAAAACATCATCTTCACGAATTCAACAATTTACAATCATGCAATTAGACTTTGGATGGCTGTCCGCACTCCCGCTTAGCCCCTTGGCCACACCCACACGGCTGCGTGGCCGTGCTCGCGCCCGCACCCGTGCCCGCACCATGCGTACTCGCTCGTGCCCTGCGCCCGGCCTGGGCATGTGTAATGGTCCCAGTTTTTAATCACTAAATTACCTTAATAGAAACTATTATCCTTAAACAATTCAGATAATCACTGATAATTTTAACAACATCTCCTCTATATTATGGAGTTTGCCCTAATATAATATATCAAATTTTGACTAATACCGGCTTACTTAATTACAATATCAGCATGATAATGCCTACTTATAAATTCTTAAGTTTCAACTATATAAACTCAACACAAACACTAATACATAAACTCATACTCAGTAATGTCCCTCTCAGTATCAAATTCTAACACAAAACCAATTCAAATTCTATTCAAATACAACTAGAACTCATGTATTTATATATATATTCTTGAACAAATTTGTACATAATCAACTATATGTTTTACTCAATAACGTCAACTATTTATATATATGCATATAACCAAAGCATTTAAATATAATCAAACAGCTGCGTGGACCCACATAAGAAGTAGTCCGTGTTCTTCCAATGCTACGCCCTTACCTTAAGCCGGGTCTAGTCTCAGTCTTCACCCAAAGACATATAATTTGAGGGGCTATAAGCTTACAGCTCAGTGAGTGAAGTTAAACTAAGTTTTAAATAATCCATGATATTAGCAGTGTGCAGTGTATATGATACAAGAAATATGTGTTCATAAATATCTCAACTAGATTGTTCATTTACTTCAAATTGTTGTTTAATTAATATCATTGTGTATAAGCAATAGGTATCGAGGTTTGCATTAATGTATTGTGAATTTTCGATGTCCACCATACCATACACGGGTAACACCTCCGATACATATATAGTATACACACACATATACCACACCTATACATGTATCACGCATACATGTATACCACACATACACATTCATTCACATTCAATAATTCTTTATCTTTTCCTGTCTTCTTCTCCTCCGTTCTATATCTGGTCCCTTCCTCCATAAATAAATGTATAATATTATTTCACTGTCTTTTTTCTCTTTTGGTTTTATATCCGGTCCTTCCTTCATAATTAATATAATATTTCACCATCTTCACCTTCCTTCGGTTATCTGTCCGGTCCCTTCCTCCTTGAATGATTACAACAATCATGTTTACATGTGCATATACATATTCAAACATCACATACCCATTCATATTCATAGCATTCAAGCAACAAATACAATCTTATTCATGTACTCTCAAGTTCGTATTTGTCATGAGATTCAACTTATCGAAATAGCATCAATATTAAATTACATGCTAGTGACAAGTTAATTATCATTATCATTATCCGATTCCGATCTACTATCCACATTCTAGTTTCCGATTAAGGTTCACAGTGTATCCACTTTAATTTAACAAATTCAGTATATTTTATAATTTATATACAATCATCCCACATACATATGCATAAATAATCACTTGTAATTAATTAACCATGCTTCCAGTTACATAATCATCATCATTTGATTTGGTAATCATCACCTTTTGGTTAGGATACTTGTAGTTAATCCAACTACTACTTTATGCACTTAACGTCTTGATTAAGGTTCACAATTCTTCATTTATGTTGCTAATCATCACTTAGTTTCATACATAATTATAAGTTAATCACCACCACATGGTTTCATATACAAGTATAAGTTAATCACCCTCACATGATAAAAATTAGTATAGTAATTCTAACTACCGTTTCATATGCTTGATGTTCTTATACATCAGCGGTTCAATTTATAGGGGGAGTGTCAATAATTAATGACATGTTCGGAGAGCAAATATAATCATTATCACCAGTGTCCGATTTTGAGTAAATATAACATTTAAGCTTTCAGTCTTGGTTTTATGATATAACAACCACATAATAACCCATACTTTGAAATTTCAATTTATAGGTTAAGTTACAACGTATCGATTTATAAAGTCATTACTTGATTAAGTTTGATTACTACACTTAACTATTGTTTCATGACTAGTCACAACTTGAATCTATGCTTATTAACCGATCAATTATCATCAAAATTCTTGCTTAATCACATTTTAATTACCATTCCATGACTTAACTAACGATTGGAGTTCTGTTACTCACCGGTTATCGGCAATCTCTGAGGACTCTCGATACCGATCAACCTTCGGATTACTCCAAACACACCCTAATTACAATACATTATACCAAGTCATTTTTTAGCTTAATACTCAATTACGAAGGGTTTTTTTAGTGTACTATGACTAGTTTTACCTCTGATTTTTTAGAATTTACTAACATAAATTTTTCGACACAAACTCTACTTGTTGTTTTCTTGCCTTGGTGCTCGTTTGGGTACAAACCCTACTTCCCCTCCTCTCCTCCTTTGCTGCCTATGACCCGGGCCTTTTCCCTTGAGGCCTTCACCACCTCCGGCCTTCTCCTTCAGGCCGCGCTGCCGTAGGCCCTCCTTAGGTCGCTAACAATCTACCCTGGCGCCAGTTACGGTGACTGTGCAAATAGAGAGAGAAGGTTCAAATGGAGTGGGTGAAGAGAAGAAGGAGAGATAGAAAATGAATGGGAAGGACCATGGGTGTTTAGATAAAGGAGAGGGTAAGAACTAAAGTGGAAGAGTCTTGGAGAAGAGGTAGAAGAAAGTGAAGAGAGAGAAGGACTAAATGAGAAATGAGATGTTTTCTCTCTCATTTAGACCATAAACCATGTTGAAATTTCTTTTAATGAGGCCACCTAGCATGTCAAGTTCCCATACAGCCTCATAAATCACCATCTCCATGTTAGACCGAACACCTCATTTCCCCCCTCCACTAACTCATGTGCATGATTTTTATTTATTGTTGGGTGTTAGTAGGATGTAATGGTTAGGGTGTAATTCACATACACAATTTCTTGTGTGTACCAAAGTTTATATAAATGTGAATACACACACATATGGTTTCATAATCCCATCCACTAAGTATCCTTTATACTAAGGACATATAATGAATTTGAAAATTGATAATTAGCTTTCCTAATTAATCATGCCATGATTATTATTAAAAAGGATCACTGTACTAATTATCGAACTAAAATCAAAAATTATGATACTGAACTTGTGATAAAGAAATTTGGGTGTTACAGCTCTACCCCCTTAAAAGTTTCCTCCCCAAAACTTAACTTATTACACTTCATATTTACATATTTATTATCACATTTGCACATTTATTCCTCATTATCTTTTATTTAATTTTTCTATGCAACCTTTTTTTTGTTTATGGTATGTAGTTATTTAAATAGGAAGAAAGGGTAAATGAAGCTTCTAATTTATCTACAAATGCTATCTAAAATTTCAACTTAAATCAATTTAAAATCAAGGGAAGAAAAGGATATATTATCATCTCCACAATTCAAATCCAAAATCTGA
>JAVJIF010031886.1:0-122690 GCA_038442645.1 Agave tequilana | reverse complement strand
CTTTTCGCGTACTAGGAGGGACGACTTTACTGGTGCACCAAATGATGTCAAAGTATTCATTGCTGACCAAGGATCACTGTCCACGTCAGTGCTAGTGTCTGACGGTACAAATCCGATGCAAATGCAGAAAAGTAAGCCAAATCTAAATCTTCATTGATGAATCACTCGCTTTCAACATTGGCGGTGGTATCGAAGTCGAGCTTATCAATGCTAGTTACAAGAGGATTTATTTTCCGGAGACATTCTTCTTCTGGCTCTGTATCGGCTTCATTGCCAGAGTCGTGTTCTTCTGGGTGTGGATTCTCATCAGCCTCAAGAGAATCCTGATAAAGGAGGGAATCTGTAAAATAATTCTCAGCTCCTTTGAACGGATGCCTTTCGGCAATCAACGTTCTCACTTTTTTATCTTTACCAAATTACTTGATGAAAAGTGGATGAGATGATGGCATTGCAGTGAATCCAAGGTCATCCCAGCAGCAGATTGTATGAGGTGTCAACATCAATGACATAAAATGTCACCTCAGATTTCAGGTCCCCAATTTGACACCTGTGCTTGATTGTTTCCCATCGAGCGTGTACCATTGGCATTGAAGCCATAGATGGTTGTCTGAGTGGCACTTAACGGGTGGGTGGGGATCCCCAAATGCTGCATAAACTTGCGGGCCATGATGCTGAACGCGGATCTCGGATCAACCTGAATACGGCTCAACTTCCGATGATCCGATATACCCTATCTAATAGAGGGTTCTATTATGTTTCTCTTTAACTTTCATGTCGTCTGGAGTGAAGGTGATGCAAGAAAACTACTTCGAGGTATGGTGGCAATGGTTGCCATCTTCCTCTTCACATATAGCAAGATTTGGGTTACGAAATCTCTACATCCGCTAATGCTTCTCTTAGAGCATCCCTTGTAGACTTGGAAAGCCTTAGGAGCTCATAGAGAGTGATTCAAGTAGGGATATTGGCTAGTTGAGCTAAGACATCAAAACGGAAGGGAGTTGACGATCCCACATCATTTTTTGGAAGAGTTTTGACATACTGAAGCTCTTTCTGCTTTTCCATGGATGGCTCTTCCTGCTTTTCTCTACGGATGGCCCAGTGAACTGATTGATTATTTTCTCAACTGGTTACGGGGAGTTTACTACCGGCTCACCGTACTGCTTCAGGTATTGCTTGTCAGATCGAGTCTATAATGTGGGAGATGCGCCCGCGTCAGCAGTAAAGGCGGACTCCTTGTATTCCGACTAGTAAGGGAGGCAACATCTTCCTCAGTTTCTCTTGTAGAGATACTCACCACATTGCTGGAGGAAGCTCTAGCCTTGCCTTTGGACTTCCTGCTTATGATAGTCATCCATTGTTGGCTTTTGACAATGTCAGGAAGGACCCATATTATCTCTCCTTGAGGAGTAGGAATAGGAATAAGACTCTTCTCCCTCTGGTTGTGTGGATCAGTATTGATCACTCTTAGCTACCCTTTTGAGATGAAAACCACTCCGGTTGGTGCTAATGGGAGATCTCGTTCAAATCGAATAGGTGACATGGTTGTCATATTGGCGGTCACCTTCTTCTGTTCTAGATAAGATTTTAACACCTCTTCTGCATCGATCAGATCCTGAAGGACATCTTTAAAGATGTAGCAGTTCTTCGTATGTTGTCCCAACATCCTGTGATATAAATAGTAGTAGGGATCATCAGTCTTCCTCACCTCTTCAGGCCATCTGATCTCCATAAGTTTGAGCCTGTTACTCTTTGGAGTAACTTGAACAGAGAGACCACATGCTCATCCTTGAAGGAATACAACTTATTAGCATGTGCCTGGCCGGAAGCCATTCCTTCTCTGACTGACTAGATCTTTAAAGGTGATTTAATTTCAGTTTCCAGAGTATCTCTTATTCTCGACAGAGAGGATGACTCTGGTGCGCATCACATTGACTTGCCGGATCTCGATTTGCTATCTTTTTCTTCAGCCCTGATCCTGGCGACGATCTCTTCTGCCTGTTCGCATTGTAGCACCAAATGCTTTCAAGTGCTACATTCCGCCACTTCCATTTGAGCAAGTAGAAAAGTTTGTAGATTGTGACGACACGTCTCAACCAGTGGAGACTAGGTCAGGCCGCTAGGACAACGGAGTGCCATGCTCCGAAATTTCTCGACGAAAGTTTTGATAGACTCTCCTTTCTTCTGCTTGGCTGCAAGGATAGTCGGCACTAAGATTCTGTATCATCTTCAAAGAAATGAGCCAAATAACTCCTCTAGGTCGGTCTATGTCTTAATCGAGTCGGCGGGAAGTTTCATGAACTATTCAAAGGCGACTCCTTTAAGAGTGCCAATGAATAAACGAGCTATGATGGTATCGTTCGATACTACATTCCCCTTTTGGGATTTGAAGCAGTATATGTGTTGGATCGGTGACCTTTTACTGTTGAAAGTATGAAGGGTTGGTGCCTTGACTTTGGGAGGGTAAGGAGCTGTGTCCCACTCTACTGGGTAGGGTCAGACTATCCCCACATCTTGGAGACCGTTTTGGTTGGCGAGAACCTCGGGGCGTTGCTCCAATTTGTTCATCCTCTTAGAATGGCTACTCCCATTCTCTGAGTTATCCTTCTATTCAAATGAAGATTTAGGTGGCTCAGAGTTAGAATACTCGTCATTCTCGGTATTTGCAGAAGCTGAGCTCTTCCCTCCTTTCGTTTGCCTTTGGACTTCTTGGAAGGAATTTTAACCTTCGATTTCTTTTTGTTCTTAATCAGTTATGATAGCATCTGCTTAAGGTGTCGATAGATTCTTACTGAGTTCGAATCATATTGAATTGTTTCCTTTGGGCTCGGGCCTACTCTTCGAATCGTTTGGTCACCTCCTCGAGAGTTCCCACCATGTAAGCAAAGGCGGTTGTGTCCGAACTGGAATTCAAAACTGGGATCTAATTATGGCGGAGTGCTCATCATTCACTTTAATCTCCTGGCCAACAGACTGTAGTCGACGAGGTAATCGTTCCTGTGTGGGTTCGAGTATGTCGGTAGACCCTTTCAGGTTCACCAAGAACATCCTTCAAACCTAAAGATTTATCAGCATCTGACTCCTCTGAACTAAAAGCCAGTTTCTTACCTTGGACTTGCTTGGTGTGGAGCTTGGCCTCACCATATTTGCAGTCACTTCTAGGTACTCGATATCAGAGAATGATTTCTTCTTCTAAGATCGTCGTCTCTTGGCTGAGTCTGAAGCCGCTGACAACTAACTAAAAATCGAAGGTTTATTTGTCTGAAAGCCGCGATGGCAATCAGAAAGTACTGCTGAGATGAGTTGCCCGCAGTGACATCAAACAGTGATTTGATGGACGCTCCTCTTCCTTGTCAGGTGGTCCCTCAGATCCATTGAGGAAGCATCTGAGGAACTAGCCTCGAACCCCTGAGGTGAGGAATTTTTGGCATCTTATGTCTTGAAGATATGCAATGCTGAACGCGGGTCTCGCGTTGCTTTGTTGAAACACGACCATCACGTTTAGAGTCAAAAACTCGGGCCTCACATTTTGAGAAAGACAGAATATGGGCTTCGAATTTTGGAGCCAGTAGAACACTGGTCTCACGTTTGACGCGGACCTCGCGTTGTTGGAGAATGCGGGACTCACGTTCTGAAATAGAAGCGCGGTCCTCATGTTGCTTGAAAGAAACGCGGGTATGAACCACGCGTTCTGAATCTGCAGAACAAATTGCTTCTATAGAATTTTCAATCTATTGTCAACGAGCACGACGCCTTCATCGATGTTCAACATCCAGTTAAGCCGCAGAGGTTGTTAAGAACCCCCGGTAACCTGGAATTGTAGAGTTTGGAGAGGAGAATGACGGCAGAATTGATCTTCATCATCACTTTGATCGTGTGCCGATGCTTTCGCCTGGTGGGTCTCCTGAGAGACGTTGACGCGGGCTGCATGGGCTGAACGAAAGATTTTCAGAACCTCTTCTGAAGTGGCACGGCTTGCGCTGTGAGCAGTAGTGCAGGCCACTTTAGAAGTAATCTCTGAAGAGATTCGAGAGAGAGTCTCTGAAGATACTTTGCGGTATTGCCGCATTGCCTTAGGACTAGCGGATCCTGAGGAAAGAAACTTCTCAAACTTTTCTTAGTCAAATTCAATGACGATGGATTCTACCGTCTTCCCGAGGAGCCGGATATTGGCTTGCACCATGGCGTTCTCGTCAATAGAGAAAAAAGTCCCTAGCGGAGTCGCCATCTTTGCTTGGTCGGAAAAGTCATGCGAAGTAAAGTTTGTTTGAGTGGCTGAAAAGTTACAACAGAACAATCTCGATTACAAAAGAGGGAGCAGATATGATTCTCCTCTTTATTTAGGACTGGGTTCTTTGTGTGGCGATGGAGAGTGATTCTTGTTCTCCGTTGACTGGCCGACTGTCCAGCTTCTTTTTAGGATGCTCTCGAAGATCAATTAGGAGGGAGCTCTATTTTTTAAACACACTAAGTGTTTAAAGTCCACTGATTACTCCTTTTCTCCTTTTCTTCAAAAACCAAGAAGCTTTTAGCTTGAGAATTCTTAGTTCTCAATCTCAGAAAAGCCTCTTCTCCTTTCAAAGCCTCTCAGGCTATTTATAGGGAGTCATAGGGATATTATTGTCCCCGAAAATCCTCCATAGTGGGGACTAACTCTCAGGTTACATGGAGAGTTAATTGACCCAGTAATGGGGGTCAGTTACAACAGAAACACGGGTGTCGCGCTGGACGCGGACTTCGTGTTGCTTATCATAGACGCGAGCTTCTCAATTAGAACGCAAAGTTGGTCAAACCTGCGTTTGAAGTAAGACGTAGGATTTCTCAGACCCCGTCTGAAGTGAGACGCAGGGTTTCTTAGACCCGCATCCGATGTGGAGCCGAGCTGCTCAGACCTATGCTTGAAATGGGACACGGGTTGCTCGGACCCTGCATGAGACACGGAGTTCCTCAGACTCGCTTTAGATGGGATGCAGAGTTACTCAGACTCGCCTTGAAAGTTTACTCATGCCCGCGTCTGAAGTCTTTGTGCTTCTATTGGACTCGAGGTCCACATTTTAGTTTGAAACATGACCTTCGTGTTGAAGTGAGGTTCGCGTTTGATGACTTGTTCTTAGTGATTTTTGGGCAGCCTACAAAGATGGGGCATTCATCTTTCACAAAATTGCCTTAGGGGTGAGCACATACTCCTTGAAGAATCCTTGCTGGAAGAGCTCTTCCAAATATCTTTGGAGGGCCTAGAAATGTATGTTTTGGTGCCCCTTGCAGTCGTGGAACGAGTAGTACTCCTCTTTTCCAGTCAATGATGGATTAGGCTGGATTGGTTTTGGGCGTCAGACCGATAGTTGATCTTTGAAGGTGTTGAAGACTTCATCGATCGGGAGATTTAATAGAGTGAAATGCTCTGTTGACCTGTAATGCTTGAATGGACTCGATGGCATTATGGAGAGCGCCTGCTTCTTGTAGGGATGCTGCTCCCTATGCCGGTCGAGAACATAATCGGGAGCTTCACGGTCGGACTTTGACTTTGTTCCGTCCTTGCTATGCTTTGTTGAAGAGTTGGAGAAAGCCTTCATTGCCTCCTCCAGCTAGATGAATTCTTGTGCACGAGAGATAGAGCTTTGCTCATTTTGGCGACATTGTGCTTTAGGAGGTGCTTGTATAAAGAATGAGTGACCTGTAATCCACTGATAAACGCGAGTGCAGATACTTCCTCTCCGCAATTACAGACTTTGGCGAGCTGCCTCTAGAAGATGTTGATATAAGATTTGAGGCTGTTCCCTGGCCTTTTGACAGAGAGGAGGTGGTCGCTACTCCTCTTGGCTTCTAGATGAGTTGCATATTGCGTGAGGAAGGCCTCGGTGATCTCTATGGGGAGAATAGGATGATAGGCAGTAGAACCACTCTGACGCTGCACTCTAAGACTAGAGGGAGATGTATGGCACATGACAGGTCGTTCCAAAAATAGAGCATCATCTTGTCTTGAAAGTGGCGGATGAGCTGGACTAATCGCTCGCTTTGGTGTAACTGTCGAAGGTGGGAGTGGAGAACTTCTTCGGAAGCTCACACTATTGGATGTCCTTGGAAAGCGGGGAGTCATGGAGGCGGGAAGTCAGAACCAAGTGCTGGGGAAGCTTGGCCTCCACGATCTGCTTCTGGATCAGCTCCTTGAGGACGCGGAGATCTGGGGATGCGCCGTTCTTGACATTGCCCTCTGCCCGGTGGACCTGTTCTAAAAGGCAAGGACTTGAGGAGCTGTTGGTTGAGCAGCTTCAGTTCTTCTCGTTCATGAAGGATGTTATCGCGATCGAGAATCATTTGCTCCCCTTGCGATATGAATTCTGTTGCTGTTCTTTCATCTGCTCCTTCATCTCTCAGAGTATCTGAAACATTTGATCTTCATGTTGTTGTGTAGGTTGGGTGCCGACAGACGGCTCCTACAAAGTGGAGGAGGTGGTACCCCTCCGTGAATGGTTGATTATTGATTCGCTTGGAGGTCGCGCCTCCGGTAGTCACCTTGGCTTTTCCCTTGAGGTTGTGCCACCGATAATTTTCTCATGTAGGGCCATCGCTGATCAAGAAGAGGTTATAGAGGAAGGTCAAAGAGGGAGAGATCTTAAGCGTGAAGAGTCAAATCTCAATGAAAGCACAAAATGTATGGGTAAATTCCTGGAAGAAATTTATCTACACTTCAAATTGTAGTTTGGATCTAAGATAGAGAAGAAGAAACAATCGCAAAGACTCAGGTTTTACATGGATATCCAATTTGAAAAAACCACAGGAAGAGGAGAGTTCACTATTTTCAGAGGATTACAGTATTTTCTAGAGAGGTGAACTCTGTTGTTCTAGCTAGATCTTCAGTTCAAAAAAAAGTATATCCATGAGATGTCCTCTAGATGTCTTATATACCTGGAGGTTTCTATTGACGGTGCGAGTCATGCGGGATTCAATAACCTCACGATCTACACGTTGCGATCTTTCGTAACGGCCTGGATTGTGCTCTTGATTGCGAGAATGATATCTACTGCTTTCTGTAACTGCTTGCGTTGAAATAGGGATCGTGGATCATGTTTGAAATATGAAACGACCTGGTGGCATAAAGGACTCCACAGATATAGGCAGGATTTGATGGAGTTTGTTGCAGAAGTTGTCTTGCTCAAGTCGGGAGAATTGATTTCAGGAAGATGAACACCCTCAGGAAAGTTAATTTCCTCAGGAGAAAAGGATGGTCTTGGGAATGTTCTAGATGCTTCTTTAGCTTGGAGGTTTTCCTTGTGAGTGTCTTCGGAAATTCTGACGGCGAGAGACACGTGCCTAGATTCTGGTGTGGGTCAAATTTTGATTACTAAAAATATATAGGAATAAAGAGGATCTGATATGAATTTTTTTGTTTTTGAAGCTTTGATTCCGGTAGAAGATGCCTAAACCTTTTACGCATCGTATCTTGTTTTATGGTAAAATAAAGTTTGTCCACTGTAAAAGAATCGTTTTTGATAAATATTCAGGTTTCTAAAGGAGGTTGTAAGGGAAAAACTACTAAGGATTTAGTAATAAAAAATGTTCATGAGTCATTCTAGTGTACTCTTTTACTTTTAGATTCAGATGTTGAACAAATTTTTTATGTAGTCTGTTCTTTTAATGGTGTTGAGTGTTGATGAAGTGAAACAAAAGTTGAAGATTGATGCCCAAAATCGTTTAGTTGACTTTCTCAGTTGTCCATCATATCCTAAAGGTGATGCCACTAATTGTGACATGAAGAAATTATTGTTGAAAGGTAAGTTTACAATTCCTTTCTTTTAAAGTCCTTCGTGCAACTACAAAGGACCACATAAACTCCCCCAGCTTATTTGAATTCTAACTCTTCTTAAAGGTCACAAAGTTTAGAGGAAAGATTATGCAAACAAAAGGAGAAATATCCATTGACTTTAAGAACATTTCTTCCATGACTAAACAATGAAAAATTCTGTTCTTAAGAATGTAAAAGCTCAAATTGACAAGAAGAAAGCAAGATATGACTTTGGTCTTGCTATGAAAAAACTATGGAATTTCAAAAAAAAAAATTGGGGAAAATTATTGTTGAAAGGGGAGTTTAGGGCTCTCACAGGGTTCAGTTACTTTAACTTGAAAAACACTTCACAGAGAGAGAGAGAGAGAGAGAGAGAGAGAGAGAGAGGTGAACAAAAAAGAAGCCAACAACTAAAGGTGAAAACCAAAAACCCTAAAAACAAGTACAATCCAAACTAGAGCAAGAGACCTGCATGGCAATGAAAAGTGCCATACAAGCCGACGGAAAAGGTCAAGAAGGGCCATCATATGAGGTATTCATTTCTCCCAAGCACAAGAAACAGGTAGTAATGGCAAAAAGGAGGCCTTTTTGCCACGCAAAAAGGTGGAGAAAAGAGTGAAGATTGTATCTAATCTACTGAATAAATATAAATATACAAACACCAAATAGAGAGAAAACTGCACTTCGAATTATCATATGTAGCTCTAGTCATCCATCAGCACATGCAAACATGCAGTGCACGTGGATAACATAAACTGCTAGCAACAAGAAGTTTTTCTCTTTAGAATAGGCATGCACTGTGTTGGGCGCGCTATTCAATCCTTGAATCTTCTCCTCCCCTTTTACTATTTTACTGGTCATCAGTACACCAAATTTCACTAATATACAAAAGATTACTATGATGCATTATGGATCAAAATGTTTGACAACTAAGAGATAATATGTGCAAAAATAAGTGTAGCTGAAATGAGAAATTGAGACAGACGAGTCACAATACACACTGAGAGGATAAGACAAGAAATGAGTGTATATGTAAGAAGTTAAATGTTATTATTATTGATGAGAAAATGAGAAATAGTTGATTGAAATTGTAAAAGTCTCAGTTTTTTTATCACCAAATCACCATAATCATATATATAATCTTCTATATCATATCCATAAGTCATAGGAAATTAACAGCATCTCCTCTATAACTGAGAGTCTACCTTGATACTATATCAAATTTTGGCCAACACTCTCCTACTTATCATCTTTAAAACTTTAATCTCAATAGTACCCAATCTCAATAACATTGTTCATTTAACTCGAGAGCACTCCTCTCGGTATCGCAATAATTACATGACCAATTTTAATTCAAGTCAAGGTAAAACTAGAACTTCATATAAATATACTAAAATACAAATACTTTCATATTTATACAAAGAGGCATTGAACAAAATTAAATACAAATGTTCCACAAATAATATTCGATCCATCTTGCTGCTTGTAAGGCCTCAAGCTGGGTCCTTACCCTTCCCATGACCTGAAAAATGGATTAATAACAATGGGGTGAGCTTGACAGCTCAGTGAGTAAAGTAAACTCCAATTTAACCTAAATAATGCATGCTTAAACAACTTACAATTTCAAATCTCTTATGCCAGTTTTTAATTCTACAAAAAATATCATTCCTTATTAACTCTTAAGTCTTGACATCTTGCCCAGTCTTCTTTTACCTTTCTTAGAACATAAATGTCTCAATTATCAGATAAAATTTCGTATCTTATCAATTTCATAATTAGTGATGCACCAATCACAAACCGTGCTCTTGTGGCACACAATAATTAATATGTAAAAGTAATTTATGAATCACAGTGTCAAGCTCTAATGGTTGCACTGATCACAAACCGTGCTCTTATGGCACACATTAATTAATATAAAAGTAATTCATGAATCACAGTGTCAAGCTCCAAATAGCTGCACCAATCACATACAGTGTTTTTATGGCACACAATAAAAATATATAAAAATGTTTCAGGTATAATGGTGTCAAGCTTCAATGGCTCTGACACACCAAATAATTTTTTTATCATAATTAAAATGCACATATTCCACAATCATTTTCAATGATTGAGTTTCACCATCTCCCCCTCCTACTAGTTCTTGCACGACCCCTTCCTCCAGTATATATAATATATAACACCGTCTTCTCCTTCATGCCGGATTTTACACGACCTCTTCCTCCATTTATATAAATATATATGTATATCAATAATACCGTCTTTCCCGCCACCGGATCTAGCAGGGTCCCTTCCTCTAACATGTATTCACATTTCAACATATACAAAATACCCCGTCTTTCCCCACCACCGGTTCCCGCACTGTCCCTGCCTCCATTTGCATAAAAATGCATAAAAAATGTGTATACAAACACCACATACACATTCACATTTATAAAATCATGCAAAATTTAACAATCAGTGTTTGTTAGGGTTTACTCAGTTATTGAAAGATTCTCCAAGAGTTCTTATAGTATCATTCATATACATGTCAATGTGTTACACATAATCATATTCATGTATTCTCAAGTTCATATATGACATGAAATTTATTTTATCAGGTAAAGTTCAACACCTAATCGTATGGTTGTTGATCAATTTATAATTATCACAACTGGTATCCAGTTCCAACTTAATATCCACACCCTAGTTTCGAATTAGGGTCTATGTATATTCACATGAATTACGCAAGTTCAATATAAATTATGGTTGCAATTAATCATCACACACACATGCACATGAATAGGTATACCAACCTATTAACTACGTTACAATATTACCGGCTTATAATCATAACCACTTGATTAGGGTTAATATGTTAAGCTAACTATCAATTTATATTCTTAACAACACCGTAATCAAGATTCTCAGTTGCTCATGTACATTACTAATCACCACTTCATTATGTTCTCAATTTATTTCAGATGAATTCTAATAATCAGAGATACGATACTTACAGATTTTGATGATTACCAACTCGATTGACTGTCCAATCTTCTGAGTACACTCCTATTCAAGAATATACATCAAAACTACTCATTATTATTCAGAATTTAATTTTAGTTAGTGGTGACTGAATTCACCTTGGTACTCAACGAATATTCAACACAATTTCCTTCGACACGTTCACCACTCGTCGCCGGTAAAACCCCGCACATTTGAGCCTTAGACGGCCTCCCCTTAGAATGTCGTCGCCTGTGTTGTGTGTGGAAACATCATCTTCACGAATTCAACAATTTACAATCATGCGAATTAGACTTTGAATGGCTGTCCGCACTCCCGCTTAGCCCCTTGGCCACACCCACACGGCTGCGTGGCCGTGCTCGCGCCCGCACCCGCGCCCGCACCATGCGTACTCGCTCATGCCTTGCGCCCGGCCTGGGCATGTGTAATGGTCTCAGTTTTTAATCACTAAATTACCTTAATAGAAAACTATTATCCTTAAACAATTCAGATAATCACTGATAATTTTAACAACATCTCCTCTATATTATGGAGTTTGCCTTAATATAATATATCAATTTTGACTAATACCGGCTTACTTAATTACAATATCAGCATGATAATGCCTACTTATAAATTTTTAAGTTTCAACTATATAAACTCAACACAAACACTAATACATAAACTCATACTCAGTAATGTCCCTCTCAGTATCAAATTCTAACACAAAACCAATTCAAATTCTTATTCAAATACAACTAGAACTCATGTATTTATATATATATTCTTGAACAAATTTGTACATAATCAACTATATGTTTTACTCAATAACGTCAACTATTTATATATATGCATATAACCAAAGCATTCAAATATAATCAAACAGCTGCGTGGACCCATATAAGAAGTAGTTCGTGTTCTTCCAATGCTACGCCCTTACCTTAAGCCGGGTCTAGTCTTAGTCTTCACCCAAAAGACATATAATTTGAGGGGCTATAAGCTTACAGCTCAGTGAGTGAAGTTAAACTAAGTTTTAAATAATCCATGATATTAGCAGTGTGTAGTGTATATGATACAAGAAATATGTGTTCATAAATATCTCAACTAGATTGTTCATTTACTTCAAATTGTTATTCAATTAATACCATTGTGTATAAGCAATAGGTATCGAGGTTTTCATTAATGTATTGTGAATTTTCGATGTCCACCATACCATACACGGGTAACACCTCCGATACATATATAGTATACACACACATATACCACACCTATACATGTATCACGCATACATGTATACCACACATACACATTCATTCACATTCAATAATTCTTTATCTTTTCCCGTCTTCTTCTCCTCCGGTTCTATATCTGGTCCCTTCCTCCATAAATAAATGTATAATATTATTTCACTGTCTTTTTCTCTTTTTGTTTTATATCCGGTCCCCTCCTCCATAATTAATATAATATTTCACCATCTTCACCTTCCTTCGGTTCTCTGTCCGGTCCCTTCCTTCTTGAATGATTGCAACAATCATGTTTACATGTGCATATACATATTCAAACATCACATACCCATTCATATTCATAGCATTCAAGCAACAAATACAATCTTATTCATGTACTCTCAAGTTCGTATTTGTCATGAGATTCAACTTATCGAAATAGCATCAATATTAAATTACATGCTAGTGAACAAGTTAATTATCATTATCATTATCCGATTCCGATCTACTATCCACATTCTAGTTTCCGATTAAGGTTCACAGTGTATCCACTTTAATTTAACAAGTTCAGTATATTTTATAATTTATATACAATCATCCCACATACATATGCATAAATAATCACTTGTAATTAATTACCATGCTTCCAGTTACATAATCATCATCATTTGATTTGGGTAATCATCACCTTTTGGTTAGGATACTTGTAGTTAATCAACTACTACTTTATGCACTTAACACCTCTTGATTAAGGTTCACAATTCTTCATTTATGTTGCTAATCATCACTTAGTTTCATACATAATTATAAGTTAATCACCACCACATGGTTTCATATACAAGTATAAGTTAATCACCCTCACATGATAAAAATTAGTATAGTAATTCTAACTATCGTTTCATATGCTTGATGTTCTTATATATCACGCGGTTCAATTTACAGGGGGAGTGTCAATAATTAATGACATGTTCGGAGAGCAAATATAATCATTATCACCAATGTCCGATTTGAGTAAATATGAACATTTAAGCTTTCAGTCTTGGTTTTATGATATAACAACCAACATAGTTAACCCATACTTTGAAATTTCAATTTATAGGTTAAGTTACAACGTATCGATTTATAAAGTCATTACTTGATTAAGTTTGATTACTACACTTAACTATTGTTTCATGACTAGTCACACCTTGAATCTATGTTTATTAACCGATCAATCATCATCAAATTCTTGCTTAATCACATTTTAATTACCATTCCACATGAACTTAACGATTGGAGTTCTGTTACTCACCGGTTATCGGCAATCTCTGACGACTCTTTCGGATTACTCCAACACACCCTAATTACAATACATTATACCAAGTCAATTTTTTAGCTTAATACTCAAATTACGGAGGGTTTTTTAGTGTACTATGGACTAGTTTTACCTCTGATTTTTTAGAATTTACTAACATGAATTTTTCAACACAAACTCTACTTGTTGTTTTCTTGCCTTGGTGCTCGTTCGGGTACAAACCCTACTTCCCCTCCTCTCCTCCTTTGCTGCCTATGACCCAGGCCTTTTCCCTTGAGGCTTCACCACCTCCGGCCTTCTCCTTCAGGCCGCGCTGCCGTAGGCCCTCCTTAGGTCGCTAACAGTCTAGCCCTGGCGCCAGCTACGGTGACTGTGCAAATAGAGAGAGAAGGTTCAAATGGAGTGGGTGAAGAGAAGAAGGAGAGATAGAAAATGAATGGGAAGGACCATGGGTGTTTAGATAAAGGAGAGGGTAAGAACTAAAGTAGAAGAGTCTTGGAGAGGAGGTAGAAGAAAGTGAAGAGAGAGAAGGACTGAATGAGAAATGAGATGTTTTCTCTCTCATTTAGACCATAAATCATGTTGAAATTTCTTTTAATGAGGCCACCTAGCATGTCAAGTTCCCATACAGCCTCATAAATCACCATCTCCATGTTAGACCAAGAACACCTCATTTCCCCCCTCCACTAACTCATGTGCATGATTTTTAGTTTAATTGTTGGGTGTTAGTGGGATGTAATGGTTAGGGTGTAATTCACATACACAATTTCTTGTGTGTACCGAAGTTTATATAAATGTGAATACACACACATATGGTTTCATAATCCCATCCACTAAGTATCCTTTATACTAATGACATTAATGAATTTGAAAATTGATAATTAGCTTTCCTAATTAATCATGCCATGATTATTATTAAAAAGGATCACTGTACTAATTATCGAACTAAAATCGAAAATTATGATACTGAACTTGTGATAAAGAAATTTGGGTGTTACAGCTCTACCCCATTAAGAAAGTTTCCTCCCCAAAACTTAACTTATTACACTTCATATTTACATATTTATTATCACATTTGCACATTTATTCCTCATTATCTTTTATTTAATTTTCTATGCAACCTTTTTTGTTTATGGTATGTAGTTATTTAATAGGAAGAAAGGGTAAATGAAGCTTCTAATTTATCTACAAATGCTATCTAAAATTTCAACTTAAATCAATTTAAAATCAAGGGGAGAAAAGATATATCATCATCTCCACAATTCAAATCCAAAATCTGAAGAAATATTTTTAGAAAAAGGGATGGGATAAATTAATTCTAATTGGTTATAAGGAGGAGAATTAAGAAAAATCGAAATTATTGATTACTTGTTCTCCAAGTGAAGGATAAAAGGATATTATCAGAATATTAAAAATTCAAATGCAAGTTCTGAGCATATATCTTCTGATGGTTGGACGAGATAAAGTTAGAGCCCACAACGCAGCCTCATCCACCACAAGATTGCCGTTGTCTTCCCTTTATTGCCGCGAAAACGCGACAATCTTCTAGAATCAGTCTTGGCGGTTGGGTATACATCTTCGACTGGGAGTCTACCTTCTACTTCTTCTATAAATACCCATGCAGAGCAGAGGAAAAAGGATATCTCAGAGATCAAAAGATTAGGGTTTTCTTTAGTATTCTCTTTCTTTCGGATTTTCATTGTATTTTCTAGGGTTTTAGTTTGAGCAAGTGATTTGAAAAGAGACGAAGGAGAGATTGTAATTTGACGGTGACAACTTCAATAAACAAGGTTTTTTTTTGTTCTTCTTTCAATTTCTCTTGTCTATTTTTTTGCTTTAGTTTTTTAATTATGCATTCTTCTTCTTTATATACTATGCTTAGTTTAATATCGATCATTCTTAACTAATCTACTTCATGCTTTGTTAATCTCTCCACTGCCACTTCTAGTTCTATGTTGAATAAACTGATTGAATCCTATGCATGCGTAAAACCCTAGAATTAGAAAATCTTCTTGAAGACTTATGATGATAAAAAGTTAAACTGATTATCGTTAATACTAGTTAATAGTTTTGCTTATTTTATGCATAGATGGCTTTGATAGCTTAACGTTAAATCTAAACAAATTTTCTTATATTAGCTTAGAAAACTTTGATAATCTAATTTTGAACTTTAGCTAGTGTGTTTCAATTAGGATTGACTTTTCATCTTATATTCTTACTTGAAGCAAATTTTTAGGAACGGCTTTTACGATTCAACATGAAGTTTAATCTTCATAGACTAGTAATTAGTGGTGGTAGATGATTAGTGAGATATAAACCTTTCTCTTATTAAAAAAATCCAGCAACACTCCCTAGTTTTAGAAACAACCATCTTTCAAAGTCTTTCTTTTCTTAAAAATTATAAAATACAAAAACAAAACAAACAATCTTCTTTTCTGAAGCACCCTGTTCCCGGGATACATACCAAGATACGTGTCCCGACTTTTTCGACTGTATTATTGCAATTTTCTTCCAGTATTAGTTTTTAAGTTGTGATTTCTCATATTTTTGGTATCGGATCCGGATTCTCAGTCTTAGAGTCAGGCCTGACCCGGATCGGGAACCTGAAACTGGCATACCGCCCGATTTGACCTTTCTGGTAGTCTGATTTGACCGATTTTAGTTTCATACACTGTTTTCTAATATTTTATATTTTTCATGATTTTCTAGAAATTTTCAGAATTATTTTGCAAATCTCCAAATCGGTGTTGGTCGGCATCACTGACTGATTCCCGGATTTTTAGTTTTCAAATGGGACTTTTCAAAACGGCTTTCACATTACTTCTTAGAACTTCATTTTCTATCTAAAAACATTTTTTGAGATTTTTCTAAATTTATCAAAACTTGACCGATTCTGGTGTAGCCGGTATCGCCGGAAGATTCCAAGATTTTTAATTTGAAAACTACATTGAATTTCTCAAATCTAATTTTATCAAACATTTTAAAATAATATTTTCTATTTTTGAGATTTCTCGGAACGTTTTTGAATTAGTCAAATTTTCGCCCCATTAAAATGATAATATTATTTACCGACAATTTCTTTTTTTTACTTTTTTTCTTCTCTACTCTCCTACTTTATACTCTCAGATATTTTAATAAATTAATTATTTAATAATAAGATTTTTTACTATTTTCTTTTCTTTTTCCTTATTTTTTTCCTTTTCCTATATTTTCTTTCCTTTTTTTCTTTCTTTTTTTTTTTTTTTTTTTTCCCCTTTGATTTCCCTGGCCTACTCCTGCTCCCGCCGCCTGCAGCATGCCCAGCCGCCTGCAGATGGGCTGCTGCTGTAGCCCAACCCCTCCCCCCTATCCCATTACATCATCACCCCTTCTCTTCTCCTTTCTAAAAAAATCTTCCCTCCCTCCTTCTCCTTTTCATTCTACTTTCAATTTCAGCCTCCTTCAACAAAACAAAACACACTCCTCTCCATGGCCGCCGCCTCCACCATCACCACCACCACTGCCGTCCCTCCCTAGCCGCCGGCCACCACTCCCCCACACCCCCTCTCCACTCCACCACCTCCTTCAACCTCCACCAACCATCCACCACCTCTAATTTCAACATAACCCATCACCACCACTTCCTTTCCTCCTCCAAAATTCACCACCACCTCCATCAAATTCACTACTCCAACCACCCCATCATCACCTCCTCCTCCTCTAACTCCCACCACCTCCAACAACCACCACAACCACCATAAACCACCACCACCAACTACCACCACCACCTCCACCAACACAAACAACCACAACAACCCAATACCACCAAACCTCCTCCCCTCCCCTAGGGCGCGCGTGCGCCGCCCCTCCCCGGCGGCGCCGCCGCCGCCGCTAGGCCGCCGTCGCCGGCGGTGGCCGGCCATCCCCCCCCTTCCTTCCTTCCTTCTTTCTTTCTTTTCTTCTTTATTCTTTCTTTCTTTTCTTTTCTTTTTCTTTCCCTAAATAAACACCTATTTCACTTCCCTAAAATACCCATCCCCTCATTCCCAAATTACTTCCCCATATTTACAATCATACCCCTCCCCTTTTAATTCCTAATTCCTTTCTAAAAATACCCTATTCTCTCTCTCTCTCCTTCCTTCCTACAACTTTCTCTCTCCTCTCTCTCGCTCCTCTCTCATTCCCTCTCTAATAATTAGTATAAATATTTATATTTATATGTTTTAATATATATATTATGGGCTAGTGGCTTGCTCGCACGGGTTTGCGGATTTCTCGAATATTAACCTGTATTTCATCTCGGTTTCAGGCGAGTGCTTTATATTAAACTTAAAAATAATTACTCTTGATTATAGCATGATATTGATATGTGGACATCATATTACTACCGTAACATGCCTAACACTTACTACCGTAATTTTTAATACATGATTCCTTATTATACAAGTTAATTACAGTATTTACACCGACACTTGATATGTTATATTTGATACCTGATCCACGACACTTGATATCTGACACCGATACTTGCCATGCTATCTTATCACTTGATATCTGACACCAGTACTTGCCATGCTACACTTGACACCGACAATTAATATGCTATCACCTGGTACTAGCATACTTGACATGATATTGTGACACCTGACTGGGGACTATTACTCCTGACACCCGTATTAGTTGGCATATTCATGATTATCACTTTTACGGGGACTTGATTATTATACTGTTACCAGACATTTGGTACTCCTGAACTCCTGTACTCCTATATTCCTGAACCCCTGAAAAAGGGTGACTCCTGATACTATACTCCTGTTGATCCCCGTAATAGGATAACCATGAATATATGGTTACTATGAACACCCTATGGACATTATAACTGGACAAATTCTAATAATTAGACAACTTACACCGGGATGGGGGAAACTGATGATTACCGATATAGTCTCCATGTTTATGATGGTTTTATAGTGTCGCGCGGCCATATACTTAGATTGACCTGGAGGCCACCACGCGCTTCCGTGGGTGCACTGACACCCCTACTCCCCTTGCCTACCGGTTGTGCCATAAGCCCCTGGGCCTATTCCTGTGGGAGCGGTGACATCCTTTTCCTGTTCGGGAGTACAATAAGTCCCGGTACCTAACGGTACGTTCCGGCTCAGCACCGGATACTCCTTGACCGTTATCCCGGGCATATACGGGACCCATTCTAGGCATGGTTCGTCAATCTCTATCAGTTTCTAATAACTTACTCTCTGGTCTGTATGCTAAGGTATGTGGGATGAGACGTATACAAATCAGATAAGTCTTAATAACTTAATAATAACATTCTCCTGATAACTGACTAGCTATACTCTTGTTATATACTGCTCACCACTTAGACATGTGCTATCTTGTTGGATTACTTGATTACTTTCATACTGTTTCATTATTATGTTATTGTGAAGACAAAATCAGGTATATAAACTCAGATTACAATGACATGAGGTATAGGGTATATATATATGAGGGTTTCCTTATTTGGATTATTCCTTCGACGTACTAATCTCACGAATCGGTAATGTGGGCTAGTATAACTGATTTTCCTGTAGTTACTTTACTTACTGCCTCATTTCATGCATATATGTGCTTATATTCACGATACACCTTTCATGTATACATGTACCTGTTATGCACGCCACTTGGCTTTACTATATGTGAAAAGGGAACACCTAGAGGGGGGTGAATAGGTGTTAGTGCTAATCTAAAACTAAATGCAAAACTAAGTGCGCTAAATGCGGAAGCTAATGCAAATTTTGCAATCACACTTAATACAATCAACAAGTGTAGCCGAATTCCCCGTGAAGGGCTCAGGACTAACTCCTCTTGATTCCCCTTGAATGGGTTGAGGTGCTATGTGAAGCTCTTGTTGATTAGGTACAAGTGAGGCACACACAAACAACCAAGCATATACAAGATATAGCAATGCGAATTATGCAAGGCACAACACAAGCAAATAGAAATGATATGACAATATGAATTATGCTCAACACAAGCAAATATGATATGATGTTATGTATGATGCTTTGCACAAATAAATGAGAGAGAGAGTTGAGAGACAAGTGGATCAAACGCAAACACAATGATATGTTTCGAGGTTCGAGCACCCTTGCTCTACATCCCCGCCTACACCACCGTGTAGAATTTCCAATCCACTATACCGTCCACCGAGGACTCCCACCGAGGGAACCTTCACCGAGAAGGATTTTTACAACAAATGGAGTACCTAACTCCTCTCTCAAACAACCACCTCACAACCGAGGGGTAGGCCCGTAGCCAAACAACAACAGCAACCAACACCTCTACCGAAGAGGGTTTACAACCAAACTCCACCTCTCACTAGAGGGAGCAAACCAATCACCCGATCACCTCTACCTAAGAGGGATACAACAAGAATAAGGGTGTTTACAACAAGTGGTTCCAAAACCACAAACTCAATCTCTCTTTCTTTTCTCTTTTCTTTTCCAAAAAACAAGATCCTAAATAGATTAGGATAGGTGATAGCTCAAGTGTGGAAAACTAGGTGTTTTTGGAAACAAGCAACAAAGAAAATACTTGAGAAAACTTCTTGTAAAAGATAAAGAATGAAAACCAATACAAATATCCCAAATTCCTATTTTCTTTGATTTTCCAAAACCCAAAACACAAATCAAATTGGAAGTTTAAAGCCCAAAACACTTTTGAAAACTCTTTAAAAACACTTAAGAAGGTCTGAAATTTTTGCCCTTAAAATTTCTACAAAAACTATGAAGAGATGGGGTATATATAGCCCCAATACAAAACTAGCAGTTAGAGCTGAGCTGGCAGCTCTGACAGGCAACGGTCGACCGGCCCGGTCGACCGCCAACGGTCGAAAATATGACCGTTGGGCAACTGCGGTCGACCGGCCCGGTCGACCGAAACAAACAGAGAGCACTGTAAGTGCTCCGGTCGACCGTCCCAGTACCTCCAAACGTGCATAGAATTGTGCACGTCGGTCGACCGGCCCGGTCGACCGACCTCAGCCTTAGTCGACTAGTCAGGCTACTAGTCGACTTGGTTGAAGCCTGGAACAAAAACTGGGTCTGAAAAACAGTGTAAAATATTTTATAAAAATCTTTTAACACTTCTAAAAAATCACCAAAAATAGTTTTATCATTTTATATGGAAACACAAACTTGTGATAAAAATTTCAAGACATATATCAATCATATCAATTCATTTTTGTGTCTTGCCAATTTTATCAAAACAACACTTGTATTTTATCAAACTTGATTTTTCAACACATGAATAGGGACATCAAAATAAGCTTGTATAGGAAGTTAAAACCATGTATGTATATCTAGAACATACATAAAAACTATTTAAGCTTGTTTTGATCTACTATTCATGAAAACCAAAATCTAAAACATAAATCTTTTGTGTGTTGTGTGCACTTGAGCATATCAACTATACTAAACTTTACAAATGGATCTAAAAACACACTATCTAAAATATGAATACCTAAGTCTTCTTGACGATCTTCATCTTCAAGTAGACTTGCTCCAAAACTTCATCCATGGGCTAGGCAATGTGTGATCTTGACGCTTTGGCCCTAGAATCATCATGAAAAGCTTCTAAACACCTTGTTGAAACTAATCACCAACTAATATCTTGGTTAATGATCTGAAACTTAAACAATACAAGATTATTAGTAAACATAACTACATGAGTTAATCATCATCAAAACTAGAGTGGAAGCCTTTGGGCCAACAATCTCCCCCTTTTTGATGATGACAAAACTCATGGAGTTATATATGCATGGATTAAAGTTAAGCTTCAAAGAAGCTCCCCCTTAACTCATGCATAGACATAAATAATAAGATATGGAAATGAAGCACATGAATATTTATGCAAGTATGGAGATAAGACATGCAACAAGCATAAATGGAGATAAGACATGCAACAAGCATAAATCAAAATCTTTTTCTCCTATTTGCAATACAAAACACATATATGCATAAATAATAAGGAAGACAAATACTTCTCCCCCTAAGCAATGAAAACATGCATAAAACATGCATATAAACTCAAATACTTCTCCCCCTTTTTGTCAATTATCAACAAAGGGTTCAAAGTAAAATCAAATCAAACAAAATTTCTCCCCCTTTTTGTCAAACAAAAAGATCAAGAAGGGGTTAAACAATCCAAACAATAAAATGAGGGGTAAAAATCTTTCTCCTCTTTTAAGTCAATTAAAACAATAAAACAATGTTCTCCCCCTTTTGTCTAAAACAAAAACAAGGTCAATAAGGGTGACTATAAACAACATGATATCAATAGATAAATATGTCAATGAAGCATCTTGATATCAATAGAAAATAAATAAAGATCAATAGATGTTATATGCTATATACATTCATGAAGAGGAAGACACTAAGTTAGCTTCCCTACACATATGCATTACATGAAAGAGGGATGTTGAGCCCTAATTCACATAACACACACTATGTAATGCATAAGAGGAGATGTGAAGCTCCCCCTACACACGTCTACCACATAACGAAGAGATGTTAAGCTCTTCAATACAAGATACACTCATCATGAATCTATATGCATATAATCAATACAAATCAAAACTTTTGTATTTTTCTTAAAATTTTTAGATACCAATTTTAAGCAAAAACACATGAAATATCTTGATATCAATTGAAATTAAACATAATAAATTTTGAGTGTCTAAACAAAATTTTGATACAAATTGTAAATAATTTTCATATTAAACATATGATACCAATATGAAATTTTCAATCATAAAGTAAGGGAGTGGGAAACAAATACCAATTGAAGAATCACCAATTGAAAGACAAAATTAAATTTTCTCCCTTTATGAAATACCAACTAAAAAGATGCATGGGCTTGATACCAATTTAAAAATAATCAATTAAAACAAAATTGAAACTCAAGCACTAGCATAAACAAGATTTTGTGAAAAATGTATATCTTAAGCACAAATAAAATGTGTATGAAATAGAATGAGTACCAATCACCAATAGATGATACCAATTAAAAATATACATACACAATAAACATATGAGTATACAAAAGATCAAAGTGATACCAATTGAAAGAGTTCAATGATACCAATTGACATAACAATAAGATCAAATGTATACTTCATATTACTATACCTCCCAATCAAGGTTCAAGTTTTAAATGATTTTCATTTTAAAGCATACAAGACCATGATTTCCCATCCATCCGCCCATAGAAGGTAGGGGTTTTCAAAATAGATTAGAAAATATAGTTTGTTTGAAAATCTCTACCATAGTGAAGAATACCGTAACTAGTTAAATAGAAAATCTTTTAAACTAGTACGAAATCCTTCAAGCAAGGAATACAACAAAATAATTTTCATGAAATAAGAAATCCACATGAAAATCAACACTCTAATCCAATTAAGCACAATTTTGACTCATGAAAACAAAACATGAGCAAGCAATAAAAGTAAGTGTAAAGTGTGAATATCATAATCATGAAAATTTTTCATTAAGCTCAATTATTCCTTAATCATGAAAACACGAAAATCATCAAAACTTATTTAATCTTCATGGCATATGTATATCTAATACAAACCAAAGTATACATACATATCTAAAACACAACGAGTCCACAAAATATATGCATTAAGGCACGTGGCTCAAAAGGATAATCATGCATATCTAATAGTTTGGACAAGATAGACATATACATGAAGTTAAACAATTAATCACAAAAGACAAGAAAAACTAAATCTTCATCAAAACAAATTTCATTTCAAGGTATATGTATGAATTCTCAACACAATAAGTATACATACATATCCCTTAACACAATTGAGTCCATATATAGATTTGCATGAAAGGCAAATGACTCAAGGTATGCATATATATCTTAAAGTTTGGCAATACAAACATATACATGAAGTGAAAAACTCATAAAACAAATTCAAAAATGAGAATACAAGTTTAAAATGTATGAATCATCAAAATTAGACTATACTAGCACATGTAATGGGTTCAAATAAGCAATCAATCTCAAACATATATAAATTTATTTGTGGCCCACTATATGCACAAATATATACCTAGTCTTAATGAAAACTAACATCTAAACATGTAATCTTAACATGAAGCATCAAAAATAAGATAAAAATCATCATGATAAAACTAAAACATGATTACTATGTAAATTCACATGTATTAGATTCATGATGTACATTATAGCTTAAACACACGGTGAGAACACAAAGTATGGGTCCATATAAACATGGGTGTCTCAAATGCTATACATGCATGTCAAGAATCTAATGAACATGGCATTTACATACTAATCTATAGACAATGAAACATGCTATAAAATATCAATATGAAAGCATGTAAACAATAATAAGGAGTTAAGAATTGTTACCAAAACCTAGAAGGCAACTCTCCTTGTTTCCAAACATGGTGGTCATCTCCACCAAATCTTCCTTTAAAAGTGATGCATCCAATTGATTTCCTTTAAGTCCGGAACGCATCCACTCCAAGGTGTCATCACTCTCACGTCATGTGAGAGCCCACACCTACATCAAAAACTTTAGGGGTGGTCTTTGGTACCCATATCTTCTTGGGTCCCAGGGGGTTAGTACCTTCTCTAACCCAACAATCTTCTTTGCTAAATTAGAAACATGTATTCTATCAAAACAAATTTAGCAAGATGGCCTTTTCGGCCACAATGTGTACATGTGTACACATGAGCATACATGTGTTGATGGTGTCCGTGTGAAGCATGTGTATGCCGTGGAGGGTGTGCATACATAAAAGTTGGAACTTGTTTCTTACGAACCAAGGTTTCCAAGCGTGTATGGTTCTTAGCACATTGGCTCATAGTGAAGCCCAAACAATCCATTTTCTTCTTCAACATATTTATATCATTTTTAATCATAGAAGAAGTGGAGCATGCAAGGGGTGATCTAGGTGAAACTATCCTAGCATGGCAAACGTTCATCAATCTTATTTTTCAAAACTTCATTTTTCTTTAAACAAACATTCAAATCATTTGAAATGGAAATATTTTATTTTTCAAATCAATATTCTCTTTTAAAACAAAATCAATTTTAGAAGACAAGTTTTCATTTTTCTTCAAAATAACATGACAATCATTTTTAGTTTTTAAAATTCATTTTCTTTTAGTGCAAGTTCCAATTGAGATCTCAATGAATCCCTTTCATTATAGACCTCAACCTTCTCTTGCAAAACACAATCAAGTCTAGAATGCAAACTTTTATTTTCTTTTTCAATTTCTAGACTTTTCTTTTTCAAAATCTTATATTTTTCTATTAACTTTTCACATACAATAGATAGTTCTTCATTTAAAGCAAGGGGATCAATATTATCATCACATGAAGAACTAGCACTATCATCACAATCTAAGTGGGGTTCCGAATGTACCTCAAGGGAGTCATTCCCTTGGACCATGAAGCATTGAGAATCGGATTCTCCACTAGATTCCTCTTCTTGAATTTGCACTTGAAGCTCGGAGGTGGTGGTTGTTGTCAACAAATTCCACACTGCAAAGGCGGAATCAATGTTAGAAACACGTAAAAGATAATCTTTAGATAATGTTTCTAATGGCCTCTAGGGCTTGTGCATTGGCCCCTATATGATTGCGATCACTAAGAAAGGATTCCTTGGTAATAGCTAGATAAACTTTATGACCTAGGGTTTGTAAATAAACGATCATCCTAATCTTCCAAACATGAATGTTTGAAGGGTCAAACATAGGTGGGGTCATGAAAGCCATGGTAAACTATATGAGTGTGCAAACAAGCAAATGCAAACAAGATTAGCAAGCAAATGGATCTCACTCCTAGGATGTTAAGCCTAAGTATCAGGAGCACCCGCTCTGATACCAATTGAAAAGGGAACACCTAGAGGGGGGTGAATAGGTGTTAGTGCTAATCTAAAACTAAATGCAAAACTAAGTGCGCTAAATGCGGAAGCTAATGCAAATTTTACAATCACACTTAATACAATCAACAAGTGTAGCCGAATTCCCGTGAAGGGCTCTGAACTAACTCCTCTTGATTCCCTTGAATGGGTTGAGGTGCTATGTGAAGCTCTTGTTGATTAGGTACAAGTGAGGCACACACAAACAACCAAGCATATACAAGATATAGCAATTTGAATTATGCAAGGCACAACACAAGCAAATAGAAATGATATGACAATATGAATTATGCTCAACACAAGCAAATATGATATGATGTTATGTATGATGCTTTGCACAAATAAATGAGAGAGAGAGTTGAGAGACAAGTGGATCAAACGCAAACACAATGATATGTTTCGAGGTTCGAGCACCCTTGCTCTACATCCCCGCCTACACCACCATGTAGGATTTCCAATCCACTATACCGTCCACCGAGGACTCCCACCGAGGGAACCTTCACCGAGAAGGATTTTTACAACAAATGGAGTACCTAACTCCTCTCTCAAACAACCACCTCACAACCGAGGGTAGGCCCGTAGCCAAACAACAACAACAACAACACCTCTACCGAAGAGGGTTTATAACCAAACTCCACCTCTCACTAGAGGGAGCAAACCAATCACCCGATCACCTCTACCTAAGAGGGATACAACAAGAATAATGGTGTTTACAACAAGTGGTTCCAAAAACCACAAACTCAATCTCTCTTTCTTTTCTCTTTTCTTTTCCACAGAAACAAGATTCTAAATAGATTAGGATAGGTGATAGCTTAAGTGTGGAAAACTAGGTTTTTTTGAAACAAGCAACAAAGAAAATACTTGGGAAAACTTCTTGTAAAAGATAGAGAATGAAAATCAATACAAATATCCCAAATTCCTATTTTCTTTGATTTTTCAAAACCCAAACACAAATCAAATTGGAAGTTTAAAGCCCAAAACACTTTTGAAAACTCTTTAAAAAACACTTAAGAAGGTCTGAAATTTTTGCCCTTAAAAACTTCTACAAAAACTATGAAGAGATGGGGTATATATAGCCCCAATACAAACTAGCCGTTAGAGCTGAGCTGGCAGCTTTGACAGGCAACGGTCGACCGCCCGGTCGACCGCCAACGGTCGAAAATATGACCGTTGGGCAACTGCGGTCGACCGGCCCGTCGACCGAAACAAACAGAGAGCACTGTAAGTGCTCCGGTCGACCGGCCCTGTCGACCGTCCCAGTGCCTCCAAATGTGCACAGAATTGTGCACGTCGGTCGACCGGCCCGGTCGACCGACCTCAGCCTTAGTCGACTAGTCAGTCTACTAGTCGACTCGGTTGAAGCCTGGAACAAAAACTGGGTCTGAAAAATAGTGTAAAATATTTTATAAAAATCTTTTAACACTTCTAAAAAATCACCAAAATAGTTTTATCATTTTATATGGAAACACAAACTTGTGATAAAAATTTCAAGATATATATCAATCATATCAATTCATTTTGTGTCTTGCCAATTTTATCAAAACCAACACTTGTATTTTATCAAACTTGATTTTTCAACACATGAATAGGGACATCAAAATAAGCTTGTATAGGAAGTTAAAACCATGTATGTATATCTAGAACATACATAAAAACTATTTAAGCTTGTTTTGATCTACTATTCATGAAAACCAAAATCCAAAACATAAATCTTTTGTGTGTTGTGTGCACTTGAGCATATCAACTATACTAAACTTTACAAATGGATCTAAAAACACACTATCTAAACTATGGATACCTAAGTCTTCTTGACGATCTTCATCTTCAAGTAGACTTGCTCCAAAACTCCATCCATGGGCTAGGCAATGTGTGATCTTGACGCTTTGGCCCTGGATCATCATGAAAAGCTTCTAAACACCTTGTTGAAGCTAATCACCAACTAATATCTTGGTTAATGATCTGAAACTTAAACAATACAAGATTATTAGTACATAACTACATGAGTTAATCATCATCAAAACTAGAGTGGAAGGCCTTTGGGCCAACAATATGTACTCGCAGGGTTGCATCTGACAACCCTGAAATCTTTTGTCTAGATTTTAGGGCTCGGACCATGGTGGCTTGGCTGTAACTGATCAGAGTGCGCAGCGGATCCTCCCGTGGTGGTCACAGTGCAGCAGAAGCTTGGACGCCGCCGTATCTCTTCCTCCTATCTCTTCTCCTGTTTGGCTCTCGAGGTCCCTCTTGCTGCTCGTGAGCACCTCTGAGCTTTTGTATATCTCTTCGCATAATGTACTCTTGTATTTTCTAGTGATGTAATATTCCTGTAATCTTGTATCGCTTTCTGTGATAACCATGTACTTGTACTTTTCTATTAGAATGTATATTACCATTGTGCTTTCGCACTCCGATTCTTACTTGTACTGATGCTTAGCGTATATACGTGAGGGTATCTCTGACCTGCGTATATACGTCGCAGTGGCGTCTCCGTACCCGCCGGATCGGAGGGTGTCACATTTTCCTTCTCTACTCTTTTCTTTTTCTTTTATAGAGAAGAAGACTACTTGAAAAACAATTACCGAAACGCTTCCATCGCATTTCTCCTTGTGGATTCGACCTGCTTAGCCACTTGCTATTGCGGTTACATTACAAAAAGCAGAGACACAATCGACCTTCAGCTAACACCTTTCTAAGCTCTCTCTGTTTTTTCACAATCAAATTTGGCGCTTTTTCTGTAGAGGAAACGGTATATTTTGTTCTTCTAACTAATCTCTTCTCTATTTTTGTGTGCATGAGTGGAGAACAGGAAAATTTTTGTAGCAGTGCATATACAAGTGTCTCTGGTGTTGGCCCAAAGGCCCATCACTCTACTTTTGATGATGATTAACTCATTTAGTTATAACTAATGATCTTGTGTTTAATAAGTTTCAGATATTAATCAAGATCTTAGTTGCTGTTTAGCTTCAATAAAAGATTCGAAGTCAAGTTTTGAAGCTAACACATGTCGATTCAAGAGCTCTACTTCAAGATCGTATCAAGTAATCAAAGAGGAGTCTAGCTCATGGATTAAGTTTGGATCAAGTCTAGATGAAGAGAAGATTTTCAAGAAAACTTGAAGCTTAGTTTGTAAAATTTAAGATTTTTGTTTTTAGATAAAATGTAAAGGATAGATTAGTTGTGGAGTGCTCAAGCTCATAACGTACACAAAAATTATATAGTATTTTTATAAGAAATAGTTTTAGAAAAGTTTTCGTTTTAGTTTTAACCGTTTTGGTTTGAGCTTCAAGAACATATCTTTCGGTTTCATGAAGAAAGTTCATCAAAAGAAGTTTACATAGTTTATATTTATATTGGATTTCATCCATATATATTGTTGCTTCATAATATTTAGAAAAACTTATTTTGATGTTTCTAGTTCATACTTTTAAGGTTTGTATTTATCAAAACTTATTTGAGCTTATTATCAAAAACAAGTATATTTATCTTCTTTGTAAATTGGATTCTATCCATACATACTATGCTTTAAATGTATTTAAATATCTTATTTTTATATTGTGTACAAGTTTTAAAAAAACCGGTTTCCATTTAGAAAGTTTATTTTTGAAAAATACGATTTTGGTTTTAAGCTTTAAATTCTCTGCCTCAAAAATAGTTCTACATGTTTGTAATATGTGTTGATTTTGATCACACATTTTTGTACTTCATAGTGTTTCAATGAACGTATTTTTGTGAATTTTATGGGATTTAATAATACTTTTATAGGTTTTACAAATACAAGTTTTAATCTTTAAAAACCTTGTTTCGGGCTGTTGGCGGTTGACCGACGTGCATAAGAGCGTGCACTTCCCATAGCGGTCGACCAATCCGATCGATCGACTGAAAGAGACTCTAGCCTGGTCAGGGTGCGGTCGACCGATCGGTTGGTAGTCCTCAACAATCAGATCTTTGACTGTTGGTTGGTCGACCGCTCGGTCGACCAAAAGGCCATCTGGCCTAGGTATTGAGCCCAATGGCTAGTTTTTGTAACCCTTATAAAATAGGGGTCTTTTGCCAGTTTTGGGTAAATTTTAGAGAAGTTTTAGAGTTAGTTTTTCCCATCTTTCTCAGTGGTTTTCCAACAAGATTTTGGGCTTAACTTCTATATCGAAAAAAGAGTTTTTCAAGAGTGTTTATCTTCAGTTTTCAAAAGAGATTTCTTGAGTTTTTCACCACAACATATATCTAGTTTTTCTCACACAAGTTTGAACTTTTCATTGCTATATATATCCTCTAGGGTTCCTTTTGTGAGGAGTGTTTGCTGGTGATCAAAGTGAAGAGATCATCAAGTGTTCCACCTTGTACTAGGAGTTGTAGAGGTTGCGGCCTCGGCGAGCTTGCGGGTTGCGTGTGTTGTTCTTGCAGGAACAAGTGAGGGACTTGCGGGTCCAAGAGTTCTTGAGGGAGCTTGTTGTAGGTGTTGCAGCACCGTGTGATCTTACAGGATTATTATAGTGGAAATCTTTCATAGTGGCGAAGGCGGGGACGTAGAGCAAGTGGCTCGAACTTCGAAACAAATCTCTCGTGTTTGCGATTGCTTATTTCTCTCTCACTTGTGTTTATATCTTGCATGCTTTTATTGTTAACACCCTTATATACTTGATATACTTGTGCTTAATTGAATATATGCTTGAGATTATTTGCTCACACTAGTATTTAACCAAGAGAGCTGTAGTAGCACCTTAACTCTTAAATTAGAGGATCTTGAGGAGATAGTCCAGAGCTCTTCACCGGAATTCAGCTTCACTCTTTGGTTATATGTTGTGTGTTAGTTTAGTTTGCATAATAGTTTTTAATTACACAATTGTTTCGCATTAGATTATCTAGTCACCTATTCACCCCCTGTAGGTGACCTACATCTGGGACTTAGCCTTCAAAGCAGAGCCCAGAATCTCTCAATACAGCTACGTAAACGCGACAAAAGCTGAGCAAACGCGGCTATTTTGAGCTCACTACTCATCTGTTTTCTGCAGGGCTGCTTGAAATTGTAAACTTTATCTTCTGCAATTGTTAATTTACCTATTTGACTAATTCTGCACACTATTAATAACTCAACAGTAATTGATTGGTCGTTTAACTTAAAAAAATTATTTAGATTCTTACATCTTATGGCACATGTTATTTCTATTTTATTTACTTTACTGTTGAAGAGTACTGGAAACAAGATACGTTCGCATTGCATTTAGATTAGGAAGCACTTTTTGGTTGATTTAAAATTGCTTTGAGTGAATTCTTATCTATTTACTTGTATTCGTGCACCTAAAATGACTTAAGAGCAAACCCGTAATAAGATAAGGTGGGGGAAGTCATTACCCTTTCTTGACCCACAAACACCTCCACTGCACTCACAATCTAATCTTAACTTAAATTTGAATAGATGTTGGCCCTAGGATAACTCGAACTCACTAGAAGATTGACCTAAGAAGAAAGTTGTTAGAATTTAACTCTTGTCAAATTGATGACTGAGATAGGGGATTGAGAGGTAAAACTTCGAAGATTGGTAGTTTGGATTAATTAGGCCCATTGCTCTTGCACAGATACCCCCCACTAATCTTGCCATCTACCTAGTCGATTAACTTGTGGTTAGATTACTACAGTCTACAGCTATGAGTCGTCTAGGTCCAAATTTACCTTAATATAGGTTTGAGTGATATATTTTTATTTTATTTTATTTGCTACTGATTGATGAATTTGTTTGTACTGATTTTGCATGCAAGTAGGATCGAGAGACCCAATTACATCTAGATTGATTAGAACAAGTCACCACCTAAACCTAACCAAACCATTGCCCAAGCCATATCACTATAAGATACGTTCTACCCGAATAGAATATCTTTTCCATCTTGTATTCAGCTCCCCGTCATCGGGGACAACAAATTTGAGCTGAAACCATAATACATCAATACTCTACCCAAGTTTCATTGTTTCGAATCCGAAGATGCATACTTTTCATAAGAGAATTTGAGAAAGTATACCTTATGATGAAAATACCCAATCTAGGAGAAGATGTCGTTAGGTTGCGTTTTATTCCATTTTCTTTAAAAGACCTAGCAAAGAAATGGCTCTACAATCTAGAAGCTAGTTCCATCTCATCGTGGGATAATTTCATCAAGACCTTCTTGAAGAAATTCTATCTTATCCACAAGACCGCTCTTATTAGGAAAAACATCATGCAGTTTAAACAAGAAGCTAGTGAACTATTTTGGAAGTACATCGACCGTTTTAAAGACCTCCTTACCTAATGCCCTCACCAAGGGATAGAGAAGTAGCAACTATGCCAAATTCTCTACGATAGTTTAGATTATCGAACAAAGACTCTTTTAAAAAATCATGTACCAAGGGGATTCTTGAAAAAGAACAAAGAACAAGGGTGGGAATTGTATGAGGATTTAGCTGAGAAAACCATCCATAGGAGCTAACTCCAAAAAGTTTAGGAATACTAGCCCTATCTATTCTAAAGGAGGTTCCCATTCCATCGAATCATCTATAGCTACCGAGGCTAAAATTGTTAGCCTAATGAGAAGACTAGAATCCCTAGAAATGAAAGAGCCATTTCTGTGAACCAAGTCAGCCTGACATAAACTCCAAATCCGGCTGCACTTACTGTCAAGTCATGAATCATGTGTTTGAAAAGTGTCTAGCTTTTCATGCTCAACAAATGTGTCCCAAGCCCATGAATGCGGCATTTTCAAGGCCTAACAATAATCCATATTCACAAACGTATAATCCCGGCTAGAGAAATCACCCAATTTTTCATGGAGCCAAAACAGCAATGACCACACAAGGTCAAATTTTTCCAACCATTCCCAATCTCCCAATTATAACACAACTTTTCGAACCAAGTTCCAAATTCTTCTTTCCAAACTTCTCCACTTGAGAAAAGTTTGATCGACTTCGAGAAGAATATGGAAAAACATATGAAGAATCAAGAATGTATGATACAAGCCATACAAAATAATCACACACGAGAGATAATAATGTTAGAGATTCAAATGAGTCATTTAGCAAATTCACACAGTGAGTGATCTAAGGGTACCTTGCCTAGTCAACCGTTAACGAACCCTTGAAACTCAAATCAAGCCCATTTGGCTCAAGATCAACAAATGAATTAGTGTAACATTATTCACACTCTTCGGTCAGGTAAAAGGTTGACAACCAAGTGTCGATGCCACCAATTCCAATTCAAAATGACTCAACACGAGCATCCACTCCATCTAGTTCTACTCCATCTAATTCAGACAATTCCAAAAAAGATAAGTTAGCGGATAAGGTGCACAAGCCTACTGTCCCATTTTCAAATAGGCTAAAGAATAATAACAAGCAAACTGCACAAACAGATAAAATACTTGAGATGTTCAATCAAGTGAAGATTAGTGTGCTACTCCTTGATGCAATCCAACAAGTCCCTATCTATGTCAAATTTCTTAAGGACATGTGCACCAAAAAGAGAAAGACTAATGTGTTTAAGAAAGTCTTCCTAACCACTAACATTAGTGAACTACTGTCTAGCCAGATCCTGATCAAGTATAAGGATTCGGGTTGTCCTACCATTGCTTGCACAATAGTACAAGTTGAAATTAGTTAGGAACTCCTTGATTTGGGAGCAAGTATCAACTTGCTCCCTTCTCTGTATACCAAAAACATGAGTTAGGGAAACTTAGCCCAACACAAGTCACAATCCAACTGGCTGATCGATCCGTTAAGGTTTCAAAAGGGAAATAAACGATGTCCTTATCTGAGTTGGGGAGTTTATCTACCCAGTAGATTTCATAGTTCTTGAGACCTAACCAATTTCAAATCCTAGGTCTCAAACTCCTATCATTCTAGAATGCCTATTCCTTACCACTGCAAATGCAATCATTAACTGTCAGAATGGATCCATGAGATTGACCTTTGTAGACAAGACTAAAGAAGTTAATATATCTTCAACCTAGAACAACAACCCCGTGATATGGACGATCAAACATTTGAGGTTAACCATATTGAGAACTTAGCGAGTGACCATAATGAAGAGATAGAGTTAGAAACTTAGAGTGAGTTTGAGTTGGAATCAAAATAATTCAACCTTAATCAAATTGTGGATTCTACCGTGAGTTGGGCATCTATCCCAATTCCAATAAATCCAAAGGCAACAAATCTTACCCCTTCTTCCATTGAGTCTTCCCCTCATTTAGAATTAAGAGCCTTGCCTAAGCATCTCAAGTTCTTCTACTGAGACGAACAAGAGACATTTTCGGTCATTATAGCATCACATCTTACTGTGGGGGCAGAAGATAGCCTTATGATGCTTCTTAGGAAACATAAGGAAGCATCTCTTAGACCATGACCGATATCAAGAGATTTAGCCCAATTATAGTTCAACATCGCATTCATCTTAATGAAGGGACAACACCAAAAAGGGATCCGCAGTGTAAGTTAAACCCTATAATGCAAGAGGCTGTTCATATTGAAATCATGAAACTTTTAGATAATGAGATAATCTATCCCATTTCTGATAACCAATGGGTCCGTGCAATCGACATGGTCCCTAAGAAATTTAGTTTTACTGTGGTAGAGAACGAAAATAAAGAGTTAGTACAAACACGACTTCCCACCAGATTCGGGCTTGCATAGACTATCAAAAGTTGAATGCTGCCACTCGTAAAACCATTTCCCCTTCAATTTATAGATCAAATGCTTGAACGATTATCTGATCACGAGTATTACTTTTTCTTGAGGGTACTCGGGAAACAATCAATTCTCATAGCACTGGAGGATCAAGAAAAGACCATGTTCACATGTTCATTTGGGACCTTTACTTATCGTCGAATGTCTTTTGGCTTGTGCAATACCCCCACAATATTTCAACATTGCATGTTAAGTTTGTTCTCTGACATGGTTGAATGATTTCTAAAAATTTTCATGGATATTTTTTCATTTAAGGAGTTCATTCAAGCAGTATCTTCATCATCTAGAACTTGTCCTAAAGCGTTGTGCTAAAAAGAACTTGATATTCAATTGGGGAAAATGCTACTTCATGGTGAGACATGGAATTGTGTTGGGACACGAAATTTTAAAGAAAGAGATTGAAGTGGATAGAGCCAACGTGGAAGTCATACCTAAACTTCCCAAACCAACATGCCTAAAAGATAATCGATCTTTTTAAGACCCGTCAAGTTCTATCATAGGTTTATCAAGGACTTTAGCATAATTGCTAGACCCTTGACCAACCTTTTGGTTAAGGACGTGCCCTTTACTTTTGATAGTGAATGTCTTAATGCTGGGAGAGCTTATCTCTGCATCAATCATTTCTGCTTCAGATTCGTCCAAGCCATTTGAAATCATGCAATTTCGTAATAGCATTGTCTTGGGGTAACATGTGATTTACTACTCAAGTAGGACAATGAATGATGCCCAAATGAACTACACTACTATCGAGAAGAATTCTTGGCAGTAGTGTTAACCTTAGAAAAATTTTGTCCATACGTACTTGGGTAGAAAACCACCGTCTTCACTGATCATTCTGCGCTTAAAACCTAATGCTTAAGAAGGATGCCAAGGCCCTACTCATTTGTTGGATCCTCCTTCTTCAAGTTTGATCTCGAAATTTGAGATAAAAGGGCATAGAAAATGTTATTGCCGATCATCTCTCTCATATCCCTAAGACTCCTCACAATGAAGTTCCGATAAATGACAACTTTTTCGATGAACAATTCTTAGCTGCTTTTAGGGATGGTTTGTCGACATAGTGAACTACTTAGTCACAAACCAAACTCCATCTCATTTGTCGAAATAAGATGTATACCATCTCATTTGTCGAATAAGATGTATACCAGTTCTTATCTCATCTGATATTTCATTTGGAGGAACCATATCTTTTCAAGTATTATTCCGACCAAGTCATTAGGAGATGTATATTACATGAGGAAGTTAGGAGTGTTTTTTTTATTTTGTCACGAGCTTGCATGCAGTGAATACTTTGGTCCCGTAAGACTGCTGAAAATGTTCTACACAGTGGGTTCTATTGGCCTACTTTGTTTAAAGATGCCATTGACTTTTGTAAGACGTGCCCAAGATGTCAAATGATAGGTAGAATTTCGAAACATAATATGATGCCCCTCAATCTAATTCTAGAAGTAGAACTATTTGACGTCTGGGGCATTGACTTTATGGGCCTTTTTTCTAGTTTATTTGGACACCAATACATTTTGGTGGCTGTGGACTGTGCCTAAGTAGGTAGAGGCCATTCCTTGCAAATCACATGACAACAAAGTTGTTGTCAAGTTCTTGAAAGAGAACATATCTCCCTTCGGAACCCTTCGAGCCATAATCAGTGATAATGGTACTCATTTCTGCAATAGAACTTTTGAAGCTCTTATGCGAAAATATGCCATCACACACAAGTTGTCCACACCATACCATTCTCAATAAGTGTGTAGGTAGAGGTCTCTAATCGACAAATAAACTTATTTTGGAGAAAACTGTGAGTCAAAACTAGAAAGACTGGTCCACCAAATTCATAGATGCATTATGGGCTTACCGGACCGCTTTCAAAATGATTTTAGATATGTCTCTTTATAGGTTAGTTTTAGGTAAGGCCTGCTACCTACCAGTTGAGCTTGAACACCGGGCTTTATGGGCTATCAAGCAATTGAATTTTGATTTAGACAAGACCAGTGCACTTTTAAAGTTACAAATTTTCGAACCTGAGGAGTTGAGGAATGAAGTTTATGAAAATGTGAAGATAACAAAAAATAGGGTTAAGGCCTTTCATGATAAATTTATCATGAGAAAAACTTTTGTCCCAGGACAGAATGTCTTACTCTATAATTCTAGGCTTCATCTTTTTTCTAATGTTTTAAATCTCGGCCGATATACTGGTATATCGGCTGAGATATCAGTTTTTTTCAAAACGAGACGATAAGGCCAAAAAAATAACGGATATCGTTTTTGACCTAGATCGGCCGATATATCGCCATGTGGCCGATATATCGGCCGATATCCGAGTTAAAAATCCCGGCCGATATTTGGGGTATAACGGGTTGTTGGATGGGTCAGGTCAGAAATAGGCAAACCCGCAATTAAGTGTTCAACCCGACCCACATTCCCTTACTTAAAAACAAAACAAACAAAAAAAAAGACAAAAGGCAAAAAATTTCTCTCCTCTCTCGAGCAGCTGCTAGGGCACACGATTGCACACCACCCTTGACGTCAGCCCCACCGCCGCTTCTCTGATTGTGCCTCCCACCTTCGATTGCCCTAGACGCTGCCTCCCACCTCCGATTGCGCCGCCGCCCTCAACGCTGCACTCGCAACCGGAGTTCTCTCTCCCCCTCTCTCGAGCTAGGGCACCGGCAAATCCATCAAGTCCACCATCGATTGCGACTCTGCAACGCCACCGTTGACCGTAGCAGTAAGTTCTCTCTATCCCCCCATGAATCTCCCCTCTCTCTGTGTCTCTCTTCATCTTTCTATCTGTCTCTCTCCATCTCCTGCTCCCTCCCAGTCTCTGTCTCTATCTCCATCTTTCTCTGTCGCTCTCCATCTCCCTCTATCTCCTTCTATCTCTCTCCTCTCTCTCATCTCCCTTTCTCTCTTTATGTCTCTCTCCATCTGCTGCTCTCTCGCCCTCTCTCATCTCTCTCCATCCTCATCTATGTCTCTCTGTCTCTCTCTATCTCCCTCTGTCTCTCTGTCTTTCCATCTCCTGCTCTCTCTCCTCCATCTCCCCCATCTCTCCCCCATCTCTGTCTCTGTCTCTCCACATCTCCCTGTCTCTCTTTCTCTCTCTCCCCCTCTCTCTCCATCTTCCTCTATCTATCTATCTATCTATCTATCTCCGGCTCTCTCTCCCCATCTTTATCTCCATCTCACTTTATCTCTCTGTCTCTCGCTATCTCTCTCTGTCTCTCTCCATCTACTGCTCTCCCCCGTCTCTGTCTTTCTCTCTCTCCATCTACTGCTCTCTCCCCCTTTCTCTGTGTTTCTATCTCCCTCTATCTCTCTTTGTCTCTCTCCATGCTTTCTCCCCCTTTCTCTGTCTTTCTATCTCCCCCTATCTATCTCTGTCTCTCTCCATCTGGTGCTCTCTCCCCCGTCTCTGTCTCTCTATCTCTCTGTCTCTCTCCATCTACTGCTCTCTCCCCCGTCTCTGTCTCTCTCTCCATCTACTGCTCTCTCCACTGTCTCTGTCTCTCGTCTCTGTCCCATCTCTCTCTTTGTCTCTCGCCATCTCTCTCTGTCTTTCTCTATCTCCTCTCTTTTCTGTCTCTTTTTCTATAATTAATTGATTATACATTTATACTACCTGCCTGGTATAGGAATTCATTCTTTTATGCGGAATTAATAATCAATTTTCTGAATTTTATTTTTTTGACTTATTTTTCAGGAAGGAAGATCATCCTTGAATGCTTCTTGACGTCGCTTCAATAAGATGGTTTGAAAGCTTTCACATGGTGATTCAGAGCCCGAACATCAAGATCATACATAGCACTCGTTGGAGTCAAGCTCGGTGGATCACGTTTTGGATCGAGTCGACTTGAAGATGGAAGATCGTCAAGAAGACTTAGGTATCCGAGTTTAGTTTGTTTTAGATCCATGTGTAAAGATAAGAATAGTTGATATGCTCAAGTGCACAATACACACACGTTTTATGTTTGGATATTGGTTTTTCAGTTTTTGGCTTAACCAATATTTGTTTTCATGAATAGTAGATCAAAACAAGTTTACTTTGTTTTTATGTATATTAGATGTGTTCAATATACATGCATGCTTAACTTCCTAAACAAACTTATTTTGACTTACCTATTCATGTGGTTTTGTGTTTTGGTATTTTTAACAAAACACTATTTTGGATTTAAAGACAAAAACTATGATATATATTTGTTTCTTGTATATTGGACCTATGTCCATATGCAACATGCCTAAATATCATGTTTTTGTATTTCTATGAGTTTTAGGAAAAATCAGATTTCCTATTGAAAATTCCAAGTTTGACAAAATACAGTTTTTGGTTTTTGATAATATTTGCAAGACACAAAAATGGTTAAAAATGTTTGATATTTGTCTTGAAATATTTATCACATGTTTGTATATCCATGTAATATGATAAAACTATTTTTATAGATCTTTAGAAGATTTATGGGATTTATTAGAATAATTTTTAACATGTTTTTCTGACCCAGAACAGTGCCTGACAGGCCCTGTCGGTCGACCGCACGGTCGACCGAAGCAGGAGCCGATCGACCGAACCAGGAGCCGGTCGACCGATGTGCACAGCCTGTGCACTCTGGCCTGGCACTGGGCCGGTCGACTGGGCGGTCGACCGGACCAGAGAACTCTGCTATCTGTTTTTGGGCGGTCGACCGGGCAGTCGACCGGCTTCCTCCAACGGTCATAAATATGACCGTTGGCGGTCGACCGGCCGGTCGACCGCCAGCCGTCCAGGCTGTAAAAATAGCCAACGGCTAGTTTATTGGAGAGGGTTATTTAAGCCCCACTTCTTTGGGATTTTGACAAGATTTTTAGAGCCAAAAATTCCAGATCTCTTCTAGTGTTTTAAACAAAAAGTTTTTGAATCAAATTGCTATTCTTTGTTTTGTTTTCAAGGGTTTTGGAAAAATCAAAGAAAACTAGGTTTTTGGGATATTGTTTTGGATTTTCATTTCTATTATTTATAAGAGATTTTCCAAGTAGTTTTTCTTTGTTATTTGATTTCCAAAAACACCTTGATTTTCCACACTTAAGCTATATCTCCTATCCTATCTATTTAGGATCATTATTTGTGCGAAAAGAAATTGTTTGTGGTTGAGATATACCACTTGTTGTAAAAACCCTTACTTGTGTTGCTCCCTCTTTAGTAGAGGTTGAGATTGTGGTGTTTGCTCCCTCTTTGGTAGAGGTTGAGGTTGTGGTTTACTCCCTCTTGGTGAGGTGGAGTTGGTTGGTGTTTGTATCCTCTTCGGTAGAGGTGGATTGTGGTTGTTTGGCTACGGGCCTACCCCTCGTGTGTGAGGTGGTGATTGTTTGCCTCGGTGGAGGTTGTATTGGTTTAGAGGAGTTCGGTACTCCCGGTTGTTGTACAAATCCTCCTCGGTGGAGGTTCCCTCGGTGGGAGTCCTCGGTGGACAAGACAGTGGATTAGAAATCCTTCTCGGTGAAGGCGGGGACGTAGAGCTAGGGGCTCGAATCTCGGAACATATCTTTGTGTTTGCGTTTGATCCATTGTCTCTCAACCTTTCTCTTTATTTGTGTTGTGAATCATTCATCTCATTCATATCTATTTGCTTATGTTGTGCCTTGCATCATTCATATCGTTATATATCTATTATATGCTTGGCTTGTGTTTGTGTGCCTCACTTGTGCTTAACCACGAGAGCTTCATATAGCGCCTCAACTCTTATTCAGAGGAATCAAGAGGAGTTAGTTCAGAGCCCTTCACGGGGAATTCGGCACACTCGTTGGTTGCACTAAGTGTTGTTGCAATTAGTTTTAATTTTCGCATTTAGTTTTAGATTAGCATTATCACCTATTCACCCCCCTCTAGGTGATTTCAATTGGTATCAGAGCCTCGCTCCTGATATTAGGTTTAACCACCTAGGAGTGAGATCTTGGTTGCTAATCTACATTTGCATTTGCACATATATTTGTTTGCACACACTCATGGACTTCATGACCCCACCTATGTTTGATTCTTCCAACATTATTGTTTGGAAGACTAAGATGTCCGTTTATTTGAAGACCCTAGGTTTGCATGTTTTCCTTTCCGCTACCAAGAAATGCTATCTTGGTAACCGCAATCATATAGGGGCCAATGCACAAGCCCTACAGGCTATTAGAAGCACACTTTCCAAAGATTATATTATGCTTGTTTCTAATTTTGATTCCGCCTTTGCAGTGTGGAATATGTTGACCACCTCCACCTCCAAGCTTCAAATGCTAATTCAACCGGAGCATGAATCTAGTAGAGACAAATCCGAACAACGATGCTATATGGTCCAAGGGAATGACTCCCTTGAGGTACATTCGGATACTCAACTAGATAGAGCTAGCTCTTCATTTGATGATCATGATAGTATGGATGCCAATGCTTTGAATGAAGAGTTATCTACTGTTTATGAGAACCTCCTTGAAAAATATAAAGTTTTGAAAAAGAAAACTTGTAAATTAAATAAAGAAAAAGAGGATTTGTTTTCAAAATTTGACTTGGTTTTGCAAGAAAAAGTTAAAATTTCCAATGAGAGGGATTCATTGAAATCTCAACTTGAACTTGCTTTAAAAGAAAATAAATTTTTAAAATCTAAAAATGATTGTAATAATATTTTGAAGAAAAATGAAAAATTGACTTCAAAAGTTGACTTTGTTTTAAAAGAGAATAATTCTTTGAAAAACAAAATTATTTCTATTTACAAGGATTTAGATGTTTGTTTAAAGAAAAATATTTCTTTGCAAAATAATATTGATACACATTTTTGTCATGCTTCACCTAGCTCACCTATTGCATGCCACACTTCTTCTTTAATTGAAAAAGATATATCTATACTAAAGAAGAATGTTGATTGTTTGGGCTCCACTTTGAGCCAATGTGTTTTAAGCCATACACGTTTGGAAATTTTTGTTTCGAAAGAAACAAGTTCCACCTATGCATGCACACCCTTCACGGCATACACATGCTCCTCACGGTCACACCCATCACATGTATGCTCATGTGTACACTTGTACACATTGTGGACGTAAGGGCCACCTTGCTAGATTTCGCTATGATAGAATATATGATGAAAATTTAGCAAATAATTTTGTTTGGTTAGGAAAGGGACTAACCCCTATGGACCAAAAGAATATGGGTACCAAAGACCACCCCTATTGTCTTTGATGTAAGTGTGGGCTCTCGCATGACGTGAGAGTATCGGTACCTTGGAGTGGATGCGTTCCGAGCTTCATGTGGACTATTTGGATGCATACTTTCAAGGGGAGTTTGGTGGGAGGACACCGTGGTTTGGAGAACTAGAGAGGTGCCTCATCGATTTTGGTATCGATCTCTAACTCCTGTTTATTTACATGCTTTCATATCATTTGCTTATAGCATGTTTTGATGTTTATAGATTATTATGATAATGCCATGATTATTAGATCATTGACATGCATGTATAGCTTTTGAGACACCCATGTTTAATATGGACCATTATTTTTGTGTTCTCACCATTGTTTAGCTATTATGTATTTCATAGCTCTAATAACATGTGGATTTTCATAATGATCGTGTTTATGTTTAGCATGTTGATTTATATCTTGTTTTATGCTTCATGTTTTGATTACATGTTTAGATGTTAGTTTCATTAAAACTAGGATATATACTTGTACATATAGTGGGCTACAAATAAATTTTTATATGTTTGTTCTTGAATGCCTATTTGTACCCATTAGATGTGCTAGTATAGTCTAGTTTTGATGATTCATGCATTTTAACTTGTATTCCAATTTTGACATGTTCTTATGATTTTTGTTTAACTTCATGTATATGTCCATTTTATCCAAACTATTGATTATGCATATACATCCTTTGAGCCACGTGCCTTCATGCATATATTATTGTGGACTCGTTGTGTTTGGATATGTATGTATACCTTAGTTTGTATAAGACATACATATACCTTGAAGATTAAATAATTTTGATGATTTTCATGTTTAAGGAATATTGAGCTTAATTGAATATTTTCATGATCATGCTCTTCACATTGTATTTGTACACTCACATTTCTTGTTTACTCATGTTTGTTTTCATGAGTCATATTCAAGCTTCATTGATTATGAGTGTTGGCTATCATGTGAATTTCATGTTTTATGAAAAATGTTTTTGTTTTATTCCTTGCTTGAAGGATTTCATACTAGTTTACAAGTTTCCATTTAACTAGTTGCGGGATTCTTCGATATGGTAGAAGTTTTCAAACATACTATATTTTTTCATACCTATTTTGAAAACCCCTACCTTCCAACGGGCGGTTGGATGGGAGACCATGCTCATGTATGCTTTATAGTGAAAATCATTTTAAACTTGAACATGAATGGGTGGTAGGTTATATGAGATATACACTTGATATTATTGTTGTTTCAATTGGTATCATTGGATTCTTTCAATTTGGTATCAATATTGACATTTTTGTATACTCATATATATTTTTATGTATGTATGCTTACTCTTCAAATAGTATCAATTTCGATTGGTATCTAATTTTTCATACATATATATTTTTGTTTATGCTAAGCTTGAGTTTTAATGATCATCATGTTTCAATTGATTAGTTTTCAATTGGTATTCTAATACAAGCTTAGACATTGTTTTAATTGGTATTTCATAAAGAGGGAGAAAACTCGTATTTTATCTTTCAATTGGTATTTGGTTTACCATTGTTTTGTATTCCACTCTCTTGCTTAATGATAGAAAATAATAATTTCAATTTGGTATCATATGTTTAAAAAGAATAATACTTTAAATTGATATCAAGATTGTATTTGTTTTCTCAAAATTGGTATCAAGATGCTTATTTGTTTACTCAATTGGTATCAAGTTTTTGTTTATTTTCATTGGTATCTATTGATCAATTTCTTTCAATTGGTATCCATGAAAATTTATATTGATTTGTTTGTGTCACCCTTTATTGATTCTTTGTTTCGAACAAAAAGGGGAGAAGAATGTTTTGTTTTTACTTGGACCCCTTTGTTGATGATTGACAAAAAGGGGGAGAAGTATTTGAGTTTATATGCATGTTTTATATGCATGTTTTGTTTTTATTTTATTAGTTTATCGTCTAATTGATATCAAGAGCATTTCATTGCTATTAAGAGCATGTTTTTATTGGTATCAAGAGCACGTTTATGCATAATGCATTTCATATGTTTGGTATCAAGAACATGTTTTTATGTTTGGTATCTTGTTTTATGCATGTCTATGCATGTTCATGTTTAATATTCATTGCATATATTTATTGTTTATTCCTATGCATGAGTTAAGGGGGAGCTTCCTTGAAGCTTAACATTAATCCATGCATATATAACTCCATGAGTTTTGTCATCAACAAAAAGGGGGAGATTGTTGGCCCAGAGGCCTTCCACTCTAGTTTTGATGATGATTAACTCATGTAGTTTTGTTTACTAATAATCTTGTGATGTTTAGTTTTCAGATCTTTAATCAAGATATTAGTTGGTGATTGCTTCAACAAGATGGTTTGGAAGCTTTCACATGGTGATTCCAGAGCCCGAGCATAAAGATCATACATAGCACTCGTTGGAGTCAAGCTCGGTAGATCACGTTTTGGATCGAGTCGACTTGAAGATGGAAGATCGTCAAGAAGACTTAGGTATCCTAGTTTAGTTTGTTTTAGATCCATGTGTAAAGATAAGAATAGTTGATATGCTCAAGTGTACAATACACACACGTTTTATATTTGGATATTGGTTTTTCGGTTTTTGGCTTAACTGATATTTGTTTTCATGAATAGTAGATCAAAAGAAGTTTACATTGTTTTTATGTATATTAGATGTGTTCAATATACATGCATGCTTAACTTCCTAAACAAACTTATTTTGACTTACCTATTCATGTGTTTGTGTTTTGGTATTTTTAACAAAACACTATTTTGGATTTAAAGACAAAAACTATGATATATATCTGTTTCTTGTATATTGGACCTATGTCCATATGCAACATGCCTAATAATGTTTAAATATCATGTTTTTGTATTTCTATGAGTTTTAGGAAAAATCAGATTTCCTATTGAAAATTTCAAGTTTGACAAAATACAGTTTTTGGTTTTTGATAATATTTGCAAGACACAAAAATGGTTCAAAATGTTTGATATTTGTCTTGAAATATTTATCACATGTTTGTATATCCATGTAATATGATAAAACTATTTTTATGGATTTTTAGAAGATTTATGGGATTTATTAGAATAATTTTTAACATGTTTTTCTGACCCAGAACAGTGTCTGACAGGCCCTGTCGGTCGACCGCACGATCGACCGAAGCAGGAGCCGGTCGACCGGGTGGTCGACCGACATACACAGCCTGTGCACGTCTGGCCTGGCACTGGGAAGGTTGACCGGGCGGTCGACCGGACCAGAGAGCTCTGCTCTTTGTTTTTGGACGGTCGACCGGCTTCCTCCAACGGTCATAAATATGACCGTTGGCGGTCGACCGGCGGTAGACCGCCAGTTGTCCAGGCTGTAAAAACAGCCAACGGCTAGTTTATTGGAGAGGGCTATTTAAGCCCCACTTCTTTGGGATTTTGACAAGATTTTTAAAGCCAAAAAATCCAGATCTCTTCTAGTGTTTTAAACAAAAAGTTTTTGAATCAAATTGCTATTCTTTGTTTTGTTTTCAAGGGTTTTGGAAAAAATCAAAGAAAACTAGGTTTTTGGGATATTATTTTGGATTTTCATTTCTATCATTTACAAGAGATTTCCCAAGTAGTTTTTCTTTGTTATTTGATTTTCAAAAACACCTTGATTTTCCACACTTGAGCTATATCTCCTATCCTATCTATTTAGGATCATTTGTGTGTGGGAAAAGAGATTGTTTGTGGTTGAGATATACCACTTGTTGTAAAAACCCTTACTTGTGTTGCTCCCTCTTTAGTAGAGGTTGAGATTATGGTGTTTGCTCCCTCTTTGGTAGAGGTTGAGGTTGTGGTTTACTCCCTCTTGGTGAGGTGGAGTTGGTTAGTGTTTGTATCCCTCTTCGGTAGAGGTGGATTGTGGTTGTTTGGCTACGGGCCTACCCCTCGTGTGTGAGGTGGTGATTGTTTGCCTCGGTGGAGGTTGTATTGGTTTAGAGGAGTTCGGTACTCCCGGTTGTTGTACAAATCCTCCTCGGTGGAGGTTCCCCCGGTGGGGAGTCTCGGTGGACAAGATAGTGGATTAGAAATCCTTCTCGGTGAAGGCGGGGACTTAGAGGTAGGGGCTCAAACTTCGGAACATATCTTTGTGTTTGCGTTTGATCCATTGTCTCTCAACCCTCTCTCTTTATTTGTGTTGTGCATCATTCATCTCATTCATATCTATTTGCTTGTGTTGTGCCTTGCATCATTCATATTGTTATATATCCATTATATGCTTGGCTTGTGTTTGTGTGCCTCACTGCTTAACCACGAGAGCTTCATATAGCGCCTCAACTCTTATTCAGAGGAATCAAGAGGAGTTAGTTCAGAGCCCTTCACGGGGAATTCGGCTACACTCGTTGGTTGCACTAAGTGTTGTTGGAATTAGTTTTAATTTCCGCATTTAGTTTTTAGATTAGTATTATCACCTATTCACCCCCCCTCTAGGTGATTTCAGAGATAATTGCAAGCAACAAGTTTTGGGACAATACAAATCTTGCACTTAAGGTCTTCACGCTGTTGGTGAAAGTTCTACGAAGAGTTGATGGGGACAAGGTGCCATCCATGGGTTTCCTCTATGGTGATTTAGAGGCTGCTAAAATAGAAATTAAAGCTTCTCTTGATGATGAGAAGAAATATATTCCTATATGGATGATTATTGATAAAAGATGGAATGAAAAGCTTAAGGGTCCTTTGCATAGAGCCGGATACTTCTTGAATCCGTACTTATTTTATGAAAAGAAAGAGGAGATTGAAAAGGATGGTAGATTTATGAGTGGCTTCGTTGAAGTCATGCATAGATTTTATCCCGATAATGATGAGATTATTGAGAAGATTGGACAACAATTGTCCATTTATCAATTGAAGCAAGGAACATTTGGTAAGAAGTTTGCGCTACAAGGAGCTAAAAAAATTATTAATCCAGGTAAAATTTTCATTTTAATAATATATTATATATAAACAATTAAAGTTAGCAAGCAACTAACTATTTCTAAATTATTTAATGCTAGCTCAATGGTGGTCATTCTATGGAACTGATGCTCCTGAATTGAGAACTATGGCAATGAGAATTTTGAGCTTGACAACTAGCTCTTCCGGTTGTAAACGGAATTGGAGCACATTTGAGATGGTAGTACTCATACAATTACTTGAATAAATATGTTTTTTTAAATTGCTTTTTTATTTCTTCGTGAGTTCATCTCTTATGTAGGTTCATACGAAGAAGAGAAATAGATTAAGTCCTAAGAAGCTACATGACTTAGTCTATGTTAAGTTTAATGCTAGACTCAAGAACAAAATTTCTATCCCAAATAGAGATCCATTGGTCTCCTACGATGAAGAAGAAAAGATCACTGAATGGTTGGTACCCGACAAAGGGAATGATGAGGCTAGTGATGATGAAGTTTTTCTGGGAGAGCAACTAACTTTTAGGCAAGTGGCGATTGTTATGGGAGCTAATTTGAAGAGGAGGAAAAGTGGAAGAGTGAAGATGTCCAAGAGCATTAAACTTTCTAAAGGGAAGGCATCTTCATCTTCCAAGAAGAGGCCGTCAATGGAAGAGGAAGAGGAAGAAGAGTTGGATTCGGCATCGGATTCATCATTTGATGATGAACCAACAATTCCTTTGGACGATGCCAATGTATCCGAATCCGAGTAGAAGTGTAGAACGTGAACAATGTTGCATTTGCTTTAGTATTATATTTTTCTTTAAAGATAAATGTTAGATTTTTGTAACTTTTAAACTTTGGTATGCTTGCTTGCTTGGTTACTTATTTGGATAATTATTCTTTTTGCTCGGGAGATCATTTTATTTTATTTCATGTTCATTGTGGTATTTCAAAGATGTTTTTATATGTTACTTGGATATTAACTTATTTCTTTTAATGATGCTCTTACATGTATTGACTATTGATTTTATTTTTGTGTTTTAAAGGTTGAGCATGTGGTTGATTTATCTTTTGACGCATTTGAGGAGATTCTACAAATACATTTGAGGAGCTTCTACAAAGGTCAGTATCCCTTATGACTTATGAGTCTATGACCCTAAACTTGCATTATGTAGTTTAATATGATTTATGTAGGAAATCACATGTTTATTCTTCATCCGATATGACGTCCGATATGACGACCGGTATTTAGTACCATATCGCGATATATCACCCGTATCCAGTATCCGGTATATAATTTTGCCGACCGATATATCGCCGGTATCTGATATTTAAAACACTGCTTTTTTCTGAAAAATAAAAATCGAGATGAACGTGCCCTTTCATTGTGAAAACTGTGTTCCCACACAGTGAAATAGAGATTTATGATTCCAAGAACGATAATTAATTCAAAGTAAATGTCAACATCTTAACCGTTCTTGGAATCAGTGCCAGAAACTGAAATGGCGATGGGTCTCTTTGACCCAATGTATCAGCAACACTACCTCTTTTGCATTTCATTTCATGCATATATACATTAATTCATACATTGAGGAATGCATGAGATAGGTGTTGGGGAGGGTTTACTAACATACTAACATAGGTTTTACTAACATGATAAAAAACACTTCTTTTCTTTTATTTCTTGACCTTTATTTTTTCTTTTAGGAGTCTTTGAGTCTTTGAAAAAAATATTTTTGAAAAAAGTATAACTAGTTTTAAAGAATTAAGGATCCAACAAGTTTGAAATTTTGATGGTAAGATCAATTTGAGTGAATCTATAATTTTTGACTTAGAGATAAAAAAAATTGAAAAATAAACACCATCTAGAATTTGTTGACATGATTATGCATCTTATATACACGTACACATAAGTTTAATACTTGGGATGATGATGATAGCTTAGGATGTTTTGAATCTATAGTGTGTGTTTATATATATATATATATATATATATATATATATATATATATATATATATATATATATATATATATATATATATATATATATATATATATATTCATGTATAAAAATAAACAAAATCTAATTATTGATTAGCTAGGTGCTTTGGCCAAAGCAAGCCTTGGTATTTACGCGAAAGATAATTAGGTATAATGAATAAAAAATATATAATTTAATATACATATTGGCACATCTAATAATCAATCAGTTAGGTATTAGGGCCTCAAGAAGTCTTGATATTTATACAAAAAAAAATTAGATGAGTTATACATACTAAAAAAAGAGAAGTGCTTAAAGGGTAACGAAGTGGTATACTTCAAACTTCTAATTTTTTATGTGTATATATTAAAAAGGTGAAGTTTGAATTAAATATTCCCAAGCTAAGACTATTTTCACTTACACAAAGATGCATAGGATTGAAAGACTTAAGAAGGATTGGTGTGGATATATTGAAGTTAAATATCTAAGGAAAGATGATTAGATTTCTTGATTTATAATTGAACTTGATTATACTTAAACTTGTTGGAAACTTATGAATTTAATTGCTAGTACTACTTGTTGTGAAATAGAAAAAGTTTTTTTTTTATATTTTCTTTACTTTTCAGTTATCCTTATTTTGTTTATCTTTTTATCTTGTCTTTTCTTATCTATTATTTCTTTCACTCGATTTTGTGGGTGCAATTCACTGAAAACCCTCATGAGACAAAATTCATCATCTAGGGTAACCTAGAGGTTTAACGACTTGTTGCACGTGCTAAGTGCAATCATGATTCTTACAAAAGTGAGTTAGATAGGCTATTTTAGTTTTTTTTTTATTTATTTTGCTCGAGGGCGAGAAAAAGATAGGTATGGGACTGTGATTACAGTTCATATTTTCATATTTATTGTCACATTTTCATATTTATTTCTGATTATATTTTATTTAATTTTCTATTTAACTCTCTCTTTGTTTATGGTGTACAGTTATTTAAATAGGAAGATAAGGATAAATGAAGCTTCTCATTTATCTAATATTCCTATCTAAATGTGAACTTCAATTTAAATCAATTTGAAATCAAGAGAAAGAAAAAGATATATCATCATTTCCACAATTCAAATCCAGAATCTGAAGATATGTTTCTAGAAGAAGGGATGAGATAAAATTAATCCTAATTGGGTAGAAAGAGGAGAATTAAGATAAATTCAAAATTATTAATTACTTGTTCTCCAAGTTAAGATAAAAAGATTTATCAGAATATTAAAAATTCAAATGCAAGTTTTGAGGATATATCTCCTGATGGATGGACGAGATAAAGTCAGAGCCTAAAACGCAGCCTCATCCACCACAGGATTGCCGTTGCCTTCCCTTATTTCCACGAAAACGCGACAATCTTCTAGAATCAGTCTTGACAGTTGGGTGTACATCTTCGACTGAAAGTCTACCCTCTACTTCTTCTATAAATACCCATGCAGAGCAGAGGAAAAAGGATATCTCAGAGATCAAAGAATTAGGGTTTTCTTTAGTATTCTCTTTCTTCTGGATTTTCGTTGTAATTTCCAGGATTTTAGTTTGAGAGAGTGATTTGTAAGGATACGAAGGAGCGATTGTAATTTGACGGTGATAACTTCAATAAACAAGGTTTTTTTGTTCTTCTTTCAATTTCTCTTGTCTTTTTTTTTTGCTTTAGTTTTTTAATTATGCATTCTTCTTCTTTATATACTATGCGTAGTTTAATATCGATCATGCTTAACTAATCTACTTAATCCTTTGCTAATCTCTCCACCACTACTTCTAGCTCTATGTTGGATAAACTGATTAAATCTTATGCATGCATAATACCCTAGAATTAGGAAATCTTCTTGAAGACTTATGATGATAAAAAGTTAAACTGATTATCGTTAATACTTGTTAATAGTTTTGCTTATTTTATGCTTAGATGGCTTTGATAGCTTAACATTAAATCTAAACAAATTTTCTTATATTAGCTTAGAAAGCTTTGATAATCTAATTTTGAACTTTAGCTAGTGTGTTTAAATTAGGATTGACTTTTTATCTTATATTCTTACTTGAAGCAAATTTTCTAGGAACGACTTTTATGATTCAACATAAAGTTTAATCTTCATGGACTAGTAAGTTAGTAGTGGTAGATGATTAGTGTGCCATAAATCTTTCTCTTATTAAAAAAAATCCAACAATACTCCCAGTTTTAGAAACCCTAGTTTTAGAAACAACCATCTTTCAAAGTTTTTCTTTTTCTTAAAAACTTATAAAATACAAAAACAAAACAAACAATCTTCTTTTCCTTTTCTACTCCTTTTCTTTTTCTTTGGCAGAGAAGAAGACTAATTAAAGAACTATTATCGAAATGCTTCTATCGCATTTCTCCCTATGGATTTGACCTACTTAGCCACTTGCTATTGTAATTCATTGCGAAAGACAGAGACACAACCGACCTTCAGCTAATACTTTCTAAACTCTCTCTGTTTTTCCACAATCATTAGCGTACCTTGGAATATGTGAGGGTAAGACGTTCACATCTCCTCTTCTGGTTCCCAAGTAGCTTCTTCGATCTGCTGGCTTCTCTACAATACCTTCACTAAGGGTATGGATTTGTTTCTTAATTATTTTACCTTGTTGTCCAAGATTTGCCCTGGTTCTTCCACGTACGATATGCCTTCTTGAATATGTAGCAGTTGATATGAAATGATATAAATAGGATTCAGTACATATCTTCTTAACTGGGAGACATGAAACACATAATAAATTTTTTCCATTTCTGGGGGTAATGCCAATCGATAAGCGACAGGTCCGACCCTGTCCAGTAGTTTGAATGGCCAAACGTATCGAGGGTCTAACTTAGTTTTCTTGCCGATACGCACCACTCCTTTCATCGGCGATACTTTCAAGAATACCTTGTCTCCTATGGAGATTTTCAAAGGTATATGATGTCTGTCTGTATAGGTCTTCTGTCAGCTCTATTTTGTTTTCATCCTTTTCTAAATTATTTTGACATCTCCGACCATACAAAGTTTTAAATGGAGGAATACCAATAGTAGACTGATAGCTATTATTGTAAGTAAATTCTACTAATGGTAAACAATGACTCTAATTCTCTCCAAAATCTAGTACACATTCTCTCAACATATCTTCCAACACTTGAATATCTGATGCTTGTATGTCTGAGAATGTATTGCTGTACTTGGTTGCAACTTAATACCCATGGCTTCTGATAAACTCTTCCAAAATCTTCACTGGAAACGAGAATCTCGATCTAACACAATTGTCTCTGGTACTTCATGTAGTCAGACTATCACTTGTAGATATAACTAAGCTACTTTTTCCATTGAGTAATTAATCTGAATGGTTATTAAGTGTGCAGATTTGGTAAGTCTGTCCACTACTACTTAGGCAACATCTAATCCTTGAGATGATTGAGGGAGTCTATTGACGAAATCCATGGTAATATGACTCCATTTTCATTCGGGAATTGGCAGGGGTACTAATACTCCCAGGGTATTTTATGGTCAACTTTAACTTGCTGACAGACTAGACATCTTTGTACAAACTCTGCTATATCTTTTTTCATTCCATCCCACCAAAAACTAGACCGTAGATCTTGATACATTTTGGTACTTGATCGTACATATATTTTGTATTCTTTTCATTACACTCCTACATTTATCGTGTAATAAATCTGCTAATTTTCTTGTCTTAAATATCTATTTTGCAGAAGATAATAATGAAGAGAAAGAGGATTAAACCAAATAAATATCATTTAAAATCGGATTTAACTGGATCTATTTGGTTAGCTGAGGATAATCCGAGATCTAATTAGAACAAATCAAGGATTGGGGCAAATGTTCAGCTGAAGATCAGAGCAAATCAGAAAGATAACACCAAATGGAAACCGGTAAAATTCAGATTTCTATAAATTCATTTTGATTAGTTAAAGATTAACCGAGGATAATATCAAATACAGAGAGATAAATGGATAGAGAGAAGATCAACGGATGAGATGAAGCAAGTTTGACTCAGATTCTGACTGGATATATTTTAGTATTTGAATCATAACTTTCGCAACTGAATGTCAAATCTGATGATTCAAGATGATCCAGAAAGCAGAATTATAGGGTTACAACTCATATGTTGATCACTATTTCTAATTCTGTCATTTGATAAGTGATATTCAGCCATCAACACGCCAACAAACTGCAGATTAGAACTGAATATTCACATCAAATCAAGTTTGGAGATAAGGAGAGATTCAAATTCAGAAATAGTCAGCTTTTCCTATCTTCATACTCCTCTAACCTCTACATTTCTTCTATAAATACTTGCAATCTCAAAGGCAAAAGGGAAGGACCATGCAGAGATAGGATTTAGTCCACTTTTCTATTTTTTATTGTAGATATTTGTTTTTCTTTTCATGTAATTTTAGTTTTAATTTACATAAATCAGAGGAGATCAGAGTTTCATAGGAGAATGAGAAGGAAGCTTGTGCTGAGAGTGACACCCGTGTAAGATTTTCTTCTTTTCTCTTATTGTTATAGAATCGAATCTGTAGTTTCCCTTTGTATGTACTTTGTTTTTGTTCTACTTCTTCTTCTCTACTTTTCTTCTTTTGGCACCAAATTGCTATCCAAGTGAGTCTTAAAGCATCGAAAGAGCCTTGCCTTTGCGAGTGCCACTGATAGCTCATGACGATGGATTTTGAGTTTCATTCTGTATCACTTCATACTTGCAACGTCTTGATGATATAATGTGGAGGAGATGGGAATCAATTCTTATGAGCTATACGTTGATCGCCTCACTTCAAGGTAACTTCATTGCAAAAGAATCAAGGTAAGCATTTGGCCAAATGAGGTAAGTAACTTTTTCTTTCTTTTCTTTTATTTCTTTAGTTTGGATCACCAACACCAACAACACCCAACTCTTTCATCACTCATTTCAATTTCTTTGTATATGTCTATTTTCTGTTTTCTCCGTCTTCTTAATCTACCATCTTCTTCCTAATTCAATTTTAACTCTTTTTCATTTTCTTTTTAAGAACTAAAGAGGAACTTCAACTATACTTTGTAGCCTAAAAGAGAACTTACTAAAAAAACTTCTATCACTAGTCCCTCCTTGTGGATCACGACCCGCATAGCCACTTGCTATCGCGGTAGAATTGAGTAACTTGCACTCTTTATCTTAAAATCTGAAATACTGTATTTTTGTGCAGGTTTAACCTCAATCAAATTTCGGCGCCGTTGCCGGGAAGGGACGGTAAGTAATTCTCTTTAAAGTTTACATTTTTGATTAACTTTCTTCTTTGTTTTTTGTACAGATTTAGCAACAAGGAATTCTTGCTGCAGTGAACACATAAGTGGCCTTTGACTCTGCTTTAGAAAGCAGAGCCAAGAAGCCCTCAGATTTGCTACAGTCCTGTGGCAAACTGAGTGAACTACTAACCTGTATTTTCTGCAGGTTGGCTGAATTGCGTAGTTTAAATATCTGTAGCATTTATTTCCTTATTTGACTCACCATATATATATTTTTAACACAACAGTAAAAAGTTAACAGTAAATGCTAAAAAAAATGATTTAGACTTTGCATTTAGGCACGTGTCTATTTCATTACATTTTCTATTTACTATTGAAGAGTGCTGGAGCCAAGGTATGTGTGCATAGCAGTTAGTATAAGGTTCATTCTTGTATGAAATATTGCTTGAGTGTTACTTTTTTTTTATATATTTGTACACTGCACTAAATTGATTTAAGGGTTTGTCCTATAAAGAAGATAAGGTGGGGAAGTCATTACCCCTTAGCCCACAAACAATCTCCTCACTCACTAATCCAAGCCTAACTAAAAATGAGTAGACGTTGGCCCTAGAGACATCTCGGACTCAATTAGGAGATTATCCTAAGGGGAAAGGTGTTGGAATTTGACTCCTGCCAAATCAGTGTCTAGGAAGGGGATTAAGGGCCGAAAGCCTGAAGGTTGGTGGTTACTTAATTAAGGAACGTCTTTGATGGATAACCTCCCACCAATCTTTTCCTGACCTAACTGATTAGCTTATGGTCAAAGTCTGCATTATACCTCCTATGGACTGTCTAACCAGTTAGGAGTCGTCTAGGTCAAAGGTCTACCCTAACTTAGGTTAGGATTTTTTCTTTTATTTGTTTGCCTATTTGTTTATTTTTTTCTTTGTTTGTGTTTTATTGTGTGATATGGCTTATAACAACAATTTTTCTAATTTTAATGGTAATCCATATTATACACCAACCTCTTTTTCAGATATTACCAACTCGGTATATCATAACTTTAACAACATAGTGTGCCGGATTGGTCTTATCTGAATCAATATAACCCATACCCCCAATCTTATAACTATAGTTTTCAGAATAATTTCAACTCTTCACAGAGCCAATGGGGATTCACCTCCCCCGAATCCAATTTTCAACTAACTTGTCCTCCTTATCCACCTTGTCCACAATATTTCCAAGATTCATACTCAGTTCTACTAGTCCAAAATAGAAAACCATCAATTTTGGAAATGAGTATGCGTGAGTCCAAACAACAATCATAAAATCTGATGGACTCACAATTTTACCACCAATTCCAAAATAACACTTCATCTTTTCAAGACCAATCGCAACAAAACGTTGAACCTATCAACTTGAAAAGATGCTTGAAGCCATGACTCAGGCTCAAAATGCTCGTAATCATGACATTGATATGATGGTCCAAACTCTACATTCTCACTGTTTGGCTAGTTCTGATGTCGTTAACCATTCTGTAAGAGCTGAAGAGTCATGTTGTTTTGGAAAACAAGGTTCTATTTTAGCACAATCATTTGAACTTGCCCAAACTCTAAATTTTAAAAATGATATTGACAGTTTGGCAAGTTATTCCTTTCCTGAATTAGAACTTGAGAATGAATATGATCCTGAACCTCAACTTAGTGATTCAATTCTACTTCCTGATTCAATAATGGCTCCGGTGTCTTCACCTGATTTGACTCTTTCGAGTCAACATTGGATCCTGTGCCAATTCATCATGAAATTGAATCACCCATCTTTGATGATCATCATATTGAACTTGACCAATTTCACACTTTTGAAAGTCCTATTGACAAATTGGTAAGTTCTCATTTTTATGAAATTGAACTCAATGAAAAATGTGACCTAGATTCTCAAATTTGTGATCCAGTTCAAATTCCCGAATCAATATTGACTCCTGTTTTGTTACCCGACTGGAGTAATATTTTAGAGTCAGTTTTGATTCCCACACCTGTCATTCTTGAACTTGAATTATCAATATTAAGTCACATTCCATTGTGGGAAACTGAATGTGGACTTGAGTTTCAACTTCTTGATTTGGACCCACTTCCTGAGCCAATGACTCCTGAACCTTTACTTGACTTAAGTCACTTTCCTGAGTCGGTATTAGTTTCAGTACTTCCTGAGTCCAAGTCAATCATTCTATCTTTTCACACTCCATTTTGGGACAAGGCGGTTGACAAAATTGACTCCGAAATTAATTATGAAATTTAAAAATTAGATGGGGTAAAATTTTTAATAAAAAACATTCATATATACATCATTTTAGTGGGTTATATAAAAGAGATTTCTGGTGGGTTCCTCCGAACTCCACGAAAAGTCGATTGGGCTGCATTTCGTGAACCAATCAGACCACCACCGGAACCACCACCTTAAGGTAATTTTCCTTCCCTTTCTTCGTTTTCATGCATCTATGCATTAATTCATACATTGAGGATAATGCATGAGATAGGAGTGGGGGAGGGTTCTAACATAACTTAGGTTTTTCTTTTTATTAAAAAAAAATTTTTTTAAACATTTTCTTTACTTTTAAAAACTTTTTGAAAATAGAAACAATATTTTGACATATTTTTTGTAAGAAATTAAGTCAATTTTAAGAAATAGGAAAATTAAAATTAGGATTTCTTAAACTTGGTCAAAATAAGATTATTTGTTTGATTTTTAGGGCTAGGAAGATGATTTGTCAAAGTAATTTAGTCTTGATCTTTACCTTAATGAAATATGCACACTTTATATACTTACACACTTAGGGTTCAAAAACAAAGATTCTTATGTCTTATAAAAAAAAGAAAAAAAAATATATATCTATGAAAGATGAACAAATCTAATTATTGATTAGCTAGGTGCTTTGGCCTAAGTAAGCCTTGGTATTTATATGAAAGATGATTAGATAAATTTGAGAAAAAATATATATATAAAAAAAATCCTCTGATTAAGCTGGGTATTTGTGCCTAATAAAGCATAAGTATTCACGCCTAAAAGTGGTTCATATAATAAAATCCTTAGTTTTGTGGCCTTATTTGCTCGAGTCCTTAAGTCCTTGGGGTGTTTTCTCACCCGGTGCCCTAAGACCGTTTGGTTTGGGAGTCATCGATTAAATGCTCGTTACATGGGCAGATTAGAAAGCCAAATAGAACTAAGGAATAATACCACCAAAATATATGTATATATATAAATAAATAAGGCATAAGAGCTAAAGTTAAAGAACTCTTAATCAAAATTTTCACAGTCACAAGGTGCATATGACTTAAGGTAAAGTAATAGACTAGATGAGAAGTACAATTTGACTCCTTACTTTGATTGATAACAAATTTTTGAATAGAGACTAAGTTTAGGAATGAAAAATTCAGTTTCCTATAACTTATAAATTACTTAAAATTTATAATAATATTTCAAATATTTTTCTTTCAAAATGTGTTTTCAAAATACTAACATTTTTCTCTTTCTTTATGGATTTTGTGGTGTAATCCATTGAAAACCCTCACGAGACAAAACTCGTCCTCTAGGGGTAACCTAGAGGTTTAACGGCTTGTTGCACAAGCTCAGTGCAATCGCGTAACCTGCGAAAGTGGTCTAATAATCTTTGATTTAGTTTTATTGATTTGCTCGAGGACGAGCAAAAGATAGGTGTGGGGGTGTGATCGTACATATATTCTGTATTCTTTTCATTACACTCCTACATTTATCGTGTAATAAATCTGCTAATTTTCTTATCTTAAATATCTATTTTGTAGAAGATAATAATGAAGAGAAAGAGGATTAAACCAAATAAATACCAGTTAAAATCGGATTTAACTGGATCTATTTGGTTAGCTGAGGATAATCCGAGATCTAATTAGAACAAATTAAGGATTGGGGCAAATGTTCAGCTGAAGATCAGAGCAAATCAGAAAGATAACACAAAATGGAAACCGGTAAAATTCAGATTTTTATAAATCCATTTTGGTTAGCTAAAGATCAACCGAGGATAATATCAAATATAGAGAGATAAATGGATAGAGAGAAGATCAACGGATGAGATGAAGCAAGTTTGACTCAGATTCTAACTGGATACATTTTAGTATTTGAATCATAACTTTCGCAACTGAATGTCAAATCTTATGATTCAAGATGATCCAGAAAGCAGACTTACAGGGTTACAACTCATATGTTGATCACTATTTCTAATTCTGTCATTTGATAAGTGATATTCAGCCATCAACACGCCAACAAACTGCAGATCAGAACTGAATATTCACATCAAATCAAGTTTGGAGATAAGGGGAGGATTCAAATTCAGAAATAGTCAGCTTTCCCTATCTTCATACTCCTCTAACCTCTACATTTCTTCTATAAATACCTGCAATCTCAAAGGCAAAAGGGAAGGACCATGCAGAGATAGGATTTAGTCCACTTTTCCATTTTTAAGTGTAGATTTTTGTTTTTCTTTTCATGTAATTTTCAGTTCTAATTTACATAAATCAGAGGAGATCACAGTTTCATAGGAGAATGAGAAGGAAGCTTGTGTTGAGAGTGACATCCGTGTAAGATTTTCTTCTTTTCTCTTATTGTTATAAAATCGAATCTGTAGTTTCCCTTTTGTATGTACTTTGTTTTTGTTCTACTTCTTCTTCTCTACTTTTCTTCTTTTGGTACCAAATTGCTATCCAAATGAGTCTTAAAGCATCGAAAGAGCCTTGCTTTTACGAGTGCCACCGATAGCTCATGACGATGGATTTTGAGTTTCATTCTGTATCACTTCATACTTGCAACGTCTTGATGATATAATGTGGAGGAGACGGGAATCAATTCTTATGGGCTATACGTTGATCGCCTCACTTCAAGGTAACTTCATTGCAAAAGATTCAAGGTAAACATTTGGCCAAATGAGGTAATTAACTTTTTCTTTCTTTTCTTTTATTTCTTTAGTTTAGATCACCAAAACCAACAACACCCAACTCTTTCATCACTCATTTCAATTTCTTTGTATATGTCTATTTTCTTTTTTTCTCCATCTTCTTAATCTCCATCTTCTTCCTAATTCAACTTTAACTCTTTTTCATTTTCTTTTTAAGAACTAAAGAAGAACTTTAACCATACTTTGTAGCCTAAAAGAGAACTTACTAAAAAAGCTTCCATCGCTAGTCCCTTCTTGTGGATCACGACCTGCATAGCCACTTGCTATCGCGGTAGAATTGAGTAACTTGCACTCTTTATCTTAAAATCTGAAATACTGTATTTTTGTGCAGGTTTAACCTCAATCAGTGCTACCTGGATGTGCGACGTACAATGTACTATGAGCTTCTTTTAGAATCTCTTTCTTCAGTTCAGTACTTGGGGTATACATAATCGTTGTCCCAATTTTAACATATCAATCTTAATAACAAAATCCCTGATTTCTTCTCTTTGTACTTTTTCCCCGAATATTTCTCATTTTATCATCTTTTTCCTGTGCCTATTTGATTTTATTATATAAATCAAATTTTACATCCACTTGATTTAATTAACCTCTTGAATTGGTGAAGTCTCTTAATTTGGCTTCTATTCGCATTTCTTTGAGGTCTCTAAGTAATCTTGACTGCTGAGTTATTGGAGTGGCTAATGATCTTTTAGAACTCTGACTTAATGCATCAGCTACAATGTTAGCCTTATAGGATGATAGTGGATAGAGATCATAGTCTTCATTAATTCTAATCATCTTCTTTACCTCATGTTCAATTCTTTCTGAGTGAAGATATACTTCAAACTTTTATGATCTGTGTATATTTCACATGACACTCTATAAAGATAATGTCATCAAATTTTTAAGGCAAAAATAATTGCGGCTAATTCTAAATCATGTGGGGGGTAATTTTTTCTTCATGAGTTCTCAATTATCGAAAGGCGTAAGCAATTACCCTTCTGTGCTGCATTAGCACATATCTTAACCATACATTTGATGCATCACTATAGATGACATATCCTTCCGTTCCTGAAAGCATTGCTAATATGGGAGTTGATGTTAACTTACTCTTCTTTGTCAACTAAGTTAATGGTACCTCCATCCTAGAGAATCCTTCAACGTCTTCGATAATAACCTGCCAATCTTAAGAAACTCTGAACTTCTGTAATATTAGTAGGTCTAGGTTAATTCTTAATTACTTCGTTAATAACCTTGCCATGGGTCCATGGCTGTTACATCGATGCTTGGGTCATTTTCAGTCTTGGTACATTGTTTGGTTGTCTGAAATTTGTTATCGACTCAATGGATGAAGCTGCTTCTGTTGTCAGCCTTTCAACTCCTCTGCTTATTCCTTGATTTCCTTGAAAAGTTAGATAATTCCTCTTCATGTGGATAGCTTTACCATATGAATAACAATGGATGCTTTGGTTACAACATCCAATATGATTTTTATTACACTTTGAACACCAGGAAAATCTCGAGAAACTTTGACGAGACAATGGCGCAAATTGCATACCTTGCGTAAATCCTTCCATACTAGATCCTGGGCTCTGCCCATATCTACACTTCTTTCGGCTGGAGTTATATTAGATCCTATCTCTCCACTAGTCCTAAAACTTGATGCTCCAAATCTTGCAGTTTCTTGTTAGCGAGGATGTTTTGGAGGTGGTAGCTCCCTCATTCGACTTTCTTGGTTCTCCAGCATATCTCTTCTACACTAGAGCTTCTGAAATTACTCCAATGCTCTATGTGGGTTATTGTCTTTAGTCATCAGTTGGGCTAACTAGTCTAGTATCCATGTGACTGCTCAGGGGATGGATGCTTCCAACCATACTTGTCCAATGGGACGCTATCCTCCTGTTCATTGCTCACCGGGGTTTATTCGAATCTATCTACCTATAAAAAGATGAATAACTTTATACTACTAAAGTTACTTATACTAAGGGAAATATAACGAAAGAATTTCATATTCACACATCCCATTTGAAATTGTGTAAGTAAGTTTTTCATTCATCATTAAACATCACATTTCATTCACAGCACAAAATAGGTACAATAATGTTACAATTCATGCATTTTCCCATTGAACCACTTAAAGTTTCTAGTTAGACATACATAACTATTACCCCAAGAGTTTTTCTATCCCTTATCCATCGTTCCATGGAAACGTATTATACATCATCTTATATGATCAGAGGGTGGTACTATCTCCATTGGAGTCCCCCTCACCACTATCGTCCTCCTAATTGTAACATGCCAATCATCTAAGTCCCCATCATATAGATCCTAATATCTTTTCCACCCAACATTCCACTGAACGCCTCCAAAAGTGATCTTCTCTTGAGAATCTATCCCGATACCATTAGTATCTTCAAACTCATGGGATGCCGGGTGAACCTTTGATAACACTCTTTGCATCAGTTTTCAGGTCACCGGTCTCCATCTGCACTGTATAGGAGCAGCAAGAATCACCTCTGGGTTGATTTCATCAGACTCATATCCCCAGTCCATCTAGTTAGCAATCTAATTCAGTTTCCCAAGCTCTATGCTATCGGATGAATACTTTAACATCTCTGAATCCCCATCTAGACAATAAAAGGTATATCAGACTTATTAATATCATCACCTCGATAACATAATTATCACGCTCACTAACATAAACATCAAAATTCTTAAGTTCTTCTGACATTATTTAATTATTTTGTTCTTATCATCAACTTCCATCATTTCTTATTTTAAATTTTCAGCATATTCTTACATTTTGAATTAACCTTGATTTATCTGATATTCTAATCACTCTCTTATCCCAATATCTCATACCACTGGTAGTCCATACTGAGAGTCTGCACCCTCAGCAGAACTCATCCAAATTAAGGTATGCGTAATTTGAACGTAGGAAAATGACTGAATATCACACATTTCAAGATTAACATATTTGTAAGTACCCACTACCCTCTTAGAACTACTGATTAGTCTCTAAAATTGCATATTTCATACCACATCTTCACATTTATTTAATATTAAATTCTGCTAATAATACCACTCTTGCATGTTTCTAGGTCAATGGTGTGCAATGAAGAAGAAGATCCTAAATCACCATTTAATGGGTGATTAAAGGCCTATAATATAGCCATTGACCTTGGAGAGCTGTTTTGTAAAAACCAGGGGCTGAAAATAAGAAACCGGGCGCTGACACCGACAGGGGACAAACGGGACAGCGCGCGGCTCGAAGCGCCACGCGTGGCTCTAGAAGAGCCGCGAAAACGTAGCTTTTACCCTATTTTCGTGGTCGTACGGGCACGGCCGCGCCCGTACTTTGGGCCAGAGTTTGCCCCCTTGCCCCCCTTTCCCTGGTGCCTATAAATACCCCTTGGGGTTTTCAGAGCAGAAGATATGCAATGTTTTAGGGTAGTTTCTTTCCTTGTTGTAGTTTAGGGTAGTTTAGGTTAGTGTTCTTCTTCTTCCTCCTTTGTATTTTTTATTTCTTTTAGATCTTATAATAGGAGAGAGAGTGGTACATGGTGAGGAAGCAAGAGCGCTTATAATAGAAGGTGACAATCTATGAAAGTGCTCTCTTAACTTATCTTTGTTTTCTTCTCTAACTCCTTTTACATGTTTAGCTAATTTTCTCTCATGGTAACTAACTACTAACAGCTAACTTGCTAACTTCTTACTTGATAATCCACATGAATCTAATAGCCTCTACTTGGCCTTGCTCTTGCAAGAGCCATTGATGGCTCATGATGATGAATCTAACACTCTAACATCTAAATCTCTAACAAGCTAACATTACTTTATTTCATGCTTACTCTTATTAGTTTTTGATGATTTAAGTGTAGCTTGCACTTGTTGGTTGAATTTAAATGTGAAAGTTAACATATGAGCCATGCATTGTAAAGCTCTTAAAGTAAGGACAAGTGATGGCCAATGATACATGTGAGGCAACTATCACTAAGAGGTTAGCATGTTAGTGGAGTCATTAGTAGTTAGTAGCCATGGGTTTTCTTTATCTTTTACTTTGTTTTAGAAATATATCAAAAACCTCAAAAACAATTTTTTATGTTTCCCTCTTCTTTTTGTTTCACCGTACTTCTCTTTTCAATTTTTTGTTTTCCTTTCTTTCATTCTTTCAAACATTGAAGAACTGTTAACATACACGTGAACATACCGTATAAGCTTCTTTCGCCTCCCGTCCTTATGAATTTGACTCGCTTTAGGATCTATGCTGTAACAGAAGTATCGAGAAGCAAAAGCACACACTTTTAATTCTTCATTTCAAAACATACACTTTTCGTGCGCTGTTTCCCCCACCCTGATCAAATTTTGGCAACGTTGCCGGGGATGGAAACGGTTTGATTTCACATTTTTGTTAACCTTTCTTCTTTGTTTTTGGTGTGCAGGTTAAATTTATAGCATTACAGAAGTCCACACTTTCTCTTGTGTGGATAGGTAAATTCTTGTACATTCATATACTCTGCTGCTAATTTTTTTTATATTACCTGTGCACTGTAAATAATTTTAAGAACTAAAATATAGAAATTGGATGCTTTAAAACGGTTTAGACATTTGCATCTAGGCACGTGTCAATTTCAATTCCAATATACTGTATTTTATTCTTGTGTTGTTGTGATCTTGACGGAGGTGTACATATTGCATTACATATAGTTGGACAAACACTTCAGTGATTTACTCGCTTTTTTGTGTTCATTCTTATCTATATTGTACACTTGCACAAATTGAACTTAAGGGCAAAACCCAATACAACATAAGGTGGGGAAGTCATTACCCTTTCTTAACTCAAAAATCACCTCCCCACTCACACAACCCAAGCCTAAATAAAATTTGCTAGACGTTAGCCCCTAGGAACATCTCGGACTTATTTAAGAGATTGTCCTAAGGAGGAAGTTGTTATAGTTGACTCTTGTCAAATCGGTGTCTAAGGTCGGGGATTGAGAGGCGAAACCTCAAAGAACAGTGGTTTGGCATAATTAGGCCAGTTGCTTCGGCACGGATACCTCCCACTGATCTTGCCCCTACCTGACCGATTAACTCGTGGTCAGATTCTGACAATATACCGCCCGTGGACAGTGTAACTAGTTAGGAGTCGTCTAGGTCTAAGTCAACCCTAGCATAGGCATATTTTCTTTTTGTTTGTTTGTTTGTTTTCTCTTTTGTAAATTGTGATATGGATTTCAACAACAATAATTTTTTCAATCTTACCATATTTCACCCTGACCTCATTTGACTCGGATAACTCTGACCTGGCTATGTACAACATGAATCAACCATATATGCCAGATTGGGATTATCCGACTCAATATGACCCATATCCCCAATCCTATGACTATAATTTTCAAAATAATTTCCACTCTTCACAGAGTTCATGGGGATTCACCTACCCCGAGTCCAATTTTCAACCATCTTGTCAACAATTTTCACAATATTCACTTCCCGATTTTGATTCATATACTCCTTTTTCTGAACCACCAATTGAAGAAAAATCATCATTGGAAAGGAGTTTTGGAAGAAATGATAGAGGCCTAAAAATAATTTGAAAAAATGGTAGCCTCATCATGTCCACCAAATTTTCAAAATTCATATAGTTCTTTTCCAGAACGACTCAAAGGAAAATTATTGTGGGAGCGCATAATGCAAAATACGATTGACTTACTATGTCCACCAAATGTTCATACGACTCACGAATCATGTCATTTTGAAAATCCAGCTTCAATTTCATCACACCAACCTAAACTTCACCACATCAACCTCTTGATAGTTTGGCAAGTTATCCATTTCTTGAAATTAAACTTGAAGATAAATGTGAACGTGAGCTTCAAATTAGCGATTCGAGTCCAATCCTTGAATCAATATCGACTCTTATAGTGTTACCTGAACTAAGTAACGTCTTGAGCCAGTTTTGATTCCCATAATTTCTGAACTTGAATCAATCATTTCACCTATTCATATTCCTTCTGTGGACGAAAATCAAGATTCAATTTCATTGCGTCCATTTGAACTTGCCCAAAATTTTGAGAACCACCTCGACATTTTGGCACGTTATCCTTTTCCCGAAATTGAACTTGAGCTTGAAAGTGATCTTGAGCCTCATGTTAGTGATTCTATTTCACTTTTTGATTCAATAATGACTCTAGTATCTTTACTAGAGTTTTTCTCTTTTCGGAATCAACATTGAATCCTGTACCCGTACACCGTGAAATTGAATCACCCATATCTTATGATCACACTTCATTGATGGGGAAAGTGTGTGAACATCAATTTTTAATTTGGATCCTATTTTTGAACCAATTTCGACTCTCATTGTTGACTTTCGACTTGATCTGAGTCAAATTTCTGAGTCGGTGTCGATTTTTACTCCTATTCTATTTGAGTCCAAATCACTCATCTTCCAAAATCACACTTCATTGTTGGACAAGAAAGTTGACAAAAATGACTAAGTAATTATTTTTGAAAATTGAAAAATAGATGGGGATAATTTTTTAAATAAGACCATTTATTCAATCAACATTTTATTGGGTCATATTAGAGAGGTCATTGGTGGATTCCTTCAAGATCCACATTATCCTAATTGTGTAGCAACACTTTGCCCAATCAGACCACCACCGGAGCCACCACCATGAGGTAATTTTTCTTCTCTTCCTATTTTGTTTCATATATATACACATTCACGATGCATTGAGGACAATGCATGAGATAAATGTGGAGGAGGGTTTACTAATGTAGGTTAGTTTTAAATTTTCTTTCTTTTACACTTATTTTTAGGAACTTTTTAAAATTTTCTTTTATATAAAAACTCTTTTCTTTTCTTTTTACAAAACTTTTTGATATAAGAGAAATAGTTTTGATTTATTTTTAAGAAAATTAAGATTATCTTAGGAATTAGGAAGACCTAAAATTCTGAAATTTTAAACCGAGTCAAAACAATAGATCTTGTTTAAATTTTAGGATAAGAAAGTAAGTTTGGAAAGATAATTTGATCTTGAATTTTTTGCCTTAGATTTATGCACTTCACACTTACACAATTTTTGAGATTGAAATAAAGACTAAAATGTCATAAAAAATACATTAAAAAAATGATGATAATAAAAACCACTTATTGAAGTTGGGTAATTATGCCTCAGGAAGCATGATTATTCGTACCTAAAATGGTGGATAAAAACAAAATAATCCATTTAGTTTTGTGACCTTGTTTACTCGAGTCCTTAAGTCCGAGGGATGTTTTCTCATCTGATGCCCTAAGATCATCTGGTTTGGGAGTCACCAGCTAAAGACTCACTACCTGGGTAAATAAAAAAGCCTAAGAAAACTAAGGGAAGGAAAAAAAAGGAAAACATATATATCAAATAATTGGCATGAAAGTTAGAGTCAATATCCCAAAAATCTTCACAGTTCACAAAGTGCATATTTTTCTAAGAGTTTTATGAAAGATCAAAGAGTTAATTTAATTTTAAATTCTTACATTTAATTTATAATAAGATTTTGCATTTCGACTTAGTTTAAGGAAGAACAATTTCTGGTTAACCTCTGACCATGGATCACTTATATTTTCGCAAAAATACTTTAACACTTTTCTCTATTTCAAAATGTGTTTTCAAAATACTAACATTTGATTTCTTTCTTTATGAATTTTGTGGGTGTAATCCGCTGAAAACCCTCAGGAGACAAAACTCCTCCTCTAAGGGAAACCTAGAGGTTTAATGGCTTGTTGCATATGCTCAGTGCAATCGCGTCACCTGCGAAAGTGGTGTAATAATTCTTTTAGCTTTTGTTTTACTCGGGACGAGCAAAAGATAAGTGTGAGAGTGTGATTAGTCTCTAAAACTGTATATTTCATACCACATCTTCACATTTATTTAATATTAAATTCTGCTAGTAATACCTCTCTTGCATGTTTCTAGGTCCATGGTGTGCAATGAAGAAGAAGACCCTAAATTACCATTTAATGGGTGATTAAAGGCCTATAATATAGCCATTGACCTTGGAGAGCTGTTTTGTCAAAATCAGAGACTAAAAACCAGAAACCGAGCGCTGACACCGTCAGGGGACAGACGGGACAGCGCGCGGCCCGAAGCGCCACCCGCGCGGCTCTAGAAGAGCCGCGAAAATGCCACTTTTGCCGTGTTTTCATGGCCATACGGACGCAGCCGTGCTCGCACTTTAGGTCAGGGTTTGCCCCCTGCCCCCTTTCCCCTAATGCCTATAAATACCCCTTGGAGTTTTCAGAGCAGAAGATATGTAATGTTTTAGGGTAGTTTCTTATCCTTGTTGTAGTTTAGGGTAGTTTAGATTAGTGTTCTTCTTCTTCCTCCTTTATATTTTTCATTTCTTTTATATCTTGTAATAGGAGAGAGAGTGATACATGGTGAGGAAGTAAGAGTGCTTGTAATAGAAGGTGACAATCTATGAAAGGCGCTCACTTAACTTATCTTTATTTTCTTCTCTAACTCTTTTTACATGTTTAGCTAATTTTATCTCATGGCAACTAATTACTAACCGCTAACTTGCTAACTGTTTACTTGATAATCCATATGAATCTAATAGCCTCTACTTGGCCTTGCTCTTGTAAGACCCATTGATGGCTCATGATGATGGATCTAACATTCTAACATCTAAATCTCTAACAAGCTAACATTACTTTATTTCATGCTTGTTCTTATTAGGTTTTGATGATTTAAGTATAGTTTGCACTTGTTGGTTGAATTTAAATGTGAAAGTTAACATATGAGTCATGCTTTGTAAAGCTCTTGAACCAAGAATTAGTGATGGCCAATGATACATGTGAGGCAACTATCACTAAGAGGTTAGCATGTTAGTGAAGTCATTAGTAGTTAGTAGCCATGAGTTTTCTTTATCGTTTTACTTTGTTTTAGAAATACTTTCAAAAACTACAAACATTTTATCTTCTATGTTCCCACTTCTTCGTGTTTCACCGTACCTCTCTTTTCATTCTTTTTTTCTTTTCTTTTGATTCTTTCAAACATTGAAGAACTTTTAACACACACGTGAATCAACGGTAAAGCTTCTATCGCCTCCCGTCCCTGTGGATTCGACTCGTTTTAGCCTCTATGCTATAACGAAAAAGCACACACACTTTAAATCTTGATTTTAAAACATACACTTTTTGTGCGCAGTTTTCTCCCGATCAACTACCCACAAACAATTACACATTTCAGGACACATATACATATCAACCCTAGCAACCAATCCTATTTCTTATGTATTGTCTTGGTCTACTCCTCCTACCTATACCTAAGCTCTAATATCAACTGTAACTATCCCAGTTTTTAATCAAAAAATTACTTTAATCAAAAAATATTATCCTTAAACATTCAGATAATTAGTGAATTATGACAGCATCTCCTCTATAATATGAAGTCTGCCTTAATATAGTATATCAAATTTCGGTCAACATCGGCCTACTTAATCACAATTTCGTCTTGACATCGCATACTTTTACATCCTTAAGCTTCAACCATATAAACTCAACTCAAACAATAATATATAAATTCAGACTCAGTAGTATCCCTCTCAGTATTAAATTCTAACACAAAATTAATTAAAATCCTTATCCAGATACAACTAGAACTCATGTATGTATGTATGTGTGTGTGTGGTGTGTGTGTGTGTGTGTGTGTGTGTGTGTGTGTGTGTATATATATATATATATATATTCTTGAACCAACTTGTACATAATCAACTATGTGTTCTACTCAATAGCATCAACTATTTATACATAAAGATACAATCAAAACATTCAAATATAATAAAATAGCTGGGTGGACCCACATGAGGGGTACTCCATGTTCTTCCAATGCTACGCCCTTGCCTTAAGCTAGGTTTTGTCTTAGTCTTCACGTGAAAGACATATAATCTGAGGGGGTCTGAGCTTACAAATAAATGAGTGAAGTTAAACTAAATTTTAAATGAAGCATGATATTAGCAGTGTATAGTGTACATGATACAAGAAATACGTGTTCATTGATGTCTCAACTAGATTATTTATTTACTTCAAATTATTGTTCAATTAATACAAATATGTGTATAAGCAATAAGTGTCAAGGTTTTCATTAGTGTATTGTGAATTTTTGATGTCCACCATATTATACACAAGTAACACCTCAGTTACACACATAGTGTAACATACATATATCACATATACAAATATATCACACATACATGTGTACCACACATACACCTTCATTCACATTCAATAATTCTTTATCTTTCTCTGTCTTCTTCTCCTCCTGTTCTACATCTAATCCCTTCCCCCATAAATATATGTATAATATTATTTCACCGTCTTCTCCCTCCTACGACTTTATATCCGGTCCCTTCCTCCATAATTAATATAATATTTCACCGTCTTCTCCCTTTTTCGGTTCTATGCCTGATCCCTTCCTCCTCGAATGATTGCAACAATCATGTTTATATATGCATACACATATTCAAACATCACATACTCATTCATATATATAGCATTCAAGTAACAAATACAATTTTATTCATGTACTCTCATGTTCGTGTTTCTCAAGAGATTCAACTTATTGGAATAGCATCAATATTAAATTACACGCTAGTGAACAAGTTAATTATCAATATTGTTATCTGATTCCTATCTACTATCCACACTCTAGTTTTCGATTAGGGTTCATAGTGTATCCACTTTAATTTCACAAGTTCAGTATATGTTATAATTTATATACAATCATCCCACATACATATGCATAAATAATCAGTCGTAATTACTTTACTAAGCTACTGGTTACATAATCATCATCATTTTATTAGAGTAATCATCACCTTTTGGTTAGGGTAATTGTAGTAAATCCAACTACCACTTTATACACTTAACATCTCTCGATTAAGGTCCATAATTCTTCATTTATGTTGCTAATCACACTTGGTTTCAAACACAATTATAAGTTAATCGCTATCACATGGTTTCATATACAAGTATAAGCTAATTACCACCACATCATAAAAATCAGTACAGTAATTTTAATTACCTTTTCATATGCTTGATGTTCTTATATATCATTTGGTTCCATTTACAAGGGGGGAATCACATGTTAATCACTATCACCGGTGTTTGATTTTGAGCAAGTATAAACATTTAAGTTTTTAGTCTTGGTTTTATGGTATAATCATTCAATTTCATGAATTCGGAAAATACCATAATCTATGAACAACTAACGTAGTTAACTCATACGTTTGAAATTTCAATTTACAGGTAAGTTACAACGTATTGATTCATAAAGTCGTTATTTGAATAGGTTCGATTAGTACACTTAACTATTGTTCCATGACTAGTTTCATCTTGAATCTAGGTTTATTAACCGATCAATCATTATCAAAATTCTTGCTTAATCATATTTTAATTTCCATTCCATATGAACTTAACGATTGGAGTTTCGTTACTTGCTGGTTATTGATGATCTTCGACGACTCCCGATACTTTATCAAACTTTTGATTACTCCAAACATATCTAATTACAATACATTAGTCCAAGTTAATTTCTCAGTTTAATACTCAAATTAGGGAGGGTTTTTCTAGTGTATTATGGACTGGTTTTACCTCTGATTTTTCAAATTTACTAGCATGAATTTCTGACACGAACTCTACTCGTTTTTTCTAGTGTATTATGGACTGGCCAAGAACACCTCATTTCTCTTCCTCCATTAACTCATGTCCATGATTTTTAATTTAATTGTTGGGAGTTAGTGGGATGTAATATTAGGCTGTAATTCACATATATAATTTCCACTATGTACCAAAGTTTTTCTAAATATGAATACACAGACACACATATGGTTTCATGATCCCATCCACTAAGTATCCTTTATACTTATGACATATAACAAATTTGAAATGATAATTAATTTTTCTAACTAATCATACCATGATTATGATTAAAAAGGATCACTGCACTAATTATAGAACTAAAATTGAAAATTAAGATATTTAACCTGTGATGGACATTACAGAGCGCCTTGTGCCTAACCTAAGCTTGCCTAGGCTTACTTAGCACCCTGCGACTACAGCCCTAGCCTACGCCCGCCCTCTGCTGGTCATTACTGGCAAGCAAGAGAGAGAAGTAGAGAGATAGGCTTATGGGAGAGAGAAATCAAGAGAGAGTGAAACAGTCCCAATTCTAATGTCCTGAATTAACATAAAAATTCCTATTAGTCAGTAAATTATTATAATCAAATCTAATTTCTTGAAAATTTCAGCAGATCTCCTCGTGTATACTGCTCTATCCTAATATACAAAAATATATACATATATAGTTTCAGCCAACATCAGCCTACTTATCGAAATCCTCAAGATTTCAACCTCGATTATCATCAATCATAATATAATATGGCCGAGAGAATCTCACTCGACATTCAGGATATAATACGAACTATCTATAACCCCAACTCATCATAATCATTACAACCTCTCATCTCCATACAAATCTATCTCACAAATTTAAACTAGCTACAAATACACCAATCAAATAGGGTTATGGACATGTACAACAAGAAACTTTTACATTAATAAAACATAATTACATCTTTAATACTTTTATTTTTAGCAGAATTTTCAACAGAACACTCATAACCTTAAGCTGGATCTTCACCTCGCTGCAACCTGAAAACATAGAATTGGGAGGGGATGAGCTCGACAGCTCAGTGAGTAGAGTCAGAAGAAAACTAAATAATAGTATACATATTTAATAAGAAGCATGATTTTCTTCAAAAATAATAGTATACATATTTAACAAGAAGTATAATTTTTATCAAGCAACAAAGACAAATCTGGATGAACAAGAGAAATAGGGAATCGATAGCATCCATAAATAAACAATCAAAACAAATGTCTTCATAGTCTTCGAAGACTATCTAACTCTTTTAGTCATTGATTTTCTTTAATTCTCTTAAATTTCTATTCCACGTATTACAGGGTTTGTGAGTTAAGTAAAATAATTTCTCAGTTACTTATAATTTATTACTGAGTTCATCTTATATATATACAATACGTATCATGCATATATCTCATATACCACACATGATGGTACATTAATCACAATAACATAATCATAACTAGAGTTTATCCTTATAGATAATGTATATAGCACAAAACATACTTGTATATCACATAATCATGTCTCATTTGACAGTGTACACACGTCATACTTGGTAGTATACATATCATATGTTATTCATATCCGTATCACTCTTGGTGATACACACATCATATAAAATCTGCTGATTCACCGATCACCCAACCAAATGACTTATAATCATACACATTACATAATATTTATGAATCTTACTTACCATACATGGTAGTACATAATCACATAAATAGATAACATTTGCCTCCCCCTCCCCACGAATGGATACCAAACAAAAAGTACATGTATACCATTCGCTTCCCTTCTCCACGAATGTATATTAAACAAAAGCACATGTATACCATTCGCCTCTCATTCCCCAGGAATGGATACCAAATAAAAACACATGTATACCATTCGCACTCCCCTTCCTTCACGAATGGATACAACACAGAAACACATCAACATTAACCTCCGCCAATAAATCCGCCAATTCCTCATTCACATATACATTTATGTATATATTAATATGTCACACGCAATCAAGTTTATAAAATTTCTAGTGCATACACATATAAATATACATATGTATGAGCAATCGTATCAATCATGAGCAAACACACTAATTATTCATCATTCACTTCTCTATTTATTAATATAATATCGCTGATACTCATATAGTATTTTTATCAATTATTATACTGGATTAAATATTTACATAAACAATTTCACCATGTATTCTATCAATGTTATTTATATCACGATTCTTGACAAGATTTAATATATTATCAATATAGTGTCAGTTTCGCACTGATACACTTTAAATCACCAATCATATCATCGAGATAACATATAATACAGGCAATATATATATATATATATATATATATATATATATATATATATATATATATGAGAAAAATGTATATCAGCCCGCGGGCTGAGAGTACTCTCTCAGCCTGCGATGACGTGGCTCGAGTTGTCACCTCACTGACTTGCGGCCCGCTTTTAGGTAGAAGTTAAATTACCAAATACCCCTTATGATAACTTTTCCTTATTGTTTATTATTATTTTTTCCCCCTTTTATTTTGCCGCTCTTTATAGGATATAAATTAATTTTCGCCTTATTTCTTTACCTCTTTTTTTGAAAGATGTAGTTTCTCCTTTTCAGCCTGGGATAAATTTTTTTTGAAAATATAAAATCTTTTCAGATCCATGTTTTCAGCCTGCGATAAAATTCTACTTTATAGTTTAATTTTTTTTGTATATAATGTAGTCAGAGTCTTGGTCGCATTGTACATTTAAACTGCGACCTTAGTCAAAGTCTTTGGTCGCAGTGTACATGGTGAAATGCGACCAAGGTCGCAGTGTTTTTATTGATAAAGATAGCCAGCAACTGCAATTTAGGGTTGCATTACATGGACTGCGACTTTGGTCGCAGTACGTTAAGTAATTATTTTTTTTGAATATAATGTATTCAGAGTCTTTGGTCGCAATGTACATTTAAACTGCGACCTTAGCCAAAGTCTTTTTGTCGCAGTGTACATGGTTAAATGCGACCAAGGTCGCAGTGTTGTTATTGATAAAGATAGCCAGCAACTGCAATCTAGGGTTGCATTACATGGACTGCGACTTTGGTCGCAGTACGTTAAGTAAGTGTTGTTTTATTAAGTGTTGTTTTTTGGATTAAGTCATTTTTTGAATCTAAATGAAAAATGAAAAGTTGTCTGTTGTCTGATGCGACTTGGAGTCAGTCCGTGAGACGCGACCTGTCATAAAGATTTTATGAGATCTTTTAACGTCAAGTCTATGTTGACGAACCCCGCACCATTCGTTGTTTCCCGAAGCGGTTGTCTACGCGTCGGTTCTTCATTGGGTTTAGGCGTTAATGTCTTTTAATGCCAAACCGGCGCTGGCGGTTGGAGACGATTAATGCCGACGATTCTGATTAATGAACCATTAATTATGGTTATTATGGGCTGCCTATAAATAGGGCTCACCCTCTCCCTTTAACAGTCCTTAATTAGACTGTTTTCTTTCGAGAGCAATTGCTCTGAGAATTTTCGTCTTCTTCAGAGTCTCTAACAGGTGCCTGCCTCCATGGATGAAGATGACCCTATTGACGAACTTGATCGATGTTCGTCCATAAGGGAAGAAGTCATAGACCTCATCGTCCACAAGGGAAGAAGTCATGGTCCTCGTCGTTCACAAGGGAAGAAGTCATGATCCCTGACGAGGACTTAATCCTCACCGAGATCTGCTCTCACTTGATGCACCAGTCAAGCTTGCTGGTAACGGATGGTCAGAGTGGGTATGGCGGCGGGGGATGTGGTGGGTAGCATTCCTTGTGAGGTCTCAAAACCTCCTCTCTTACCCCAGAAGTGACATCGAGGAAACTCCATGCTCACTGGATAATCTTCTGGTGAAGAGATGTTCATAAACGAAAGATTCTGCTGCCACCAGACCTGCAGGAGAAGATTGCTCTTAGTAGTCAACAAGGGCTCTTCTTGGCTCTTCTGATGTTTTGTCTTCTTGGCTACTTTGATGTTTAGTCTTCTTTGTAACACTCAATCTTATTGATTCTGCTGCCACCAGACCTGAAGAAGAAGATTTCTCTTAGTCAACAAGGGATTTTTTGATGTTTAATCTTCTTGGCTACTGTGATGTTTAGTCTTCTTTGTAACACTCAATCTTATTGATTCTGCTGCCACCAGAGCTCAAGAAGAAGATTGCTCTTAGTCAACAAGGGATTTTTTTGATGTTTTAGTCTTCTTTTGTACTGCTGTATTTGTAACACTTCAATCTTATTGTATAAGAGATCGTTTTGTATCATTTGCACATTCCTGGAGATAAATGCCTGGACATAAATAAAAGCATATTTGTTTTTTTTAATAAACTACGAACTTTTTCGCAGCCATGCATTGCAAAGAAAACAACTATGATCATAGATGACACTGCGACCAAGGTCGCATAAGATACATTGCAAACAGTAACTACTGTGACCAGGGTCGACACTGCGACCAAAGACTGCGACTAAGCAACTGTTGCGGTGACGTGTCACATCGTCGCAGTGTTGTTGTTGATTAAGACTGAAAACCAGCAATAGCGACCAAGATTGGAGATTATTTTTTTAAGACTGCGGCCATCAACTGCGACCAAAGTCGCAGTGTTGTTGTTGATTATTTATAAAGACCACCAACTGCGACCAAGGTCGCAGTGATGTTGTTGATTCGTAAAGACCAGCAACTGCGACCAAGGTCGCTTTGTATTTTATTAAGACTAAACACCAACAACTGCGATCAAGGTCGCAGTTTATTTTATTAATATTAAGGTCAGAAACTGCGACCAAGGTAGCAGTGTTGTTGTTGAGTAAGACTAAAGTCCAGCAACTGCGACCAGGGTCGCAGTGTATTTATTAAGTCTGCGTCCAGCAACTGCGACCAATGTCGCAACCTTTCATTTTAAAAATTTTTAAGGTTGAAGTAATATAATTATTAACTGCGACCAAGGTCGCAGTGTTGTTAAGGATAAAGATGGTCGCAGTGTACATGGTTAAATGTGACCAAGGTCGCAGTGTTGTTGTTGATAAAGATGGCCAACAACTGCAGTCTTAGGTCGCTTTACATGGACTGCGACATTGGTCGCAGTACGTTAAGTAAGTGTTTTCCTTTAGATTAACATGCATAGCGACCAAGGTCGCCGTGTTCTTGTTTTATTAAGTGATGTTTTGGATTAAGTCATTTTTTTGAATCTAAATGAAAAATGAAAAGTTGTCTGTTGTCTGATGCGGTCAGAAACTGCGACCAAGGTAGCAGTGTTGTTGTTGATTAAGATTAAAGACCAGCAACTGCGACCTTGGTCGCATTGTATTTATTAAGTCTGCCTCCATGGTCGCAATATTTCAACCGATACATAGTAGTAAAAAATGTAATTCACACAAATAACTTTAGAAAACAGATTTATATATATTTAAAAAGAAAAACTCCATAAATAACTCAATTTGATTTATATATATTTAAAAAGAAAAACAAAATACAATTTTTTAACTTCTAATCATCGTCGTCACCATAGTAATCAGATTCGTCGTCAAGAGTCATGCTTTCGTCTTCTGTATCGCTTTCGTCTTCTGTCTCTTCCTCCTCTTCAGGTACAGTCTCATCGTCGCTTTCTTCCTCTTCATGTTTGTGTTTTGGTTCATCAATGAACTCCCAGAAAGGTTCGTCTGTATCAAGCTCAGATTCTGACCCATAGCGAGACATTGTTTCAGAACTAAGCATAAAATCATCATTTGATAATTGGCTTCTTTCTGGTGAAGACGGTGGTGATGGTGAAGACATTGTTTGAATGTATTGGCTTCTTTCCGGTGAAGAGGATGGTATGTTTTTATTCCTTTGCTCATGACCCTTTATATATTTTTAATCCCGGAATTCCAAAAGGTTTAAGCTCTCGGACCACGTGAATATCTCTCAAATATATTTTCTATCTTTTCCAAAAATTGTATACTTCCTAGGTGACTGTTCAGTTATCCAAAACAGTTTAAAAGTTAATACACTATAACTTTAAATTACTTTGAACTCCAAAACAGTACATTATTGCGACCAAAGTCGCATTGGGAACTGATAAATGATTAACTGCGACCATAAATTGCATCCGTAGTAGGATTGCGACTATGGTCGCAGTGTTTAAGAGCAGCAGTCGCAGTTTGGATATGTAATTAAAAGAGCTTATAAGTTAATATATTGAGAAAGAGACCTTACAAAAAAAATAGAATTAAAAGCTTTTAAAAGAAGATAAAATATAATTGAATATCAGAAGATCAGGAAATCCTAATCCTCGTCATTATCACCATCATAAGCAGATTCATCGTCTTCATTCTTCTGCTCTTCCTCTTCATCACTTATTTCCTCATCATCTTGCTGGTTTTGAGGTTTTTTTGTTTCACCGATGAACTCCCAGAATGGATCGTCTCTATCAAGCTCTTCGTCTGACCCGTTTGTAGGAAGCGAGCCTACAGCATCAGAGGACATGCTTTCATCAAGCATGTCTCCGTCAAGTGGCAGAGGAATAATGTCTTCTTCACTAACCCACATGAAAAATTCATTATCATCATGAATAGGAGGATCAGTTAATACATTATTTGATGTAGTGAGATAGTCAAAGGAGTGAAGTCCAGACTGGTATCAGATTCACTAGAATATCCTAAAGACAAAGGACCGGTGGGGGATTGATTGAAGTTGAATTCTGAGTGTTCAGAGGAAGAAGATGGGGAAGACATGATTCAAGAATGAATTTTTTTTTGGAGTTTTTGAAATCAAATTGAAAAGGAAGAGCAAAATTATAGTTTTTTAGGTATGAGGTAATATATTAGTTACAAGCTTTATATAAAGGTGAATATTGTGGAAGAACATGAATAGTAATAATAATTGTTACAGGTGAGGGTTGAGTATGGTAGGAAGTGGTAAAAAAAATTAAATATTTAATTGAAGACTTATTGCTGGAGAATCCGAAGTACAAATTAACTTTTTATAGAATTGTTTGGCTATATCTTTAGATTACGTATGGTGCACATCTTTCCTTTCTCGAGATTAACATTAGTGCATATCTTTTTTTCTAGACTGGTGTTGTATCACGGTAGATATAATATTAATTACTTCTTTTACAGAAGGCATGAGAAAGAAGATTGCGAATTTGGTCGCAGTACCGAAGGAGGTCGCATTGCTATGCGATAGCATTTTTTGTCTTGTATTCTTTATTCTGTATTAAGTCTGCGACCATTGAATGTTTTTTTACTTTTGAATGCTAGAAGTCGCAGTCGTCATTTAAAAGGGGTATTTTTGTCCTTTTGATTCACGATTGTTTAGGCGGGATTTTTTGATTTTTTGTGGCGCCCACACTCTGCGACCGATGTGTGGCCTATATTCAGCCACGTCCCGCAGGCTGAGAAACTCTCTCAGCCCGCAGGCTGAGGTACAGATTCCTCTATATATATAATATATATATATATATATATATATATATATATATATATATATATATATATATATATATATATCAATGATGTATTCACCAATAATTATCAAACGTATTCACTGATAATTATCAAACATTGGAACTTAATTTCTAATTACCAGTTAGTTAGTAAATAAAAACTTAACTAATTTAACAAGGTTCTATAGAAATCTATTAAGTTTGCTAAGCATAATCAGTCTTCCATTCTACATTGGATCAATTAAATAATTGTATAACCAGTCCACACATCCAATTCGGTTATTTGGTCATGTATTGGTTGTTAACAGTGGGAAGTAATTATATTCATGTTCATGCCTAGTTCTACTTATTATTGATACTCAATTGATTTAGGGTTCTAGTTCAATCACTTAACCCTTAAAGTAATTATACTTGAAGTCATTGACGTCTACTATACTTGATACCATCACTTAAGCTAAAATGCTAAAAAAAGAAAGAATCATTGTAATCAAATGGAGTTCATTAATCTGGGTATTGAAGCAACTGACAATTTGGAGGTTTGAAAAGCTAATTATTTTCAAAAAGGCTAGACATAATTGAGATGTCAATAAGTTTGTGATTGAGTTAGAATCTGTACACAGAAAATATAGAATTTCAGAACTTTATAATAGTAGTGCAAGGTACTCAATGCTACCGCAATAGCAAGTGGCTATGCAGGTCATGATCCTCAATGAGGGACTAGCGATGGAAGCTTTTTGCAAGTTCTCTTTTAAGTTATAAAGAATGGTTAAAGTTCTTCTTTTAGTTCTTGAAAAGAAAAAGAAAATAACTTATGTTAAATTGTGAAATTGATAGATAGAAGGAGATGGTGATTTTGTACAAAGAAAGTGAAAAATAATAGAGATTTGTTGATGGAGGTGATCTAAACTAAAGATTAAAAGAAAAGAAAGAAAACCTAAAAGAAATAATTATCTTTTTTTAGTTGATGACTTACCTGGAATTCTTGCATGTCTACCTTGATCTGGAGGCGATCAACACATAATTCATAAGATTAACTCGGTTTCAATTCACATTATATCATCAAGGCTTCTTCGAGCAAGTACGAAATGATACAAGCATAGGCAATAATCCATCGTCATGAGCTATTGATGGCACTCGCTAAGGCAAGGCAATACCGATATTATTTATTTCACTTGGACTATCATCAAAACTGAAAGAGGAAGAGTAGAAAGAAGAAGAAGAAAACGAAAATAAAGAAGAACATAAAAAAATTACCTTTTTATTACTTTGCAGAAATAATGAAAGAAAGGAGGAGGTTACATCGGTATCATTCTCAACATAAATCTCTCTCTCTTTCTCTCTCTTACATACATGAATCTTAGTCCAACCTATGCTTACAATAAATAAAAATTACATAAAATGAAAATAAAAACCTACACTAAAAAGAATGAAAAACTGGCCTAAGAATCTATTTCTGCTTGATCATTCCTTGTACACTGAGAATTTACAGGTATTTATAGAAAATTTAGAATGGGGAAGAGCGTCTGAAGATAGGGGGAGCAAACGCTCCCCCAAATCATACCAGATTGCCGCGGATCTGCGGCTTTGGCCGCGGATCTGCAGCCTAGAATTGGCCACATCCAGGGAGCGTGGCATCCTGGCGTTCGTCTATCTTGGATTATACCCTTGAATTTTCTGTTTGGACTCTGTATTTGACGTTATCCTTGGTTGATTTTTAGCTAACCAAAATAGATTTATAGAAATTCAAATTTTACCAGTTTTTATTCGGTGTTATCTTTCTGATTTGTTCTGATCTTCAGCTGAACATTGATTGGACCAAGCATTTTATTAATAAAAATTGTATTTTTAATGGTTACCTCTCTTATTTTTCAGGTCCAATCTTTAATGGAGAAGAAGGCCCAAATCTTGGATTTTTCAAGGAATTAAAAGTGTCTAAAGGAGCCTAAATCAAGGAAGCCCAATTCTGTAATGAACCAAGGGATATTCCCAGACTTCTAAAAGCTCCAGCTGAGCACCTGCACCATAACAAAATGTCTGAATGATCCTGGCATAACGGCCAAGATGCTGTCGCGATTTTTGCGGTAAATCCTTGGCCGTTGATCAAGCATTGATCCTACGGCTACCATGGGTCGCGATCAGCTCCTGAGGTCTATAAAAGGACCCCCCAGGGTCTCTGTAAAAAGAGAGGAGAGGATAGCTAGAATTTTAGGAGAGAATTTAGGATTTTCTTTGGCTTTCTCTTAGTTGTCTCTTGTATTTTTCATTTTCTCCTTTTAGATCTAGAAAAGAGAGAGGGTGAGAGAGATCTCTGTAGTTGAAGAAGTGACAATTCAAATACAAAGGCTCAAGTTTCCTTCCTCTTATTTTCTTACTCTATTGCCATTTACTTACAAGTTCTTTAGTTCATTGCATTTACATACCATGTCTTCTTCTTTTCTTTTCCTTTCATGGCTACCTAATCTCCTTACATGACTAACTAACTTTTAATACTACTAACTATAAACTCTTGGGTGATGCTAACTCATATGACTCATTGGATGTTTTTATTTTTAGTCTTGTATCTAACAAGTCTTTTTATTCCCAATGAAGATGAGTATTGTTTCTAATCTTAGTGAATGCTTTGTATCACCTCCATATGATTTATGTGTGCCTTATTTAGAGCCTTGTTTCTTTAACAAGAGCCTTGATGGAACATGAAGATGGATCACTTTAGTATTCTAACACTTATTGTACTAGCTTCTTATTTCATGCTAGCTTGTTAAGGCTTTGATGATTTAATGAATCTTACATTTTTGTTAAGCATACCTAAAGTGTGAATACCTATGTTCTATTATTGTGAACCAATTGGGAGCCGATGATCCAAGGAGGCCACCTAGCCAAGCTAAAATGAGAACATATCCACAATTTGGTGCAACTTATTGACTTGCCAAGCAAGATGGACAATTGCCAATGAATCTACATAAGGCACAAGTCACCCAACGAGATTAGTAAGTTAGTAGTGTAGAATGTTAGATAGTCATGATTTTCTCTCCATCGAATTTAAAACTCTTTTCTAAAACTTTTTTTTTGAACTTCGCCGTTTTCAATCCGTTTTTCTCGCTTCTATTTTTCTTTTCTAAACTATTTGCTATATATACGTACCTTGTCTCCAGCTATCTTCAACAGTAATTGTAAAATAAACGTAATTAGACAAATGCCTAGAATGCAAATCTATACGTTTTTAAACAATTAACAATCACTCAGATTACTGCTGGATAAAAATAGGGATTGTGAATATCAGATATAGCAAGAATAATAACACAAAAACTTTATTTTTGCAAGCAACATGTCCTGCAAAAAAAAAGTTTTTAGTAGTCCAACAAAAAATTCAATTTTTGCACTGTAATTTCTTGAAATTCTGTTTCCTACTTTCGAGAGTAGGGGCATAAAATAACAAGTCTTCTCCTGCAAAGCTTGACTGCTAAATCTAAACCTTGACGTCCCTAAAATAAGACACCAAACTTGTTAAAAAATAAATACACCGTTCCCTCATCGGAAACGGCGCTAAAAATTGATCGTAAAATGAAAGTGATAAGAATTACCATGTAGCTTTGGGCTAACGGGCCGTGTCCACGAGGAGGAATGCAATAGAAGCTTTTCGGTGTTTTTGTTTAGTAAAAAAAATGGAGTTGGTGTCTTTCTCTTTTTTTGACTTTTTTTATAATTGAAAAAGATAATGGAGAGAAGGGAAATGATTAAAAGAAAATTGTAAACTTAGAGAAGGCTTTTGAAAAGGTGATTTTTGAAAAGCTTGATGAGTGATTTGTTGTTTTTAATATAAGAAGATCTGTGCTCACTATCTCACTACTCAACGATGTGTTCTTCTCCTAAAATTCTTAGTGCCTCAACTTGATCATAAGCAAAAACTTAAGTTTGAGTTTAGAATATTTTAAGAAAAGCAAATAAGATAGTTTGAAGAAGTTAACTCTTTTCTTTAAGAAACCATCTTGAATTGAATGTTAAATCATCAAGTATTTCAAGCATGAAATAAAAATAAGTTCAAGAGATGTTTTAAAAGAAGTAAAAATTTAAAAATTCAAACCCATCCTCATGTGCCTTCAAGAACACTTTCAAAGAAGAAAGGCTTAGTTTAGGCATGCATATGATTCCATTGGGTCTTTACATAAAATCATTCAAAAAGAAGAGGGATCGAAGAGAGGAACAATAGTGAGCCCAGAAAATGAATTTAGCTACTCATGGAAGATGAAAAATAATACATGAAAATAAAGCAAGACATACCCGTGAATTGGAGTGGAAGAAGAAAAAGCTTGATCCTTTTATTGATGTTACTTCAATCTTCAGATTACAATCACTCTATTCCTCTCTCTCACTAGTGATTGAACTTTTACCTGCACACAAAAATATAGATGTTAGATTTAGAAGTAAAGGTGTGCAGTGTTCAATACTATCCGCTGTAGCAAAGGCTATGCGGGTCGTGATCCTCAGGGAGGGACTAGCGATGGAAGCGTTTGTAAGTTATCTCTAAAAATTTATCTTTTTTTAGTTATTAATAAGAAAATATTGGTTAGGTTAGAAAGAAAGTGGTATTTACAATGAGTCGGGAAAAGATAGAGTTGGGAGAATTGTTGTGATTTAATCTACAAGAATAAAAGAAAAGAAAAGAAAAGGAAGAAACACATACCTCTTCAGTCTGCTTACCTTTTGAACCGTTGCGATGATTTACCTTTTCTTGGAAGGCGTCCAAGCATGGCGTATAGGATCGTCCGCCTTCTAATCTACACTATGAAATAAAAGATAACTATGAAGACCTGTTCATCGCCATAGGCCATCAAGGGCTCTTCTTCGGCTAGGTATTCTCGAAGCAGTTGGTTCTCATGGTGGGCAAGACATTAGAGAGAAACAATGGAAGAAAACAGATACTGAGATACACAAGATTAAATAAGAATAAAAGAACATAAAATAATACAAGAATAAAAACAAACCTCGATTCGATTATTAAACAATGGTGGAAAAATAAAACTTACACCGACTGTCACCATCAGTACAAGTAGATCCCTTCCTCCATGAAAACATCATCTCCTCTCAGTTTTTAAAAAGAAAATAAATAAAAATTACAAAGGAGGAACGAAAATCTAAACTAGAAGAAGAAAAACCTAAAACCCTAGCTTTTGGCCCTTGGCTCTGCCTCTGGACGCTGTTCTCGGTTGCACTGCAGGGGTATTTATAGGTGCAGAAGGAGGTAAAGTCCCGGATAAGATCGTACACGAAAGCAGTTGGGCAGACTCATCAGGAATGCCGTGGAAACGCGGCTTGGGCCGCGTTTCCGCAGCTCTTTGGTGTCGGTTGGCCACGCGCTTTGGCGCGTGGCCTCTCCTGGTCCGTCCATCTGGGCGTTTCCTTCTAGAAGCTGCATCTTGACTCTTGATCTTGGGATTTCGTGATAAGTTGGGAAGCAAGTTACCTAGATCCCAAATCTCTTTTAAAACGAATTTGATCCTTGCACTCTCCTTCTTTGGCTTTTATCCTCATCCTGGAAGTGTTTAGGGTTGAATAGAAGTTTATCCTTTCCTCTTCTTTGTATTTGCAACTTTTGCCCTTAGTATCTGCAATTTGGGCAATGATATTTGTAACTTTTACATTGGGCTTGAATATGGTCTTTTGGGCTTCTTTTAGGCTTTATTTATTATTAAAATAAGAACTCAAGGCCTGCACACAATAATCATAAAATATTAGTAAATGTGCAGAATTATATGAATAAATATGAAAATGTGATGGTAAATGTAATGATAAAAATGCACTTTTCACTACCAATCACACCCCTACACTTATCTTTTTGCTCGTCCTCGAGTAAAAATCAAAGAGAAAAAGAAAAGAAAAATTAATCTAACCTAACTCACTTTCGTAGGAATCACGGTTGCACTTAGCATGTGCAACAAGCCTTAAACCCCTAGGTTACCCTAAAGGACGAGTATTGTCTCATGAGGGTTTTCAGCAGATTACACCCACAAAATCCATAAAAAGGAAAATATTTGAAATACGTTTGAAGAAACTAAGTATTCTATAAGTTTTTAGGATTATCATTTTTATTCATTCTTCAAACTTAGTCTTTATAAAGTGAATTGTTTTCCTTTTTAGGTAAGGGTTAAAATTGAATCTCTAATATAGTCTTTTTCGTTACCCAAAAATCATATGCATCCTTATGAATTTATACTAGGAATTCCTTAAATTGGACTCTCATGCCTCTTTATTTTATATATACTTGATTGTTATACATATTTGCATATTTTACCACTTCATACCATGCATATTGTAAATAAAAATGTGATTTTTAATCCTTTTCTCTCTATTTTTTGCAGGTCCACATTTGAAATGAGAAAAGGCACAAAATTTCTTTAATTAGCAATAATTAAAAGAGATTAATTCAAAGCCAAAAAGTGAGCCCAAGGTTGAGCCCAGGATCTGGAGAATTCTACGCGCCAGCTCACGCTTCCAGAAGATCCACGTGGCTAACAACCTGTAACAAATCTATAACAGAAAGATCCACTTGAACGGCCCTAATTTTGCCGCGCATTCCAGATTTGTGCCGCGTGTCCACGACGGTTACAAGGCCGTTGGGGCCGAGATATTCTCCAACAAACGGGATTCTGGAGCCTTCTCTCTGAGCCCTATAAATACAGTACCAAGGCCTGCACGAAGAAGACAGAGAGAGATTAGGGTAAAAGCTTGTATTTTGTGAGAGAGTGTTGGTATTCTCTTAGGTTTTTAGCTCTCCCTCTTCTTCCTCCTAGAGATTTTATTAAAGAGAGAAAAGAGAGTGTTTTTGAGAGCTTGTAAGCAAGGAGGTGACATCACTTGTAAGAAAGGATTAATCAAGGCTTCATTCTTCTCTTTGCAACCTCTAGTAATTTGCTTTACTTTCTTGCTTTACTTTTCTTGCTTTCATCATGAATTGTTGTTTAGTTTCTTTTGTAATGGATAGCTAAATTTCTTTTATATGGCTAGCTAACAACTCTCATTGCTAACTTCTAACTCTTTGGGTGATGGCTAAATTCTATACTTGCTTTGTTAAGTCTCTTTTGCTTCCCAATGAAGTAGAGTTGCTTTCACTTGGGAAATGCTTGTTCATACTCCATATGATTCATGTGTGCCTCATTTAGAGCCTTGTCTAGAACAAGTGCCTTGATGGAACATGGAGATGGATAACCAAACATATGCTATTTGTAGAACAACTTCTTTACTTCAAGCCAATTTGTTGTTATGCCTTGAATGACAATGAATGTTGTATCTTCTTCCTTAGCATCCCTTGAGTGTCACTCCTCAAGTCCACCATAGAAAATCTATCTCGGGAGCCAATGAATCAATATGAGGCTACAAGCTAAGACCAAGAAGAACACTCATCTTCAAAACGAGAAAAATACTTGACCAAACAAGCAAGTCATCTCTATTGCCAATGAATCAACATGAGGCAATCATGCATCACCCTTGAGTTTAGTAAGTTAGCAAAGTAGTAAAGTTAGCTAGCCATGGCCTTTCTCATCTAAAGTTTCCTAAACATTTTCTTTACTAGCTTTCTTTCTTAGCAATATAAATCTCCAAAGTTCTTTTGACTTTCTTTCCATCATGCACAAATCCACATATATTTTCATTTTCTTTTCCATGCTTTTTACATTTGTTTAAGAACAAAGAAGAATCTTCGTTTTCTTTTCTTCACTACGAACCGTAAAGCTTCCATCGTGAGCTCTCCTCGAGGATCGACCCGGTATAGCCCATGCTATAACGGAGATTGGAAAGGATACATTAATCATATAAATACATTGTGGAGTGATCAAAGCACTTGAGGTTGATTCTAAACCTTCTCTCTTTCATTTAATATCTGTGCAAATACTTCACACAAAATCACACTATCTTTTCCTCATCAATTTTGGCGCCGTTACCGGGGAAGGGAATGGTTTTGTTTTCACGTTTTTGTTAACATTGTCTTCTCTGTTTTGGTGTGCTGGGCAATCTTTACAGGTGCTTAACATTGCAGAATAGATCCTAGCTTTGCATCCCCCTTCTCTTGAAAGCAGGGCCCCAGATTCAAAAGAAAAGCCACGGAACCGCGACTTTGCTGCGAAACTGCGACAATTTTGTGAACGTTGTAATTGTTGTTGTTCTGGGATGTGTGAATTGTAATAGCTAGTTGATTTGTGCTGCTATATTTCTTGCTTTGATTGCCTACACACCATAATAAATAAAAGAACTAAAATACGGTATTTGGACGCTTTTAAAACGGTTTAGACATTTGCATTTAGGCACGTGTCAATTCAATTCCAATATACTGTATTTTGTTCTGTTGTTGTGATCTGGATGGAGATGTACATATGGCATTGCATATAGCATAGGACAAACACGTGGGTGATTTATCGCTTTGTGTTATACTATTGTCTATATTGCACACTTGCACAAATTGAACTTAAGGGCAAAACCCATACAAGATAAGGTGGGGATTTAATTACCCTTCCTTAGCCCAAAAATCATCTCCCCACTCACACAACCCAAACCCTAATAAAATTTGAATAGACGTTGGCCACTAGGGACATCTCGCCTAGGTCTAGGTCAACCTTCCTATTGGCTTGGTTTTGATTTTTCTTTTTTGTTTGTTGTTTGATTTTTTTTCTTTTTTGTGATTGTTTGTGAAATGGAATTCAACAATAACAATTCTTTCAATCCGAACATGAATCCATATTTCACACCAACTCCATTTGATTCGGATAATTTCAACCCGGCGTTTTACAATATGCACCAACCAAATACACCGGGTTGGCCTTATCCGAATCAATACAACCCATACCCACATTCTTATGACTATAATTTCCAAAATAATTTCAACTCGTCACAGAGTCAATGGGGATTCAAGTCTCCCGAGCCAAATTTTCAACCTCCTTGTCCACCATGTCCACCTCATCCACCATATATACAATATTCATTCCCCGATTCCGCTTCATATACTCCTTTTTCTGGACCTCCCATTGAAGAAAAATATGAGTTACAAAGGAGTATAGAAGCCAATCTACAAGAGGCCGAGCAACAAATTCAAAAAATGAGGGCCTCTCCAATTCCACAACATTTTCAAGATTCATACTCAGTTCCACCAGTCCAAAATAGAAGACCATCAATTTTGGAAATGAGTATGCGTGAGTCCAAACAAAAATCACAAAATCTGATAGACTCACAATTTTGCCACCAATTCCAAAACAACTCTTCATCTTTTCAACAAAACGATGAACCAATGAATTGTAAAAAGATGCTTGAAATCATGACTCAGGCTCAAAATGCTCGTAACTGTGACATAGAGTTGATGATTCAAACTCTTCATTCTCATCCTATTTCTAATGTCACTAACCATTCTGTCCAAGCCAAAGAGTCATGTTATTTTGGAAATCAAGATTCAATTTTAGAACACCCACCTGAACTTGTCCAAACTTCAAATTCCATTGACATTTTGGCAAGTTATCCTTTTCCTGAAATTGAACTTGAGCATGAATATGATCATGAACCTCAAATTAGTGATTCAATTCTACTTCCTGATTCAATTATGACTCCAGTATCTTCACCTGATTTTAATCCTTTTTCCGAGTCAGTATTGAATCCTGTACCAATCCATTGTGAAATTGAATCACCAATCATTCATGATGATCATATTGAACTTGACTAATTCCATACTTTTGAAAGTCCATTTGATAAATTGGTAAGTTCTCATTTTTGTGGAATTGAACTCAATGAGGAATGTGACTTTGATCCTCAAGTTTGTGATTTAGTTCAAATTCCTGAATCATTATTGACTCCTGTGTTGTTACCCAATTTGAGCAACATTTTAGAGTCAGTTTTGATTCCCATACCTGTCATTCCTGAACTTGAATCACCACTCTTAGAAAGTCACATTCCATCATGGGGAAATAATGGTGGACTTGAGCTTCATTTTCTTGATTTGGACCCACTTCCTGAACCGATTTCAACTCCTAAACCTTTACTTGATTTAAGTCTTTTTTCTGAGTTGATATTAGTTCCTGTGCTTCCTGAGTCCAAATCAATCATTCCATTCTGGGACAAGGGCTTTGAAAAATTTGACTCCGAAATTATTTTGAAAATTTGGAATTGAATGGGGTAAAATTTTAATAAAAATCACACATGCATACATCATTCTAGTGGGTTGTATCATGGAGGTTTCTGGTGGGTTCCTTCGGACTCCACGCAAGAATGATTGGGCCGCCTTTCGTGGACCAATCAGACCGCCACCGGAACCACCACCTTGAGGTAATTTTTCCTTCCCTCTCTATTTGTTTCATGCATACATATATCACGATGCATTGAGGACAATGCATGAGATAAGTGTGGGGGGGGTTTACTAACTTAGAGTTTTTTAGATTTTCTTTCTTTTATACTACTTTTATAAATCTTTCCTTTTTGTATAGTAATTTTTCTCTTTCTTTAAAAAACTTTTTGAAATAAGAGACAAAGCCTTGATCTATTTTTAAGAAAATTAAGATGATCTGAGAAATTAAGAAAACCTTAATTATGACATCTTAAACCTAGTTGAAATAATGGATCTTGTTTAAAATTATAGGCTAAGTAAGATAAATTGGGGAGATAATTTTATCTTGAATTTTTTGCCTTAGATAGTATGCACATTGCACTAACACAATTTTGGGATGGAAACAAAGACCTAAAATGCCATAAAGAAAAAAATAATAATAATAAATAAAAAGAAAAATATATATATAAATAAAAAATCACTTATTAAGCTGGATAACTATGCCTTAAGAAGCATGATTATTCACGCCTAACGGTGGTAAAGGAAATAAATAATCCCCTTTAGTTTTGTGGCCTTTTTTACTCGAGTCCTTAAACCCGAGGGATGTTTTCTCATCTGGTGCCCTAGGACCATCTGGTTTGGGAGTCATCGGTTATAGGCTCGTTACATGGGTGAACTAGAAAGCCTAAACTAAGGGAAGAAAAAAAAAAAAGAAGAAAAGAAGAAAAAGAAAAAGAAAATAAATATATATAAATAAATGGCTTGATGGTTGGAGTTGAAGTCCTAGAAATCTTCACTATCACAAAGTGCATATTATCTAGGTTTTATGAAAGATAAAATATTCAATCCAATTTGAATTCTTACCTTAATTGAGGACAAGATCTTGCATAGAGACTAAGTTTAAGGAAGATTGATTTGTGGTGGACTTATGACCTTAGATCACTTATATTTTTGCAAAAATATTTCATAAACTTGTCTCTCTTTCAAAATGCGTTTTCAAAATACTAACATTTGTCTTCTTTCTTTATGGATTTTGTGGGTGCAATCCGCTGAAAACCCTCAGGAGACAACACTCCTCCTCTAGGGTAACCTAGAGGTTTAACGGCTTGTTGCACGTGCTCAGTGCAATCGTGTCACCTACGAAAGTGGTGTAATAAACTAGTTAGGATTTTCTTTCTTTTCTTTCTTTTTTTTTTGCTCGAGGACGAGCAAAAGCTAGGTATGGGGGTGTGATTGTTATACATATTTGCATATTTTACCACTTCCATACCATGCATATTGTAAATAAAAATGTGATTTTTAATCCTTTTCTCTCTATTTTTTGCAGGTCCACATTTGAAATGAGAAAAGGCACAAAATTTCTTTAATTAGCAATAATTAAAAGAGATTAATTCAAAGCCCAAAAAGTGAGCCCAAGGTTGAGCCCAGGATCTGGAGAATTCTACGCGCCAGCTCACGCTTCCAGAAGATCCACGTGGCTAACAACCTGTAACAAATCTGTAACAGAAAGATCCACTTGAACGGCCCTGATTTTGCCGCGCATTCCAGATTTGTGCCCCGTGTCCACGGCGGTTACAAGGCCGTTGGGGCCGCGATTTTCTCCAACAAACGGGATTCTGGAGCCTTCTCTCTGAGCCCATAAATACAGTACCAAGGCCTGTACGAGGAAGACAGAGAGAGATTAGGGTAAAAGCTTGTATTTTGTGAGAGAGTGTTGGTATTCTCTTAGGTTTTTAGCTCTCCCTCTTCTTCCTCCTAGAGATTTTGTTAAAGAGAGAAAAGAGAGTGTTTTTGAGAGCTTGTAAGTAAGGAGGTGACATCACTTGTAAGCAAGGATTAATCAAGGCTTCATTCTTCTCTTTACAACCTCTAGTAATTTGCTTTACTTTCTTGCTTTACTTTTCTTGCTTTCATCATGAATTGTTGTTTAGTTTCTTTTGTAATGGATAGCTAAATTTCTTTTACATGGCTAGCTAACAACTCTCATTGCTAACTTCTAACTCTTTGGGTGATGGCTAAATTCTATACTTGCTTTGTTAAGTCTCTTTTGCTTCCCAATGAAGTAGAGTTGCTTTCACTTGGGAAATGCTTGTTCATACTCCATATGATTCATGTGTGCCTCATTTAGAGCCTTGTCTAGAACAAGTGCCTTGATGGAACATGGAGATGGATAACCAAACATATGCTATTTGTAGAACAACTTCTTTACTTCAAGCCAATTTGTTGTTATGCCTTGAATGACTAATGAATGTTGTATCTTCTTCCTTAGCATCCCTTGAGTGTCACTCCTCAAGTCCACCATAGAAAATCTATCTCGGGAGCCAATGAATCAATATGAGGCTACAAGCTAAGACCAAGAAGAACACTCATCTTCAAAATGAGAAAAATACTTGACCAAACAAGCAAGTCATCTCTATTGCCAATGAATCAACATGAGGCAATCATGCATCACCCTTGAGTTTAGTAAGTTAGCAAAGTAGTAAAGTTAGCTAGCCATGGCCTTTCTCATCTAAAGTTTCCTAAACATTTTCTTTACTAGCTTTCTTTCTTAGCAATATAAATCTCCAAAGTTCTTTTGACTTTCTTTCCATCATGCACAAATCCACATATATTTTCATTTTCTTTTCCATGCTTTTTACGTTTGTTTAAGAACAAAGAAGAATCTTCGTTTTCTTTTCTTCACTACGAACCGTAAAGCTTCCATCGTGAGCTCTCCTCGAGGATCGACCCGGTATAGCCCATGCTATAACGGAGATTGGAAAGGATACATTAATCATATAAATACATTGTGGAGTGATCAAAGCACTTGAGGTTGATTCTAAACCTTCTCTCTTTCATTTAATATCTGTGCAAATACTTCACACAAAATCACACTATCTTTTCCTCATCAATACTCTTCTTTTTTTTTTTGATATGTATAACTCATCTAATTTTCTTTCGTGTAAGTATCAAGGCTTCTTGAGGCCCTCATACCTAACTAATTGACTATTAGATGTGTTAGTACATATATAAGTACTTTTTCCTTAATTTCCTTAGGCTTTCTAATCCAACCATGTAACGAACTTAAAGTCGATGACTCCCAAACGGTTGGCTTTAGGGCACCAGGTGAGAAAACACCCCGCGGACTCAAATTCGAGTGAACTAGGCCCCAAAACTAAGGACTTTATTTTATTTACTCACCTTTAGGAATGAATACTTATGCTTCTTGAGGCACATGTATCCAGCTTAATTAGTGATTTTTTTTTATTTTATATATGAGGCACAAAGGTCTTCGTCTTAGAATCCTACATATGCATTAGGTATGCAAATTTCATTAAGGTAAAAATTAAAACTAATTAATTATTCAATTTCTCCTCCTATACCTAAAAATTCAACAATTTATTTATTTTGACCAAGTTTTTAGAAATCCTAATCATGATTTTCCTAATCCTTAAAACTAACTTAGATTTCTTTCAAATAATAAGTCAAAATATTGTCCTTTTTATAAGTTTTTTTTTTCAGATTTTTTTTATTAGCAAATTTTTGTTAGTTTCTACCTATGTTAGTATGTTAGTAAAGCCCACCCCACACTTATCTCATGCATTGTCCTCAATGTATGAATGAATGCATAAATGCATGAAAAAGAACAAGGGAAGGCAGAAGTTACCTCAAGGTGGTGGTTCCGGTGGTGGTCTATTGGGCCAAGCGTTGCTACCCAATCAAGATAACATAATACTTCATGGAGAAACCCACCAAAAATTTTTCTTGTATAACCCACGAAAATGTATGTGTGATCATTTTTTAAAATTTTCACCACATCAAATTTCCAAATTTCATAATAAATTTCAGAGTCAATTGTGTCAACCTCCTTGTCCCAAAATGGAGTATGAAAAGATGGAATTATTGACTTGGACGTGGAAGTACGGGAACGAATACCGACTCAGGAAAGAAACTTAAATCAAGTAATGGTTCAGGAGTCGGTCTAGGTTCAGGAAGTGGGTCCAAATCAATAAGTTGAAGCTCAAGTCCACAATATTCTCCCATAATGGAATGTGACTCAATATTGGTGATTCAAGTTCAGGAATGATAGGTGTGGGAACCAAAACTGACTCTAAAATATTACCTAAGTCGGGTAACAAAATAGGAGTCAACAATGATTCGAGAATTTGAACTTGATCACAGATTTGAGAATCTAGGTCACATATCTCATTGGGTTCAATTACATAAAAATGAGAACTTGCCAATTTATCTATGGGATTTTCAAAATTGCAAAATTAGTCAAGTTCAATATGATCATCAAAAATGGGTGATTCAATTTCATGATGAATTGGAACAGGATCCAATGTTGACTCGGGAAAAGTAAAATCAGGTGGTGATACCGGAGTCATTATTGAATCAGGAAGTAAAATTGAATCATCAAGTGGAAGATCATGATCATATTCATGCTCAAGTTCTATTTCAGGAAAGGAAAAACTTGCCAAGTTATCAAAATTTGAAGTTTCGGCAAGTTCACATGATGGCACTGAATTAGAATCTTATTGTCCAAAGTAACTTTGTTCGTCGACTCTAAGAGAGTGGTCAGCAAAAGCAGAAATGGCCGAACGGTGAGAACGTAAAGATTGAACCATCAGATCTATTTCACGATCACGGGCTAATCTAGCCTGAGTCATGGCTGCAAGCATCCTTTCATAGTTGATAGGTTCATCATGTTGTGATTGGACTTGAAAGGATGAAGTGTAATCGTGATGAAGTTGTGAGTCGGTGGACTCACGCATAATCATGTCTGTGATTGATGGTAATTATTGCTTGGACTCATGCATACTTATCATTTCCCGATAGATGGTATTCTATTCTGAATGGGTGGATCAGAGTATGACTCTTGGGAATATTGTGGATAAGGTGGAGACGGAGGACAAGTTGGTTGAAAATTGGACTCAGGGGAATCGAAACCCCATTAACTATGTGAAGAGTTGAAAGTATGAAAATTATGGTCATAAGATGGGGGTATGGGTTATAATTATTCGGATAAGACCATTCCGGCACACTAGGTTGGTCAAAGTTGTTATATGCCGGGTTGGTAATATCCGAAAAATAGTTAGGTGTGCAATATGGATTAAAATTGGAAAAATTATTATTATATGCCATATCACACCAACACAACAATGAAAAAGAAAACAAACAAATAAACAAACAAAAAATAAAAAATTCTAACCTAAGTTAGGGTAGACCTATGACCTAGATGACTCCTAACTGATTAGACTGTCCACGGGAGGTAGGGTGCAGACTTTGACCACAAGTTAATCAGCCAGGTCAGGGCAAGAGTGGTTGGAGGTTTTCCGTCAAAGACGTTCCTTAATTAAATAACCACCAATCTTCGGGCTTTCGGCCCTCAATCCCCTTCCTAGACACTGATTTGGCAGGAGTCAACTTCCAGCACTGTTCTCCCTTAGGATAATCTCCTAATTGAGTCCGAGATGTCCCTAGGGCCAACGTCTACTAATTTTAAGTTAGGCTTGAGTTAGTGAGTGCTTGGGATATGATTTTTGGCTAAGGAAGGGTGATGAAATCCCCACCTTATCTTGTTTATGGGTTATGCCCTTAAAATAAATTTGTGCAAGTGTACAAAATATGTAAATAAGATTCACTCAAAGCATCAACCAAGTGATGAGTCTTATTCTACATGCAATGCGAACGTACCTTGCTCCAGCACTCTTCAACAGTAAAAATAAAGGAATTGAAAAGACACGTGCCTAATATGCAAACGTCTAATCAATTTTTATTTTTAACAACAAGTATTTTACTGTTGATTAATTAGCAGTAAGCAGGGTTATCACAGAACAAAGTTTAACAGAGCAGTAGACAGATATTGCAATTTGCAGCAACCTGCAAAAAAATTGATCAGTAGTTCACTGCTACTGCCGCGGATCCGCGGCTATTGCCGCGTTTCTGCGGCTAAGTAGCAGGCTCTGCTGCTCTGCCTTCGAGGACAGAGGCACAGAGTTGCTATATGTCCACTTCTGCTGCTGTTTTTCTGTTCTCCAAACCTGCAAACAGAAAAGAATTAAAAGAATTAGTTAATATTTTTTTATTAGAGAAAAACTTACCGTCCCTCCCCGGCAACGGCGTCAAAATTTGATTGAACTTTTACCTGCACACAAAAATATAGATGTTAGATTTAGAAGTAAAGGTGTGCAGTGTTCAATACTATCCGCTGTAGCAAAGGCTATGCGGGTCGTGATCCTCAGGGAGGGACTAGCGATGGAAGCGTTTGTAAGTTATCTCTAAAAATTTATCTTTTTTAGTTATTAATAAGAAAATATTGGTTAGGTTAGAAAGAAAGTGGTATTTACAATGAGCCGGGAAAAGATAGAGTTGGGAGAAGTGTTGTGATTTAATCTACAAGAATAAAAGAAAAGAAAAGAAAAGGAAGAAACACATACCTCTTCAGTCTGCTTACCTTTTGAACCGTTGCGATGATTTACCTTTTCTTGGAAGGCGTACAAGCATGACGTATAGGATCGTCCGCCTTCTTAATCTACACTATGAGATAAAAGATAACTATGAAGACCTGTTCATCGCTATAGGCCATCAAGGGCTCTTCTTCGGCTAGGTATTCTCGAAGCAGTTGGTTCTCATGGTGGGCAAGACATTAGAGAGAAACAATGGAAGAAAACAGATACTGAGATACACAAGATTAAATAAGAATAAAAGAACATAAAATAATACAAGAATAAAAACAAACCTCGATTCGATTATTAAACAATGGTGGAAAAATAAAACTTACACCGACTGCACCATCAGTACAAGTAGATCCCTTCCTCCATGAAAACATCATCTCCTCTCAGTTTTTACAAAAAAAAAATAAATAAAAATTACAAAGGAGGAACGAAAATCTAAACTAGAAGAAGAAAAACCTAAAACCCTAGCTTTTGGCCCTTGGCTCTGCCTCTGGACGCTGTTCTCGGTTGCACTGCAGGGGTATTTATAGGTGCAGAAGGAGGTAGAGTCCCGGATAAGATCGTACACGAAAGCAGTTGGGCAGACTCATCAGGAATGCCGCGGAAACGCGGCTTGGGCCGGGTTTCCGCGGCTCTTTGGTGTCGGTTGGCCACGCGCTTTGGTGCGTGGCCTCTCCTGGTCCGTCCATCTGGGCGTTTCCTTCTAGAAGCTGCATCCTGACTCTTGATCTTGGGATTTCGTGATAACTTGGGAAGCAAGTTACCTAGATCCCAAATCTCTTTTAAAACGAATTTGATCCTTGCACTCTCCTTCTTTGGCTTTTATCCTCATCCTGCAAGTGTTTAGGGTTGAATAGAAGTCTATCCTTCCCTCTTCTTTGTATTTGCAACTTTTGCCCTTAGTATTTGCAATTTGGGCAATTGATATTTGCAACTTTTACATTGGGCTTGAATATGGTCTTTTGGGCTTCTTTTAGGCTTTATTTATTATTAAAATAAGAACTCAAGGCCTGCACACAATAATCATAAAATATTAGTAAATGTGCAGAATTATATGAATAAATATGAAAATATGATGGTAAATGTAATGATTAAAATGTACTTTTCACTACCAATCAACTGGTATTTGAACTGAACTACAAATTATAAAATAGTGATACAACTTCTATAATATCTAACAAAGAGCCTAAAACTTAAAAACAAAGAGAAAATCTTAAACTAATTTCCGGTCCCTTTTCTCTAAAAAATACAATATTTATAGGAAAAAACCAAACGGGGGAGGTCGTACAAAGATAGGGGAGCAAATGCTCCCCAACAAAGCCTAACAAGCTATGAAAACGCGACTTTGGCCGTGTTTTTGCTACCCGGGTGTGGCCAAGTGGCCACACCCGGGGGGTACACCTCCTGGTTTTGTTGTGTGGTTTTATCTCCTACTGGTTTTCCCGTTTCAGCTCTAGGATTTGACGAAACAGTCTCTGATCTTTGGCTTCAACCACTTGATTTGAAAAGATTCATTTTAACCGGTTTTCAACCTCTCTGATTTGCCATGACCTGCCTTGATTTCCTGATTTTGAAATAATTCTGAATTAAATCAGAATTTGATGGGCTTTTGAGCTTGTTTCTCTTTCCTATCCTTTAGCAATGGGCCTACATTTTATAAAGAAAAATAGGACTTATTAATATAATTTATTTAAAATAGGACTTATTAATATACTTTATTTAGATAATAAACATGATAATGTGACAATAAATATGCAATATATGTGACCGATCATGTTATCTTTCTGATTTGCTCTGATCTTCAGCTGAACATTTGCCCTCAATCCTTGATTAGTTCTGAATGTGGTGATATCCTAATAGATCTTTAAGTTAATCGAATTGATTCACCAAAATCTGATTTTAGCTGACCGGACTGGGATCATCCTCTTCTAACCAAATAGATCCAGTTAAACCTGATTTTAACTGGTATTTATTTGGTTTAATCCTCTTTCTCTCAATGATTATCTTCTGTAAAATAGACATTTAAGACTAGAAAATTAGCAGATTTATTATACGATAAATGTAGGAGTGTAATGAAAAAAATGCAAAATATGTGTGCGATCAGTTGCAAGGCCAAAAGAGTTCTGTTGCTTCTTACAGTCACAGAAGGATTAATATTCTAATTCGGATTTTAATTAATTTGATAAGACTTATTAAAGCGGACAATTAAGGGTAGAAAGTCCTCAATAAAAACAAGAAATTACATATCGAGAGATATGTAGAATGACTCCAATATATATGTAATGAAGGCTTATCATTTTAGAGATGTCTTTGAAGTTTTATAGTTTTTGATCTTCAAAATATTTTTCCTCACTAATTGGTATACCTTACATGTAACACAACCTCATTGTTTTGGTTATTTCATTTATACACTCAATACGACATTCTCTTGCCTTAACCATCTGCCTAGTAACCTTACTACCATTAAAATTAGATTTTATGAATTCTTTTAAGCACTTGATTAATGGAATCCCAAACAATGGATTCGAAGATCTAATTTGTTTATACTAAGTAAATTGTTCGATAAGGAGGGATATAAGATTAACTCATTTCATTGTTCCTCTCTAACGGAGACAATCACATTCCATAATTCTTAGGCTAGTTATTTTAAGTCCAAGGCTTGCTATGCAAATTGACAGTCACAAACATGATTTTATTGTAACTCGATCTCAAAGGATTTGCATTTCATGAATTAGAAATTTTTGCTTGACTAAAGAGTATATGGGAACTCAGTTGGTGTAGTAACCTTAATGTTCTATGAATTTGTTATTACTCTGTGTATTATTTTTTAAGAGAGATCAATTAATATAGTATAATGGTATATGGGTTATGAATATTAATAATTGTATGTATTGATAAACTTTCAATGATTTCTTCTCACATGAAAGATCAATAAGTCAATACCGTAGGATATTAACATGAATAATTATTATTAGGATCGTTACATACATTGGGTCCATGCACTTCTAGTAGTTTTTTGAATTGGGAGATTTGGACAGAGTCGAGTTTTCAACAATACTTTTAGTTATCTAAGATCTTTGATAGTTTATTTCTTATCTTCCATATTCTCTCCTCAAGAATATGCTTGAATCATAACTAGAAAGAAAGAAATATGTACTCGAATATTTCTCCTCCTTAGAATGTACTTAGGTATATCTTGTTAGGAATTTTCTTTGTTTTCAAAAGGAGATGATGGTCTAAGAAGATCCAATAGAGTTGGAGAAGACGATGACTTGAAGCAGGAGAAAAAGGACCCAGGTGGAACAAGTTAGTCAACTATAAGAGTATTAGTCGAGTAATACACAAGACTAGTCGACTATATAGTCAACTAGATAAGATACAGAGGGGAAGAGTTTACAGTAGTCGACTATATTAGTGTATAAGTCGACTAATTTTAGGAATTAGTTGACTAATCATATGGAATATCGGCTAATACGGTGTTTCCGAAGCAGATTCAGTTTCCTTTTCAGGTCCATGTTTCCTTTTCTGGTGGATTACGAATAAGATTCATTTTTATTCAATAAAGGTTTGTTTCTAAAAATTAGAGGGTCTAGAATTCTTCTAAATCAAGGAGATCTACTTCTAATAGGATTGATCAAGATTCTTCAAGTATCTAATGACCAAGACCATCTCACAGTCTAAAAAGGAGTTATTTTTTGTAAATCTATAAATAAAGGTGTAATCCAGCATTGTAAAGTCTAAAACAAGAAGATATCTCCCATAAAGGAGATCAAAAGAAAGCCAAGAAAGAAAGAAGCAAAGTGAAAGTGCATAGAGATAAGGTAACTCTTATAATCTAGGTCTAGATTAAAGAGGAAGGTGAATACTCTTTTTGCATCAAGAGGAAGGTTAGATCTCTTTATATCAAGTTTATTAATAAAGCTCTCTCAAGTTCTCTCCCCGTGGACGTAGGCCAAGTTTGGGCCGAACCACGTGATCGGGGGAAACCAGCACTCAAAAGTGTGTGTTTTGTAAAATCAATGTAAAAGCTCGCATGTGCTAATGTACCCTCGATACTTCCGTTATAGCATTGGCTCAACGGGTCGAATCCACAGGGAAGGGAGGCGATAGAAGCATTGACAGTTTTTATTCACGTTGTTTGTTAACAGTTCTTCTTTGTTAAAAGAATGAAGAAGAAAGTGAAAAGAAAAAGAAAAGGAAATCCAGAATGTGGTAGGTGGAGAAGACGATGAAAACGTCGATGTAAAAATAAAATAGAAGTGGTTTGGAAAACAAATAGGAAAGGAAATGAAGCTTGTGGTAAAGAAAATGAAAACAAAGACAAACAAAGAAGCAGTAAAAACAACAATGAAAAGATACTTTGAAAATAGTTTCTAAAGAAAGATAAAAAGAACTCATGGCTACTAACTACTAATTGATCCACTAACCATTCTAACATCTTAATAATAGTTGCCTCACATTTGATCCTCGGCCATCACTAATCCTTGGTTTCAAGAGACGATATAAAGCATGGCAAATGAGATGGTTCTTCACATTCAAAACTTGCATCAAGAGCAAGCTAATACAAACATTAGATCATCAAGCCATTAGAAGGAAGCATGAAATAAGAGAGAGTTAGCTTGGTTAGCAAGTTAGCAAGTTAGATGTTAGAACCCATCATCATGAGCCATCAATGGCTCTTGCAAGAGCAAGGCCTTATAGAGGCTATTAGATTCATGTGGATTATCAAGTAAGTGGTTAGATGGTTAGTGGTTAGTAGTTAGATTGCCATGAGAAGAAAAGTTAGCAAAGCATCATGTAGAAGATGAAGAAGATTACATTGGAGGAGAAAGGAGGCACCTTTACATAGATTATCACCATCTATTACATCAATCCCTCTCTATCTCTCTCTGAATCTCTCAGCCCTACTACAAGATCTAAAAAGAAGAGAAAATACAAGATAAATGAAATGAAGAGCACCTACCTACACTAACCTAAAACATAGAAAAATCAGAAACTACTCCTAAAAATGAAAACTGCCCTCGTTTTGGCTGAATACAGGGATATATATAGGCACAGGAGCCTTCTGGAAGATGAGACGGGACCACGCGTCGAAAATCAATGCGTGGCTCCACTCCATTGCCGTGGAAACGCGGCAATTGCCACATTTCCGTGGCAATACCAGGGACTTAGGTCCCTTGTTTTTGTCAGGATATCCCTACTGCTTCAAGAATGTTCCTAGTATATCCCTTTTCTAGTAATTTCCTCCGAATATTCGTTTGACTTGCGCAAGAGTCTAGGTTCGGCGTATCTTCTAGATGATCCCTTGCTTGGCCTCCAAGTAATGCGGATTTAATTACCCTAAAAGAGGTTTAATTAAGCTCTTATTACTCCTTTGCCCTTGAACTCTGGATTTACCTATAATAGAGACCAAAACACGGTTTAGACCGCCAATTTATTCATAAATCGGTAGGAAAATGTGATATAATAATGCATAATCGTAGACTAATGACACTCCCACACTTATGTTTTGCTCGTCCCGAGTAAAACAAGAAAAGAAAAACTATACTACCAAGGTTATTACACCACTTTCGCAGGTGACACGATTGCACTGAGCAAGTGCAACAAGCCGTTAAACCTCTAGGTTACCCTTGAGGAGGAGTGTTGTCTCCTGAGATTTTCAGCGGATTGCACCCACAAAATCCATAAAGAAAGAAGACAAATATTAGTATTTTGAAAACACATTTTGAAAGAGAGACAAGTTTATGAAATATTTTTTGCAAAAATATAAGCGATCTAAGGTCATAAGTCCGCCAAAAATCATTCTTCCTTAAACTTAGTCTCTATGCAAGATCTTGTCTTCAATTAAGGTAAGAATTCAAAATTGGATTGAATATTTTATCCTTCATAAAACCTAGATAATATGCACTTTGTGATAGTGAGGATTTCTGGGATTTCAACTCCAACCATCAAGCCATTTATTTATATTTATATATATATTTTTATTTATTCTTTTCTTTTTTTCTTCCCTTAGTTTTCTTAGGCTTGAGTCTATAACCGATGACTCCCAGACTAGACGGTTTTAGGGCACCAGATGAGAAAACATCCCTCGGGTTTAAGGACTCGAGTAAACAAGGCCACAAAACTAAGGGAGATTATTTGTTTTTTTTCTTCTGACCACCGTTAGGCGTGAATAATCATGCTTCTTGAGGCATAATTATCCAGCTTAATAAGTGATGTTTTATTCATATATTTTATTTTTGCTTTATGGCATTTTAGGTCTTTGTTTCCATCCCAAAAATGTGTAAGTGTGAAGTGCATACTATCTTAGGCAAAAATTTAAGATAAAATTATCTCTCCAATTTATCTTACTTAGCCTATAATTTTAAACAAGATCCATTATTTCAACTAGGTTTAAGATGTCATAATTAAGGTTTCCTTAATTTCTAAGATCATTTAATTTTCTTAAAAATAGATCAAAACTTTGTCTCTTATTTCAAAAAGTTTTTAAAGAAAGAGAAAATTCCTATACAAAAGGGAAGATTTCTAAAAGTATCTAAAAGAAGTGTAAAAGAAAGAAAATCTAAAAACTCTAAGTTAGTAAACCCTCCCCCACACTTATCTCATGCATTGTCCTCAATGCATCGTGATGTATGTATGCATGAAACAAATAGAGAGGGAAGGAGAAGTCACCTCAAGGTGGTGGTTCCGGTGGCGGTCTGATTGGTCCATGAAATACTGCCCAATCATTCTTGCGTGAAGTCCGGAGGAACCCACCAGCAACCTCTAAAATACAACCTACTAGAATGATGTATGTATGAATGATTTTTATTAAAAATTTTACCCTATCTAATTTTCAAAATAATTTCGGAGTCAAATTTATCAAGACCCTTGTCCCAGAATGGAATGATTGATTTGGACTCAGGAAGTACAGGAACTAATACCGACTCAAGAAAAAGACTTAAGTCAAGTAAAGGTTCGGGAGTCGAGATTGGTTCAGGAAGTGGGTCCAAATCAAGAAGATGAAGCTCAAGTCCACAATCATTTTCCCATGATGGAATGTGACTTTCTAAGATTGGTGATTCAAGTTCAGGAATGACAGGTATGGGAATCAAAACTGACTCTAAAATGTTACTCAAATTGGGTAAATAACAGGAGTCAATAATGATTCAGGAATTTGAACTGGATCACAAATTGGAGGATCAAAGTCAAATTCCTCATTGAGTTCAATTCCATGAAAATGAGAACTTACCAATTTATCAATGGGACTTTCAAAAGTATGAAATTGGTCAAGTTCAATATGATCATCATAAAAGATTGGTGATTCAATTTCACAATGGATTGGTACAGGATCCAATACTGACTCGGGAAAAGGCCTGAATTCAGGTAAAAACACCGGAGTCATAATTGAATCAGGAAGTAGAATTGAATCACTAATTTGAGGTTCATGATCATATTCATGCTCAAGTTCAATTTCAGGAAAAGGATAACTTGTCAAAATGTCAATGGGATCTTTAACATTTAAAGTTTGGACAAGTTCAGATGGGTGTACTGAAATTGAATCTTAATTTCTAAAATGACAAGAGTCTTGGGTCAGATCAATAGAGTTTGGCATAGCTGAATTGGTCAAAGGTTGATAAGATAGAGTTTCATAGAGTTTCCTCATTCGTATAAATGCTAACCAATTGACTCAATTGTGTTTCCAACCTATTGACAGACTCAGCAGATGATTTTGAAATTGTAACATAGACTCCTGCAAGATTTCTATACTCTTTTCTAGACTTGATTTTTCTACAAGTGGATGCTCTAGAATGGAAGTATAGGAATCTTGGTTTTGGAAATTTTGTGAAGAATGTGAGTCAGAAATGTTTTGAGATTGAAGCTTGGACTCACACTAGAGTTCCTTACTCATTTTCAGGGCAGATGGTTGTTCATTATGAGGAGGTGGAACTGAGTAAGACTCTTGAAAATACTGTAGAATTAGAGAGGCCAATGTTTTCTGAAGTTGTTGCTCGGCCTCTTGTAGATTAGCTTCTATACTCTTTTGTAACTCAGATTTTTCTTCAATTGGTGGTTCAAAAAGGAGTATAGGAAGCGAAATCGGAGAATGAACATTGTGTAAATTTTGGACAAGGTGAACATGGGGGACAAGGAGGTTGGAAATTAAACTCGGGGGAAGTGAATCCCCATTGACTCTGTGATGAGTTGAAATTATTTTGGAAATTATAGTCATAAGAATGTGGGTATAGGTTGTATTGATTCAGATAAGTCCAACCCGGTGTATTTGATTGATGCATATTGTAAAAAGCCGGGTTGGAATTATCCGAATCGAATGGGGTTGGTGTGAAATATGGATTCATATTCGGATTGAAAGAATTATTATTGTTGAATTCCATTTCACAAACAATCACAAACAAAAAAGAAAAATCAAACAACAAACAAAAAGAAAAGAAAAAATTAAAACCAAGCCTATAGTAGGGTTGACCTAGACCTAGACGACTCCTAACTGGTCGATTACCCGGGGGAGGTTGTTGCTTAAATCCGACCACAAGCTAATCGGCCAGGTAGGGGCAAAATACGGTGGGAGGTATCCGTGCGTAAGCAACGTGCCTTAATTACGCCAAACCACGGTATCTTCGAGGCGTAACCTCTTAATCCCCAACCTTAGACACCGATTTTACAAGAGTAAGATTCAAAACAAGTTCCACCCTCGGTCAATCTCTTAATGAGTCCGAGATGTCCCTAGGGGCCAACGTCTATCAAATTTTATTAGGGCTTGGGTTGTGTGAGTGGGGAGGTGGTTTTTGGGCTAAGGAAGCGTGATGAAATCCCCACCTTATCTTGTATGGGTTTTGCCCTTAAGTTCAATTCGTGCAAGTGTGCAATATAGACAAGAGTATAACACAAAGTGATAAATCACCCACGTGTTTGTCCTATGCTATATGCAATGCCATATGTACACCTCAATCCATCACAACAACAGAACAAAATACAGTATATTAGAATTTAATTGACACGTGCCTAAATGTAAATGTCTAAACCGTTTTAAAAGCGTCCAAATACCGTATTTTAGTTCTTTAGTTCATTGTGGTGTGTAGGCAATCAAAGCAGGAAAGTAACAACACAGATCTACTAGCTATTACAATGAACACATCCCAGCACAACAAGGTACACAATTATCACAACATGGCCGCGTTTTCGCGGCAAAAGTCGCGTTTGCATGGCGGTTCTTTAGAAGCTGGGTCCCTGCTTTTAAGAGCAGGGAGATGCAAAGCTAGTTTATGTTCTGCAATGTTAAGATCCTATAAAGAATGTCCTGTACACCAAAACAGAGAAGACAATGTTAACAAAATCGTGAAATCAAAACCATTCCCTTCCCCGGCAACAGCGCCAAAAATTTTGATCGGGGGAAACCAGCACTCAAAAGTGTGTGTTTTGTAAAATCAATGTAAAAGCTCGCATGTGCTAATGTACCCTCGATACTTCCGTTATAGCATTGGCTCAACGGGTCAAATCCATAGGGAAGGGAGGCGATAGAAGCATTGACAGTTTTTATTCACGTTGTTTGTTAACAGTTCTTCTTTGTTAAAAGAATGAAGAAGAAAGTGAAAAGAAAAAGAAAAGGAAATCCAGAATGTGGTAGGTGGAAAAGGCGATGAAAACGTTGATGAAAAAACAAAATAGAAGTGGTTTGGAAAACAAATAGGAAAGGAGATGAAGCTTGTGGTAAAGAAAATGAAAACAAAGACAAACAAAGAAGCGGTGAAAACAACAATGAAAAGATACTTTGAAAATAGTTTCTAAAGCAAGATAAAAGAAACTCATGGCTACTAACTACTAATTGATCCACTAACCATGCTAACCTCTTAATGATAGTTGCCTCACATTTGATCCTCGGCCATCACTAATCCTTGGCTTCAAGAGACGATACAAAGCATGGCAAATGAGATGGTTCTTCACATTCAAAACTTGCATCAAGAGCAAGCTAATACAAACATTAGATCATCAAACCATTAGAAGGAAGCATGAAATAAGAGAGAGTTAGCTTGGTTAGCAAGTTAGTAAGTTAGATGTTAGAACCCATCATCATGAGCCATCAATGGCTCTTGCAAGAGCAAGGCCTTATAGAGGCTACTAGATTCATATGGATTATCAAGTAAGTGGTTAGATGGTTAGTGGTTAGTAGTTAGATTGCCATGAGAAGAAAAGTTAGCAAAGCATCATGTAGAAGATGAAGAAGATTACATTTGAGGAGAAAGGAGGCACCTTTACATAGATTGTCACCATCTATTACATCAATCCCTCTCTATCTCTCTCTGAATCTCTCAGCCCTACTACAAGATCTAAAAAGAAGAGAAAATACAAGATAAATGAAATGAAGAGCACCACCTACACTAACCTAAAACATAGAAAAAAATCAAAAACTACTCCTAAAAATGAAAACTGCCCTCGTTTTGGTCGAATACAGGGATATATATAGGCACAGGAGCCTTCTGGAAGACGAGACGGGGCCACGCGTCGAAAATCGACGCGTGGCTCCACTCCATTACCGCGAAAACGCGGCAATTGCGCGTTTCTGCGGCAATACCAGGGACTTAGGTCCCTAGTTTTTGTCTGGGTATCCCTACTGCTTCAAGAATATTCCTAGTATATCCCTTTTCTAGTAATTTCCTCCAAATATTCATCTGACGTGCGCATGAGTCTAGGTTCGACGTATCTTCTAGATGATCCCTTGCTTGGCCTCCAAGTAATGCGGATTTAATTACCCTAAAAGAGGTTTAATTAAGCTCTTATTACTCCTTTGCCCTTAAACTCTGGATTTACCTGCAATAGAGACAAAACACGGTTTAGACCGACAATTTATTCATAAATCGGTGGGAAAATGCGATATAATAATGCATAATCATAGACTAATCACCACGTTAAATCCTCATGTTCTTTCTTATTACTCTTTTTCTAGGTATGCTAGTTTGTTTTACAATATTTTTCTTTTTCAAATATTCTCATATTGTCAAGTTTTGTAAACGTCGATCCTGAGAGTAAAAAATGGTATTATATCGCTAATTTGTTACAACAATTGATATCAAAACTAAAAGTTGAAGAAGGATGATATGTCGAAGATAGAAAGTTCTACGATAAAATTTGAGGTCGAAAAGTTTAATGGAAAAGGAAACTTTGATTTTTGACAAAAGAGGGTGAAGATATTGCTGGTGCAACAGAGTCTTCACAAGACCTTGTAGGGTAAGTCATCAAAACCTGTTGGTACGTCAGATGAGGACTGAGAGAAGATGGATTTACAGAAAGCACGATCCAACTATGTCTTGCAGATGAGGTGATGTACAGCGTGATGGATGAAGAAACGACTACGGGATTGTGGTCAAGATTAGAAATGTTGTATATAATGAAAAACCTCTCTTACAAGTTGTATCTTAAAAAATTACTATATGAGCTGTGCATGACTGAAGGGACAACGTTGTTGGAGCATTTAAACTTCTTCAACAAGATCATCAGTGAGCTTCTACCTGTCGATATCAAGATTGAACAAGGCGTTGATACTCTCAGTTCACTTCCACAGTCATATGATCACATCATCATCACCATGCTTTATAGTAAGAAAACTCTCATTTTGGAGAAGGTCACATCCACTCTCTTATCTAATATCTAAAGAGATTAAAAAAAGGTCAAATCAAGAGGAGCAGATAGGATTGATTTTGGTGATCACGGAAAGGAAAGGAAGAGGAGAAGGAAAGAAAGGTCCGGGCATATCAAAGGCATGTCACTGTTGTCATAGAAAAGGTCATTGAAAGAATGACTGCAAGTATCGGTAAGAGTGGTTGAAGAAGAAAGGGTAAGCTGCAGAGGTAGACATAGCAAGCGGTGTAGAAGACAGTGTTAATGGCTTCTTATGTTGAAGATAACACTTCTCAAGGTAAAAACTGAATATTTGATTCAGATACAACGGTTCATGTATATTTTGAAAAAGAGCTGTTCAACTTCTTGATTGCAAAGGAGGAAGGAATTGTCAAGATAGTGGATGGCTCAGCTTGCAGGTCATCAGTACTAGGACAATCAAGGTTACAAAAAGAGATAGGATGGTGCGTGCTCTGGAGGTGGTCCGGTATGTCCAGAGGCACGCTACAATCTAATATCCATAAGGGTGCTCGATGAAGAAGAATTTTTGATCCAAGTGCAATAACGCGTCGTCACAGCTAGCCAAGAAGACAGGGTAATCGTAGAAGGAGAGAAGTATGAAGGGTTATACAAGCTAAAGGAAGAAAACTCAGTTGGAGGTGGAGTTTTAGGGATAAGCTTGGAAGGGAGCTCATCGCGAGGTGGAGCTTCAAGGAAGACTGAATGGGACATGAACCGGGTCAAACTGTTGCGGGAACGAGAAATGGTGCATCTGGACAAGGCTTGAAATGGCACAAACTATGGTGGTAAATCAACTAAAGGCCCCAAGGGAGGGGGGAGAGTTAAAGGCTTCACGACACGGTTACACTTAAGGAAAGAATCAAAATAGTAATCTAAATCTCAACGTGTTTTACTAAAGACTTGAAAAGCAAGTGAAAATGGAGATTGTTAGGATTTTTCCTTGTATTCAAGAGGAGATGATGGTCCAAGAAGATCCAATCGAGATGGAGAAGACGATGGCTTGAAGCAGGAGAAACAGAACCCAAGTGGAAGTTAGTCGATTATAAGAGTATTAGTAGACTAATACAGAAGACTAGTCGACTAGGCAGGATATAAAGAGGAAGCAATTTATAGTAGTTGACTATATTAGTATATTAGTCGACTAATTTCAAGAATTAGTCAACTAATCATATGGACTAATCGACTAATAGCCGTATTTCTGAAGCAGAATCAGTTTTCTTTTCAGGCGCATGTTTTTTTCTAGTGGAGTATGAATAGGATTCAGTTTCTATTCAATGAAGGTTTGTTTCTAATGATCAGAAGGTCTAGAATTCTTCTAGATCAAGGAGATCAACTCTTAATAGGATTGATGAAGATTTTTCAAGCATCCAATGGCCAAGATCATCTTATAGTCCAAATAGGAGTTAATTTTCATAAAATCCTATAAATAAAAGTTATAACCCAGCATTGTAAAAGTCTCGAACAAGAAGAATATTTCTAACAAAGGAGATCAGAAGGAAGTCAAGAAAGAGAGGAACAATGTAAATATGCATAGAGATAAGGTAATACTCTTGTAACCTAGGAGGAAGGTGAATACTCTTGTTGCATCAAAAGGAAGGCTAGATCTTTTTGTACCAAGTTTAATAAAAAACTCTCTCAAGTTCTCTCCCCGTGGACGTAGGCCAAGTTTGGGCCAAACCACGTTAAATCCTCATTTCTTTCTTATTACTTTTTTGTCTAGGTATTGTTAGTTTGCTTCACAACAGTTTTTCTTTTGCAATTATTCTCAATTGTCAAGTTCCGCAGACGTCAATCCTGAGAGTAACGATTTGTAGAGTGCCGATTTGTTCCAACATATCTTCGAGTGCCTACAGATTTGGTGATGGAGGACCAGTATAGACTAGTTAGAATATGGAACCCTATTTGTATTTGATCACCCAATTACTCAAAGTGAGTTTAAGCGAGGAACCAGGAGCAGAAGCCTAAAGAAGGAAACATCTATACTTCTATATATTCTTCATTCATAGGAGATAAGTGTGGATTTGTGAATCACTTCCATTAACATATAACTAGAGGAAACCTGTGAACTAAAATAAATGAAGAGAACACAAGTGCACATGTTGTTAAATTTGTTAGGAATTGAAGAAGTCAATAGCTTTGATCAATAAGGTTCCACACTCTATATGCTTCAACCATAGATAAGCGAAAAGTCTGAGATGTGAAAAACTCTTGGCATTTTAGATCACAAAAAGGTGACAAATTTATCCCAACAAAGAAAAGGCAAAAAACAAATTACCATAAATCCCAATTTCACAACAGTCAGAGTCAGTAAATTTTATAGTCACATTCACCAAAAAGAAAATCCAACTTTTGCTACTAAGATTGTATACATGTAAGTACAAATCTCTCTCACAATGAGTTCTAAAGCTTTCAACAGTCTCAAAGCAACACTAATATATATGATTATGAGAGTTAAGCACAACTAGATTATACTAATGAAATTTTCAAAAACTTGATTCGAAATAAGAAAAAATGGTTCAAGACAAAGTCTCCCTCATCTCCTCTTTGCTCATGGGTCCTCCTTGTTGTCTCAGGCCACCGCCCACCGCCTGGCCGCCCCGCACGACGCTGTTGTTGTTGCAGCTTGTTGCGGGTGCTGCTGTTGTCGTAGAAACCAGAGAGGAAGAGAGAGAAAGATTGAGAGTGAGAGAGAGGTAAGAGGGTGTTTAAGAGAGAAAGGTGAGTGGGGGGTCTTGGGCCAGCCACCAACGCAAGGAGAGGGAGAGGAAGAAATCTGGAATTTGCGGAGATTGGGAGGGGGAGAGATAGTTGGTGAGATTGAATTATTTTTCTCATTTCCCCCCTTATTTATATTTTTGATGATTTATTCTCATGATGCCATCACCCCTCATTCCTAGGTTGCCCAAGCTCATGCCACCTCACTTGCCCACTTAATAGCTTAGGATTTTAATATTAAGGTATTTAGTGGGGTAGTATATATGATAGAAATACAACTACATGTATATACACAAACACACAAGAATTTATACTTATCCAATTTCATTTCACCTAAAATTTTCCCCACAAAATTTTTAAAAATTAATTTTTCACAAAATTAATTCAATCGTCCCCTCCTATAATTTTGTATAATCTTTTTGACCGACAATTAGAGTATTAAATCAAGATTTTAAAAATTGGGATTTTACAGAGAGAGGATAGGATTTGAATCAAATATGATTTATCTTTTCGTTTTTCACCCTCTTATATTTTTCACCACCTCAAATCCCTCCAAACAAAATAAGCCACTTAGCCTCATCTTCACCACCTCATGCACTCCCAATCACCTCATCTCTCCCCCTCTAATGTTGATTAATTATGTTAGTGAATTAATGAAATAATTAGTGGGTATAATTAAATGTTTTGTATAATATTTGTATACAATTTTGTATACAATAAAACATTGGTATATATGTGAATATACCTACAAATATACACCAAAAACGCATCCACTCCACTAACTTGAATTTATAAAGTACGTACATGGATTCATATACGTACACTAATGTATTCTTATATATAAATACCTACATTTATATATCCACATCATATAAGTATATGGAACAATAAATTCTAAAATTTCTCAATAAATTTTCATCCATACTTGTAATTAAATTATTATCACATGAATTAAACTTTCAAATTTTCATAAAAACTTTTCAAAAAATAGAATTTAGGATGTAAATCCATAATTTAAATATTCTGAGCGTTACAGAAATGATTTGGACATGTACAACATAGATTAATAAGTATGTCAATTAGAAAAATTCATAGAATCTTAGTTAATAAATGGGGTAATTTGAAGAGAGACTGTTAAGAATGATCTAAAACATAGAACAAAAGCCTTATAACAAAAAAAAGTGAAAGAAAAATTTGTTGTTAACTGTGCACTAAGGATTATTATGAGAATTAATTGTTTTCCATCTCTCTTGTAGAGAATGTGGAAAGGTAACCTCTCACGATTCTTATATGTAAAAAAATAAGTTAGTTATTCTACTCTAGGTAATCTAAATTCAAATAAAGAAAGTTCAAAATAAAAAAAGAAAACAAATTAGAAACTAAACAAAATCCTAAATAGGTTCAGATATAGCTGATACGCGTAGGTCGACCGACTGACTGTAAAAGTCCTTGTCTATGCTTGCGCCCATTTGATCAGTGTGCCCTCTATTTGCAGTCAGCTCCTTATCCGGTCGATCGTCCAGCTAGCTCTGCTTGTCTTCCTTGGGTCGATCAACCGGGCGGTCGGTCGACCAACTGGGTATTCCTTTCTGTTGTTGACTGGTCTTTTCTTTGTTTTGCCCGGTCGACTAGGCGGTCGACTAGGGCTTCTGCTTGGGTCTTTAATGAACATTGGTCTGTGTTTTTGCTCTCCTACATCAGTCCCTCCCTCTTCAAAAGAACTCGCCCTCGAGTTCCTATCAAGCTGATGGCATAAGGATATAAGAGAGGACATCTTCTTTTCGTAGGTTCTAGAGGCGGTGGAATTGCCTCATGGCAACTCTCTTGTCCTTTCAAGTAAATACATATATGTTATCCCTTCTCTTGTGGGTAGCATCATCATCATGTTGCCACAGTCTTCCCAAAAGAATAAGGCACTTGTCCATAACTACAATATCGCAGGTAGCGGGATCTCGATAGAACTTTTCAATAAAATAGGGACTTGACACCTGTCTGTTACTTTGATATATAGGCCTTTCTTGAGTCAGCCAATGTCGTAGGGATGAGGATATGGCTTCATCTCTAATCTCAAATAATCCTTGAGCGCTTTTCACACAAAATTCTCGCAGCTCCCATTGTGATTAGTCTACAGTTCTGCATTATTATATCACATTTTCCCACCGGTTTATGAATAAAATATTAGTCTAAATCGTATTTTGGTCTCTCTTGCAGATAATCAAGATAAGGAGGGCAAATGGGTAATAAGAGCTTAATTAAACCCATTTTCAGGTAATTAAATCTGTATTTCTTGGAGGCCAAGTAAGAGATCTTCTAGAAGATACATCAAACCTAGACCCTTGCGCACGTCAGATGAATATACGGATGAAAATACCCGAATCAGAGCATATCTAGAAGGTCCCCGAAGCGCCGCACATCCCCGCACCAAAACCAGGGACCTAGGTCCCTGGTATTGCCGCAGAAACGCAGTAAGAGCCGTGTTTCTGCGGCAATTTGGTGGGGCCACGCGTCGATCTTTGACGCGTGGCCACATCTCGTCTTCTGGAATCTCTTTTTGCCTATAAATATGGCAGGGTTTGGCCGAAACGCATGCAGATTTGGTTTTAGGCTAGGTTTCTCTCTTCTAGTTGTCGATTAGGATTTTCTCTCTCTTTTATTTTGTATTTTCATTTTTTTTTTAGATCTTGTAGTAGGGCTGAGAAATTCAGAGAGAGATAGAGAGATATTGATGTAATAGATAGTAACAATCTATATAAAGGTGTCTCCTTTCTTCTCCAATGTAATCTTCTTCATCTTCTATATGATACTTAGCTAGATTTTCTACTCATGGTGATACTAACCACTTACTTGATAATCCACATGAATCTAATAGCCTCTACAAGGCCTTGCTCTTGTGGCTCATGCTGATGGGTTCTAACATCTAACTTGCTAACCAAGCTAACTCTTTTATTTCATGCTTGCTTCTAATGATTTGATGATCTAATATTTGTATTAGCTTGCTCTTGATGCAAGTTTGAATGTGAAGAACCATCTTATTTGTCATACTTTGTATCGTCTCTTGAGCTCAAGGATTAGTGATGGCCAAGGATCCATGTGAGGCAACTATCACTAAGAGGTTAGCATGTTAGTGAAGTAATTAGTAGTTAGAAACCATGAGATTTCTTTCATAGCATTCCTCATCCTTTTCACTTTGTTTTAAGAATCATTTTCAAAACCTTTTTATCATTTTCTTATCGATGTTTTCATCAACTTCTTAGTTCACTTTTGTTTCATCTTCTTTTCTATTTTTCAAATCATTTCTTTTTTATTTTCACATAACCGTTTCATCGCCCTTCTTACCTATCACTTCTGGATTTCCTTTTCTTTCTTCTTTTTCTCATTCTTTAAAAAAAGAAGAATTGTTAACATAACACGTGAATAAAGACTGTTAATGCTTCTATCATCTCCCGTCCCTATGGATTCGACCTGTTGAGTCAATGCTATAACGGAAGTATCGAGGGAACATTAGCACATACAAGCAATTTCACTGATTTCATAAAATACACTTTTTCGAGTGCTTGTTCCGCCCCGATCAAATTTTTGGCGCCGTTGCCGGGGACGGGAATGGTTTTGATTTCACGTTTTTGTTAAAATTTTCTTCTCTATTTTGGTGTGCAGGTTAATTTTCACAGAAATTAAACATTGCAGGACTCTCCTTTTGCTTGCATGTCCCTGCTCTAGAAAGCAGGGACCCTGCTTCCTTATTTTTGTTGCGAAAACCCAAGACAAGCCGCGAAAACGCGGCTATATTTTGGCATTTTGACTTCATCTTTTGCAGGGTATTTGCAAGTTGCATATATTGTTATATTCTACTGCCAATTTCCTGCTTTGATTGCATACACACTGTAATAAACTAAAGAACTAAAATACGGTATTTGGACGCTTTTAAAACTGTTTAGACATTTACATTTAGGAACGTGTCAAATTCAATTCCAATATACTGTATTTTGTTCTGTTGTTGTGATTTAGACTGAGGTGTATATATGGCATTGCGTATAGTATTGGACAAATACGTGCGTGATTTACTCGCTTTTTGTGTTATATTCTTGTCTATATTGCATACTTGCACGAATTGGACTTAAGGGCAAAACCCATACAAGATAAGGTGAGGATTTCATCACCCTTCCTTAGCCCAAAAATCACCTCCCCACTCACACAACCCAAGCCCAAATAAAAATTGATAGACGTTGGTCCCTAGGGACATCTCGGACTCATTAAGAGATTGACTGAGGGTGGAACTTGTTTTGAATCTTACTCTTGTGAAATCGGTGTCTAAGGTTGGGGATTAAGAGGTTACGCCTCGAAGATACAGTGGTTTGGCGTAATTAAGGTCCGTTACTTATGCATGGATACCTTTCACCGTATTTTGCCCCTACCTGGCCGATTAGCATGTGATCGGATTCAAGTAACAACCTCCCCCAGGTAATGAACCAGTTAGGAGTCGTCTAGGTCTAGGTCAACCTTAATATAGGCTTGGTTTTAGTTTTTTTCTTTTCTTTTTGTTTGTTGTTTGCTTTTTCTTTTTTGTTTGTGATTTTTTGTGAAATGTAATTCAACAATAACAAATTTTCAATCCTAAAATGAATCCATATTTCACACCAACCCCATTTGTTTCGGATAATTCCAACCTGGCTCTTTACAATATGAACCAACCAAATACATCGGGTTGGACTTATCCGAATCAATACAACTCATACTCCAAATCTGACTATAATTTCAAAAATAATTTCAACTCGTCACAGAGTCAATAGGGATTCACCTCCCCCGAGTCAAATTTTCAGCCACCTTATCCACAATCTTCACAATATCTACAATATTCATTTTCCAATTTTACTTCCTACACTCCTTTTCTAGAACCACCAATTGAATAAAAATCTGAGTTAGAAAAGAGTATAGATGCCAACCTGCAAGAGGCCGAGAGACAATTTCAGAAAATGATGGCCTCTCCAATTCACAATATTTTCAAGAGTCTTACTCAGTTCCACCTCCTCATAATGACAACCATCTGCCCTAGAAATGAATAAGAAACTCTTGCGTGAGTCTGAGCCACAATCTTAAAACATGTTGGACTCACACTCTTCATAAATTTTTCAAAATCAAGATTCCTACACTCCCTTTCTAGAACATTCACTTGAAGAAAAATCACATCTACAAAAGAGTATAGAAATCTTGCAAGAGTCTGCATTACAATTTTAAAAATCTTCTTCTCAGTCTATTGATAGGTTGGAAACATGATTGTAGAATTAAAGAACAATCAAAGAGTTAAGAGATTTACCGTGTAGCTTGTGGCTAACAGGTCGTGTCCACGAGGAGGAATGCGATGAAAGCTTTTCGGCATTCTGTTTAATGACAAAGAATTGTGCTCGTTTTTTAATTGAAAAGAGAATGGAAAGAAGGAGATGATTAAAAGAGAAATTGCAACTTTGGAGAAGACTTTGGAGAAGGTGATTTAAAAAACTTGAAAATTGTTTGGTTGATTTTAATAAAGAAGAAAATCTGGGCTCACTATCTCACTACTCAACCGTTTATTCTTCTATTGAAATCCTAAGTGCCTCAACTTGATCATAGGCAAAACTTAAGATTGACTTTAGAAAGTTTGAAGTAAAGCACATGAGATGGTTGGAAGAGTTCACTCTTTTCTTTAAGAAATCGTTTTGAATCGAATGTTAAATCATCAAGTGTGAAGAAGCAAGTATGAAATAAAAACAGTTCAAGAAACATTTTTAAAAGAAGTAGGAGTTTAAAGATCCAACCCATCCTCATGTGCCTTCAAGAACACTTTCAAGAAGAAAGGCTTTAAGTTAGGCATGCAAATGATTCATTGGGTCTTTTTCATAAAAATCAGAAAAGAAGAAGATTGAAGAGAGGTACAATAGTGAGCCCAAAAAACCGATTTAGCTACTCATAGGAAACAAAGAAAAATGCAAGTAAATAACGCAAGACATACCGTAAATGAGTGGAAGAAAAAGTAGCTCGATTCTTGTATTGATGTCACTTCAATCTTCAAGTACAAGCACTCAATTCCTCTCTCTCACAAGTATTTGTGCTGAACTACAAATTGCAAATAAAAATACAACTTTTGTACTACCTAACAAAGAGCCTAAACCTTGAAGTATAAACAAAATTCTAATCCTAATCTTCGCTCCTTTTTTGCTCTGTTGAAACTGGTATTTATAGGGAAAAACTAGAGGGGGGAGATCCGGGAAGATTGGGGGAGCAAACGCTCCCACAACTGACACAACAAGGCCGCGAAAATGCGGCTAGGGCCGCGTTTCCATGGCCCTGGTGTGTCCATGTGGCCACACCCAATTGGTGGAACTCTCCGGTTTGGTGATTTGCCCATATCTTTTGCTGGTTTTCTCATTGCGACTTTAGGATTTGACGAAATAGCCTTTGATTATTTGGCTTCAACCGCTTGATTCAGGGAGGATTCTTTTCAAACGATTTTCAACCTCTCTAATATGCCAAGATTTTCCCTGATTCCTTGATTTCGAATTTATTCTGAATTAAATCAGAATTTTGTGGGCTTTGGTCTTGTTTCTCATTCCTTTCTTTTAGCAATTGTGCCTACATTAAACAAAGAAGAAGAAGAATTGTTAATAGGATTTATTAGCTAAATAGTATGGTAAGGTGACAATGTATATGTAATATATGTGACTAATCAAAACACAATTAAGTCAATTGGTCAACATTTATAAGAATGAGAAACTCTCTCTTATCAACCTTTGACCAATCCAGATATCTCTAACTCTATCAATTTGACCCATGACTCTTGTTATTTTAGAAACCAAGACTCTTATACTACCTTTCTAGAGCATCCACTTGAAGACACATCACATCTAGAAAAAAGTATAAAAATCTTGCAGGAGTCCGCGCTACAATTTCAAAAATCTTCTGCTCAGTCTATCCATAGGTTGGAAACACAATTGAGTCAATTGGTCAACATTTATAGGAATAAGAAAACTCTCTCTTATCAACCTTTGACCAATCCAGATATCTCTAACTCTATTGATCTGACCCAGGACTCTTGTTATTCTAGAAATCAAGATTCAATTTCAGCATACCCATCTGAACTTGACCAAACTTCAAATGTTGAAAATCCCATTTACATTTTGGCATGTTATCCTTTTCCTGAAATTGAACTTGAGCATGAATATGATCCTGAACTTCAACTTGGTAATTCCATTTCACTGCCTGATTCCATAATGACTGAGTTGTTTTTACCTGATTTCAGGCTTTTTCCCGAGCCAACATTGGATCCTGTGCCAATTCATCATGAAATTGAATCACCAATCTTTTATGATCAACAAATTGAACTTGACCAATTTCATAATTTTGAATGTCCCATTGACATATTGGCAAGTTCTCATTTTTATGAAATTGAACTCAATAAGGACTGTGACTTTGACCCTCAATTTGTGATCCAGTTCAAGTTCCTAAATAAATATTGACTCCTATTTCGCTACCCAATTTGAGCAACATTTTAGAGTCAGTTTTGATTCCCATACCTGTCATTCTTGAACTTAAATCACCTGTCTTAGAAAGTGATATTCTGTTGTGAGGAAATAAATGTGGAATAGGATTTCAATTTCTTGATTTGAACCCACTTCCTGAACCAATTTTGACTCCAGAACCTTTACTTGACTTAAGTCAAATTCCTGAGTCAATGGTCGTTCCTATGCTTTCTGAGTCCAAATCAATTATTCCATCTTTTCACACTTCATTTTGGAACAAGGGTGTTGAAAATAATGCTCAAAAATTATTTTGAAAATTAGATGGGGTAAAATTCTTCATAAAAATTATTCATATATACATCATAATAATGGGTTGTATTATGGAGGTCTCTGTGGATTCCTCCAGACTCCACGCAAATTGGATTGGGCCGCATTTCGTAGACCAATCAGACCACCACCAGAACCACCACCTTGAGGTGATTTTTCCTTCCTTCTCTATTTGTTTCATGCATACATACATCATGATGCATTGGGGACAATGCATGAGATAAGTGTGGGGACGGTTTACTAACATAAAGTTTTTAGATTTTTCTTTCTTTTACACTTCTTTGAGGATATTCTTAGAATTTTCCTTTGTATAGGATTTTTCCCTTTCTTTTAAAAAAACTTTTTGAAATAAGAGACAAAGTTTTGATCTATTTTTAAGAAATTAAGATGATCTTAGAAATTAAAGAAACCTTAATCATGACATCTTAGACCTAGTTAAAATAATGGATCTTATTTAAAATTATAGGCTAAGTAAGATAAATTAGAGAGATAATTTTATCTTGAATTTTTTGCCTTAGATAGCATGCACTTCACACAAACACAATTTTTGGGATGGAAACAAAGACCTAAAATGTCATAAAGCAAAAATAAATAAAAAGAAAAAAATATTATATACGAAGAAAAAAATCACTTATTAAGCAAGATAATTATACCTCAAGAAGCATGATTATTCACGCCTAACGGTGGTCAAAAGAAACAAATAATCCCCTTAGTTTTGTGGCCTTGTTTACTCGAGTCCTTAAACCCGAGGATGGTTTCTCATCTGGTTCCTTAGGACTGTCTGGTTTGGGAGTCGTCCGTTAAAGGCTCGCTACATGGGTGAACTAGAAAGCCTAATGAAGCTAAGGGAAGAAGAAAAAATAAATAAATATAAATAAATGGCTTGATGGTTAGAGTTGAAATCCTAGAAATCTTCACTGCCACAAAGTGCACTATCTAAGTTTTATGAAGGATAAAATATTCAATACAATTTTGAATTCTTACCTTAATTGAAGACAAGATCTTGCAGAATATTTTTTGTGGACATATGACCTTAAATCACTTATATTTTTGCAAAAATATTTTGCAAACTTGTCCCTCTTTCAAAATGTGTTTTCAAAATACTAACATTTGTCTTCTTTCTATATGGATTTTGTAGGTGCAATCTGCTGAAAGCTCTCAGGAGACAAAACTCCTCCTATAGGGGTAACCTAGAGGTTTAATGACTTGTTGTACACGCTCAGTGCAATCGCGTCACCTGCGAAAGTGGTGTAATAACATTTGTAGTATAATTTTTCTTTTCTTGTTTTGCTCGGGACGAGCAAAAGATAAGTGTGGGGGTGTGATTAGTCTACAGTTCTACATTATATATCACATTTTCCTACCGATTTATGAATAAAATGTCAGTCTAAACTGTGTTTTGGTCTCTCTCGTAGATAATCAAGACAAGGAGGGCAAATGGGTAATAAGAGCTTAATTAAACCCATTTTCAGGTAATTCAATCTGCATTTCTTGGAGGCCAAGTAAGGGATCTTCTAGAAGATACATCGAACCTAGACCCTTACGCACGTCAGACGAATATACGGATGAAAATACCCGAATCAGAGCATATCTAGAAGGTCCCCGAAGCGCCGCACATCCCCGCACCAAAACCAGGGACCTAGGTCCCTGGTATTGCCGCAGAAACGCAGTAAGAGCCGTGTTTCGGCGGCAATTTGGTGGGGCCACGCGTCGATCTTTGACGCGTGGCCACATCTCGTCTTCTGGAACCTCCTTTTGCCTATAAATATGGCAGGGTTTGGCCGAAATGCATGCAGATTTGATTTTAGGCTAGGTTTCTCTCTTCTAGCTGTTGATTAGGATTTTCTTTCTCTTTTATTTTGTATTTTTATTTTATTTTTTAGATCTTGTAGTAGGGCTGAGAGATTCAGAGAGAGATAGAGAGATATTGATGTAATAGATGGTGACAATCTATGTAAAGGAGTCTTCTTTCTTCTCCAATGTAATCTTCTCCATCTTCTATATGATGCTTAGCTAGATTTTCTTCTCATAGTGACAAACTACTAACCACTAACCATCTAACCACTTACTTGATAATCAACATGAATCTAATAGCCTCTACAAGGTCTTGCTCTTGCAAGAGATATTAATGGCATGATGATGGGTTTGTTGACACTCTAAAAAAGACAAGATTCCTGACTGGCATGAACAATATCTAAACTTGTTGAAATTTATAAAAGACAAGTGACGAACAAACTGATGACCAGTTCTGTACTCATCTCTGAGGGACAAATCAGCAACTTGGACTCTACTAATCCAATGACAGACAGTGAGCCCAGATTGTCTTTGAAGAGACCTAAGCAGGTCTAAGATGCTAGGTTAGCTTAACATTTAGCATCACATGAGCCCAAGGGGATAGCTGTTGGCTCAAAGGCCCATCACTCTAGTTTTGATGATGATCAACTCATGTAGTTATGTTTACTAATGATCTTGGGTTTAATTAGTGACAGATTTGTTATCAAGATCTTAGTAGGTGTGGAGCTTCAACAAAGGATTTAAACTCAAGTTTGGAGCTTACACCGGGTTGATTCACGAGCCTATGCATCAAGATCACATCAAGTACTCAAGAGGAGTCGAGCTCGTTGGATTGCTTTTGGACCAAGTCAGAAGATGAGAAGGCTTCAAGTGAAGACTTCAAGAAGATGAAGACTTGTGTCTAGGTATAAGATTTTTATTTTAGTTAAAATGTAAAGGATAGAGTAGTTGGTGGATTGCTCAAGTATACATTTACACACACACTCTTGATAGATATGTTGTCATAAAAGATTTTTAGTTTTAGAAAAGAATTTTTACTTTGGAAAAATACTTTGGTTTTTGGAATTCTTATATTACATATCTTTTAACCAAAATCATGTTTAGAGCTTAATGTCAAAAACTTAGATATTTCATCTTATTTGTGTAGTGGATCATATCCATACACACTATTCTTTAATGAGTTCAAAATATCTAGTTTTTGTATTTAAAGGAGTTTTGGAAAAACAAGAATTTGGAAAATACAAGTTTTCAATTGAGCCAATATTTTCATATTACAAAAATAGTCCAATCTCTTATAACATGCCTTGATTTTGTGCAAGCATGTTTGTTTATCAAAGTATATTGGTAAAACTATTTTTGTAGATTTTTAAGTATTTTATGGGATTTTATGTGAGCCAAAAAGACCAAGTTTTAAATCCCAGTTTTTTAGTTTCAGGCTTCAGCAAGTCGACTAGTCGACCGACCAAGTCGACTAGGGCTGAAGTCGGTCGACCGGCTCGGTCGACCGACGTGCACGACGTGCACGCCTTGACCTGGCAGATGGCCGGTCTGCCGACCCAGTCGACCGGAACTGAGAGCAGTGCTCTCTGTTCTTTTGGGTCGACCGGTGGTCGACCGGAGGCTCCAACGGTCGGATTCTTGACCGTTGGCGGTCGACCGGGCGGTCAACCGACAGGTCTGACAGATCCCAACGGCTAGTTTTTGACAGCCTATATATTTGGGGGTTTGGCCATTGTTTTCACTAAGATTTGGAGAGTATTTTTGAGCCAGTTTTTCCAATCCTTTTCAGAGGTTTTTCTCCACAATTTGAGAGCTAATACTTCCAATCAAAAGGGGAGTTTTTATTAAGAGTGTTAAAAGAGATTCTTTGAGATTTCCTCCACCATCTCTTTCCTTGTTTTTCTCACAACACTTGAGCAACCCATTGATCTATTCATTCTATAGGAGTGTTATTGTGAGAGGATTTTAGTGATCAAGAGTTGTGATCACCAAAGTTCATCTTTGTTCTTTAAAGAGGCAGACGTGTGTGTTCGCATTGTTTCGGGTCCTAGTGTGGACTCGGTGTTTCGGTTCGGGTGCGAACTCTGTGTTTGAGGTGCGGCCTCGGCGAGTCGGTGGGCTTGCGTGTGTACGGGACTAGGGAGTCCGAGGGATTGTAGGTGTTGCGGCACCAGGAGAGATCCATTGGGATCGTGCATAGTGGAAATCCTTCGTGTGTCGAAGGCGGGATGTAGAGCAAGTGTGCTCGAACCTCGAAACAAATTCCTTGTGTTTGCGATTGCTCTTTCTCTCTCTCTCTCTTTGTCTCTATTTATATCTTGCACACTCTTATTGTCTTTATCATTTTCATGCTTGATATATTGTGTGCATAATTGATATACTTGCTTGGGATTGTTTGCTAACACTTGTATTCAACCAAGAGAGCCAACGCAGCACCTCAACCCATTCAAGGGGAATCTAGAGGAGTTTGTCCAGAGCCCTTCACGGGGAATTCGGTAACACTCTTGTGTTATACGTGGTGTTTAGTGTATGAGTCTATTTTAGGTCATAATAGTTTATACTTCCGCATTATTTGGCATTAAGTGACCATTAGATTAGCCATCACCTATTCACCCCCCCTCTAGGTGAACTTACAATTGGTATCAGAGCTTGGTACTCTGATTTGGGTCTAACAACCTAGAGTTAAAGATCCTCATTTTTAGGCTAATCACATTATTTGTACACACACCATGGACTTCATGTCACCACCCATGTTTGACATTCTTAACATCCATATATGGAAGGTGAAGATGTCCTTGTACCTCAAAGCCTTAGGTATTCATGTTTATCTTGCCACTACTAATAATGCATATTGTTTAGATGGTAAGAATCTCGAGGCTAATACAAAAGCCCTTCATGCTTTAAAGTCAACCCTAAATGATGATTATTTATCTAGGTTTCTAACTTTGATTCGGCTTTTGTAGTTTGGAACACCCTCATCTCCTTGGTGAAAAGAACAATACTATGCGGCGAGTGACTTGGATGTTGAAGCAACACCTCCAATTTGTGCTACATGGTCTAAGGGATAACCCCTTGAGGTAACTACCGAATCCGAGGATGAGAACATGTCATATGATGAGCTTACCACTTTTTGTCACTCCTACTTAAGAAATATGACATGATTAAGAAAGAAAATAAACTTTAAAAAAGAAGTTTGATTGCATGCATATAGAAAATGATTCATTTAGATCTAAGATTGCATGTTTAGAAAAGAAATAATGTTTTGAAAAATGAAATGTTTCCCTTATGTCTAAATTAATGATTTGTGTAAGGGAACACTATTTTGAAGGATAAAATTGATTTGGTGAAAAACAAAAGAAAGTGTTTTTCAAAAAATAAATCTTTAAAAAGAAAATTTGTTGAAAAAGAAAAGAAAATATTTTCAAAAGAAAAGAAAATGATTATTTATCTCATCCTGCTTTACATGCCACCACAAATGAGATTAATGTTTTGAAAATAAAAATGGATTTTTGAGTTCAACTTTGAACTCTTGTACATTTAACCATTCTAGATTGGAGTCTTTGTTTTCAAAGAAACAAACTCCATACATTCATGCACAACATCATCATGCATATGCTTATGCACGTCATGATCACACTCCTACACATAAGCATCCTAAGGTGTACACATGTACACATTGTGGCCGCAAAGGCCAAATAGCAAAATTTTGTTTTGACAAGTTGCATTCTTTAAATTTTGCTAATAAAAATTTTTGGGTTCCGTACATGACTAACCCCAAAGGACCCAAGAAAAATGGGTACCAAAACTCTCACCCCATGTTTTTGATGTAGGTGAGGATCTCTCAAGAAGTGAGAGACTTGGTGCCTTGATGGTGGATGCAAATGGATATGATGGACACACTTATTGATGCATCGCTATCAAGGAGGTTTTGGTAGGACAACCACCATGATTGGAGCTTTGGAGTTGGTAACAATTTCTAAACTCCCTTTTATTTATGTTCATGCTTGTTCATTCATGATATTTTTAGCATGATCATGCTTTATTTGTTTATGTGCTTTATGTGGTAAAAACATGCTTAGATGTAGTTTTTATTAAAACTTGGATTTATACATGTACAAATAGTGAGCAACAAATTGACTTATATACGTTTGCATTTCATGCTCATTTGTACCCCACTATATGCACATGTATAGACTAGTTTTGATGATTCTCATTTATACATGCTTTGCCAAATTTTATGATTTTACTTCATGTATATGTATTTTTATTCAAATCTAATAATATACATGTATATCCGTGAGTCTCTTGCTTAATGCAAACACTATTAATAGACTCTTTTATGTTTGGGATATGTATGTGTATTGTTAGGATTGGATAAATCATACATATACCTAGAAGTGTTTTTTTTTTTAATGAAAAAAAAAATTTTCATGTTTATTTGATAAAAATAAGAAATGATACTCACACTTTTTGAGCTTCAATGTCTATTTTCATGAAATACTATTTACATGACTCTTGTACACTCATACTTCATTTATTTTGTCATGACTTTGTTTCATGAAAATATTTTTGAGCTTCATAGATCGAGTGTCAATTCTTGTATTTGGTATGATTCATGAATACATATGCTTTGATTTCATGTTTTTGAAGGATCTTTAACTAGTTTTTCAAAA